>WBNO01014257.1:0-310580 GCA_013400575.1 Peucedramus taeniatus
TCAGCAGACATTTCCTCTGTTGACACTGATTCATGAAATGACAATCTAGATAGTTACACATATTTTATTTACTGTCACTAAATTAATCTGATATCCCTGGCAAGAGAAAACATTCAATACCTTTTTGCATCAGCTTATGTCATGTATATTCTGCTAAGAATACTGTCCCAGTGATACTGCTGGCTTCCACATGCTCCACTCTTGTTTCGTTAGTTAACTTCTAGTGTCAGTGCTCTTTTGCTTTTTCCTCTTATTTCTTATTATGCCTGAAACTTCATCTATTACAATTGCTTAAAGCCCTTTCCAGCCTGGCTTTGAACGCTTCTCTGGGCAAGATGTTCCAGTGTTCCACCACTCTCATTGTTAAAGCTTTCTTCCTTATGTCCAATCTAAATCTACACTCCTTCAGTTGAAAACCATTGCTCATTTAACATTAAAGATGTTAATAGATATTTCCACTTAAAAATACTAGGATTTTTGAAACAGAAAAAATAGGTAGCCTATCACACCTAAACACACAGTCAATAGTTGTGTAATTACTCTAACCCACCACAACAATAACAATAATCCACTTTAGGATATGTGATGAATTCATAATATAGTAGCCGTTTAGTTTCTGTAGTACCCTACTGAATAAATCAGTGTGGCATTTTCAGTAGGTATTCTGTTTTCAGGCTGAAAATATTCCCTGAGGAAAAATTGTGATTTGGGTGATCAATGAGTGTTAGAAGCTCTAACTCACATTCCTTCTTTCATTCTGGCAGCAGGCAAGCCCCTGAAAGACTCAGGTTTATCTATATAAATTGCCAAGATCCAACCAAACTTCATGCTAATAATTTTCATCTTTTCCCATAAGTCTGTAAAGCACTGTTGTTCATAAAGGCCAGTTGGAAACGCACCTTATGTGAGATCTTAATTCAACAAGTTGTAGCACCACTGTTCAGAATTTGAGAAGATGCCAGTCTATGGGATCACAGCACAGCTGTAGCAAGAAATCTCTTAATGACTTTTTACCACTGAGAATGCAAGGAAATTTCATGCCCAGAGGACATATCTAGGAAATACCCCTCAGAATTCCTCTTTAATCAGTTCGCCAAATGTCTCCCAGAGACTTTTCAATAACCATCAGTTACTTTTAATTTGGGCATCAATATGGGTGACAGCAGCCACTGGGAGCAAAAAAACCCTAATGCAATCTAAAGTCCCTAAATGTTGCTATAATGATAAAAGTTCCCAATATAAATCATAAATATGAATAAACTGGGGCATCACTGTTTCTGATATAACCTCAGGTACTCACTACTGACTGGCTGCTGCTGTGCTGCACATCTGGCCCCTCTGAGCCGATGAAGGTGGAGAAGTGTGTGCCTGGCACTCTCTGCCCCAGCAATGAGGTCACAAGCCCCTGAGGGCAAAGGAAAAGCTGCCAGCTATTAACAGGGCAGAGAGCATTAACAGGACAGACACGTAATCGCAATGGAGTGTGCCCACTTTATACAAAAAGGGAGAACTTGGTATCTCTAGCTACCCTAGCAACCGTGTTCATTAAACTAGTATTTTCCTCATTTTAAGGATAAAAGCCAAGAACTTCCATTGATTTCAATGGCAACTAAGTAAATTGGTGCTGTTGAAAGTCTTTAGGTGCCAGAAAAGCTTCAGTATCTGCCTCTAAAGATCTGCCACTCAGATCTCTAAGCGTATTTAAACACCAAGCTCTTGGGTAACAGATACCTCTGCATTTTAAAATCTGTTCCTTAAAAACTTGCTTGTAGAAACTCTGGGGAGACCCATGGGTTGTGGCATGTCCGGGAGACTTTTCCACCCAAAGCTGCTCCATATTTTACTGCAGTGGCTGGCAGCTTGCAGTGTTTGCTGATGATTGGACCTGTCATTACTGGCTATGACCAATCTTCTCCCCTAGTTTCTGTAAATAAATATTTCCTATAGGATACTTTTTGACTATACAGTTGTTTTTGTCTTGGTATTTCTATTTCCCCTATTTTTATTTCTTCTCTCCTTTTCCCATTGTCCTGCCTTGTAGATGCCCTGCAGCTCATCCTGCTGCACTCCCATTGAACCACGGCAGAGATTTACCCCAGGATTCCCACTCTAGGCTCTTCTTTGGTACAGCAGTTACTAAGAGAGCAGAACAGCCACTTGTGCTCCTAAGAGGCCACATTGCAAAGTCCATAGGGTGCACTCTGTCTGGCTTTCCTGACAGAAGGGACATGGGTCAGACACAGAGCATCCACGAGCCTTTCCCCTACAAGGCATTCCATGCTAGTCAAGTGATGATGGATTCGGCACCAAAAATGAGATGAAGGCGTTGTTACAGGAAGAATGTGCACTATCCCATAGGTCTCCACACCCCAGAAATAAGCCACTGAATGTCCACAGTTGATATAACATCAGACTTGGCTCCCTATGGGCTTTTCAGTGAGGTAATGGGAGTTTATTCTTTGCTTGTTGTTAAAGAGAAAAACAGAAACGGTCATGACATGAAGGACCCTTGTGGTCAGGGCTTATTTCAACATCTGCATCACTGTCATACTTGAACTGTCTTAAAAGTGATTATTTTGTTGTCCTGTGACTACTTTACATCAGACTCTTTGGCCTAAAGTCACAGAGAAGGACTGAAAATTGAGCTCCTGAACTTTGTTTCTGCCTATGCCAACTGTAGCTCTTGTCCAGTTTAAAGACTTAGCATGTACCCAATACTTTGGGAGCTGAAATTTTGTCCAGAATAATGAGTAGATTTAGTAAAAATAGGTAAACTAATAAATAGAAAAGGAAACATTGTGGAATGAAGAAAAATATGCTCATATGCTTGAGCATTTTTTTAAGTGCTAGTGAATGAGGGAGTCAAAAGTTGAACAGAAGGGCATAAGCTAGAGGGAGCCATGGGACAAAGTGAGCCAAGGCTGAGCTGGCAGCTCAGAGCAAACAGGCAAAACCAACCCTCTTTACAAGATTTCAGACCACAGGCAGGTAAATAGCATTAGTTACCTGATTAGTTGTTCACAGAAATTAAGGCATCTTCTTAAGTTACAACTCTCATGTGAGACTGGAAGAATTTTCTTTCATAAGAAGTATAAATTTACCTTATAGGAAGGGCAGAAAATGAATTTTTGCACTTGAAATGATGAATTCAAGAAATGGAAACAATTACTTGTTTTTTACATTTCTAATCCAAAGCAGTCAGATCAGGCTAAACTTAAAATACTCAAAGGTTGTTGGGTTTTTTAATGTGAAGAAGGAAATGAAAAATACAGTTTCAGATGGAATGAAGTATTTTATTCACTATGGATGAGAATATTTTCTTTAAATGCTGTGAGTATTTTATGAGCAAAAATGAAATGGTTTGACATTCCAAAACAGAAGTTAATTTCCAAATGAGCAGCTGAAATAACTATTCTGCCAGGACTTTTTCCATTCTTGACCTTCCCATGCACTGAAAAACTTGACAAAACCACAATGCATTTACAAAGCATTTTAAGATTACAAATACCTTCTGTTTTTCCATAGAGAAATATGGGCAACACTTCATCTAGCTTTAGTATTGAGAAGACTAGCCAGCAGTGAGCCCAGGTGGCCAGGAAGGAATCCAGGCCTGGATCAGCAATAGTGTGGCCACCAAGACCAGGGCAGTGATTGTCCCCCTGTACTGGGCACTGGTGAGGCCACACCTCGAGTGCTGTGCCCAGTTCTGGGCCCTCCAGTACAAGAAGGGCATTGAGGGGCTGGAGCATGGCCAGAGGAGGGCAGTGGAGATGGAGAAGGGTCTGGAGAACAAGTCCTGTGAGGAGCAGCTGTGGGAGCTCTCGTTGTTTAGCTTGGAGAAGAGGAGACCTGGAAGGGACTTTATAACTCTTTAGAAATCCCTGAAAGGAGGCCATAGCCAGGAGGGGTTTGGGGTGGTCTCTTCTCCCAGGTAACAAGTAACAGGACAAGAGGAAATGGTGTCAAGCAGTGCTGGGGAGATTCAGGTTGGACATCAGGAACAATTTCTTCACTGAAAGGGTGGTTAAGCATTGGAACAGACTGTTCAAGGAGGTGGAGTCACCATTTCTGGAAATGTTTGAGAAATTACTGGAATTGGCACTTACTGCTATGGTTTTGTTGGCATGGTGGTGTTCAGTCAAAATTTGGACTTGATGACCTTGGAGGTCTTTTCCAACCTTAACAATTCTAGGATTCTATAAGATCAAACTAATACACAGATTTTTAGCAGAGTTGCACTTAACAAAGACATAAATCTTTTCTTTTGGGTCTTATCCCTCTGTTACCTACACAGAAAATTCCTCAGTGATTTCACCGTCCCTGGGACTGACAATGTGTCAGAGAGAAAATGTGACCTCTGCAGTGCATTCCTCTTGAATAAGGTCAAGAAAATCTCATGTAACATTAGTGTTTGGAAAATGAAACCAAATGATTCAGCTACTAGAGAAACTGTGCCTTAGAACAATGTAAATTTTATCTTTGTCTTTCATGTCAATCTTCTTTTGCTATAACATTGTCAATCAGTCAGATCACTCTCATACCTCATTGTTTCCATGGTGATCCTTGCCTTCAAAGTTAAAAGTAATTGTTCTGATGTTGAAACTTGTAAAGAAAGAGACCATATATAATTGCCTACCTGCAGTTATGTGCTCTGTATAGATGGAGGTAGGTACCCCAAAAAGGTATTCATTCACATTTTTTTCTAGTTTTTGTAGCTGAGATAGTACAGTAGTAACTGAGCTAAGCCCTACATGTATGGCTTGTAACTGAAGTCAATATGCAACATGCTAACAATTCACATGTATGTACTCAATAGCAATTTCTGTGCTTAATATTTTCTTGCTTTTGCTAAGCTGTTCGGAGAAAAAGAGATATGCTGATGGATTGACTTCATTGATACAGGATGATATTTGTGACAAGCATGAAGAGGAAGAGTGCATTTTGTAATGGTGCCTTTTTGGTAAATCAAGGCAACAGACATGACAAATCTGTAAAAACACTCACTGATCTGCACTCCATAGCTTTCTTCTTAACTAGCTAATGTAGCTTCTAGGTCCAAGGTGCAGAGTTTTCACAACAGAGGCTAGTAAACATGTTTGTTTATCAAGTGGCAGAAACTTTATAAAAACCGCAATTCAGCGTTTGTTAGGATTCTAAAATATGTTTCTTTAAATGCAGAATAATTAATCTTGTTTTTTTTTCATTACACCTCCTGGAGTTTCTTCCTGGGTTTCATTGCATGAGGATCATGCTATCTATAAGCCTGTAAGTAGAAGGCTGCACCAGCCCAGTTCTCCAAGGCAGCATTCAGCTTTATGCGCCCTACGGCAGTCACTTCTCCTGGAGCTCTCCTGAACCATTCACTGCCTGGTGACTTCAGCAAACAGGAGTGGGGATCCAGAGTAAAGAGCTTGTTTCTGTGCACAGCCCATTATGATCATCCCACTGTACCCTGACCTCCCTGTGCAACACAAAACTAATAGAAAACACAACAGAAAAATAGAACAATCTTCCTTTTGCTCTGGTTTCCTTTCTTCCTGCTTTTCATTCACCTCTCATTCTTCCCCTTGTGAAGCTGGTCTGGATGGCAGTTGATACTCTTTGATACCACCTTGATTACCTCTGAGCTCCAAGGACATAGGAGAGAGTCTCCTTGATCTGCAGCACCTCAAGTACAACTGACAAATCATGTGGTGAATACAGCTGTCAGCATTTAGCAAGACTACCATGCTCATGCTAACAGACTTTGTTCCAGAAGTTAATATTTTGGCTTTTTTAGCATTTTTTTCTATTAGAACAGAAAAATAGTATCTTAGCAGTAGGCTTGCTTTCAGTAAACCTCAAGTACCTGTGCTGGACTGAAACTTTACATCAAGTGGATTGATGATTTATTTATAAAATTATTTATTTCTAAATAAAAGGGGAAGAAAACAGGAAAGCTATAATACAAACAGGCAGGCTGGATGGTTTAAATTTGCTCATGTTAAAGCAACTAAGGATCTTAAAACAGGATTCATCAAGTGAGCTAAATTATATATGGTATTTTCAACTTTTCCTGATGTGAAGTAGCATGCTGGCTTTGGAAGCCAGCAAGGCTATTCCTGCTCCCAGAGAAGCACTTAAAGAAAATGCTCTCTCTCCAGCTGTAGCAGGATTAGCTCCTTATCTGGTGACTGTATTTAATTTTCTGGTTTCATAGAAAGAAAGCATGACAACCATTCACTTATCCAGAATAATGTGTAGCAGGCTCTGACATTTACTTGTAGAAGATTAAAAGTATTTCTGAAAGCACAACTGTAATTCTAATAAGTCATATTATAAATTGAAGTAAAAGCTTTTAATTCTTTTTAAACACCGAAACTCTCAGTAGAAATTGTAGCATTACTGTGAAAAAAAAATGTGAGAAGAGGAAAGATTGCACTTTCCTGAAGGGTAATGAAAGACTTTAAGAGAATCTGTGTCCGTGTTGCTGTGTTACTCTTTTTTTGATCTGAGACTAGCTCTGTGCTCACACAATTTGCAGGAAAGATGACTTATTACTAGGACCACTTGACAGAGATTCACATGCACAATGTTTCTGTAGGAGAATCAGTTCAGCTGCTGTACCAAGTCTCCAAAATGCTGATAGAGCTCGCCTCTTCAGGTTGACACCACCTAATGGCATTTTATTTTCAAGTGACTTCATTACAGTGAAAGAACACTACTTTTTCCTGATGGCATACAAGTGGAAGAAACAGAGCAAATGATTCTAAACAAAACAAATGAAATGAGATGCCTCAGCTGAACGAAAAATAGGGGAGAAGCACTTAAACCTCCAGAGGGAAGAGCTGTGCTGTAGTGGTTGATCTCACTGTCTGTCTCAAGGTCTGCTTTGTTCCAGGCTGAGGAAACACATAGAAAGTGAAAGCCACTTTCCTGAAGAATTTATAGTCTGAAAGGACAAGACAAACAGAGAAAATTGATGGTCTGGGTTGTCATGACCAGTCCCTGAAGTGCAACACTGCAACCTCATCTGTTGTGTAATCAAGAGACTGCTGGGCCCTGATCAGGAGCAGGATGTGGGTTGGTACTGGGCACATCAGCTCACAGCACTACAGACTTAACAGGCTCTAGTGCTGTCAGGGTACATTACAGAGCATTATGGTCTGTAATATTCTTTTCTGTACAGTGAGAAAGCGAATTTCAGCTGTAGGCTGAGATGCTCACTTTCATTTCTCCATTCAAAAGAATGGAGAAAGGAATATTAATAACTCCACAAAATCATTTTGGCTAGCTTTTCACTTTTCAACTTCTCAGCTGAGTATCCTGGCAGAACTCTTTGTAGGCCCCTTTTTTTTTTTTCTGAAACTGGCTTCACAGAAGCCTTTTCTTTTTACTTCTTGTGACCTTCAGCCTTGGTGCAATAATACATCTTTATTGAAAGACAGTTTTACCATTCTAATTCCTCATTCTCTTCCAGCATCCAAAAGGTGAATGCATCCAAAACGAATTGAAATTTCTTTCCCAGTTGGATCTTACAACAGTAATAAATGAGTTACCATCTGCATTTCTAATTAAAAATCCAATTGGTATAATGTAATGAGGTTTCTAGATGCAATTAGCAACTGCTGGGGGTCTCTTTATAGAACCAGGACTACAATTATGAGGCAAATAGATTCTATCATGTGCAATGAGGGGCTTTTTATAAATTTTCCGTCCTTAGCTGGATGGATTCACAACAGGGAGTTAGACACTTTTAGATATTGTCATCTACTGAAATGCAAAATTCAGGTTAGTACTTGGGTTTTGTGCGCAGCTCAGGGCGGAATACAATGCCTATTAGGGTTCATTGAGCTTTCAAAATCATGCCTAACTTTTGGAGTTTTTACATTTAATGTAGAATCTAAGTCCATATGTTTATGTTTTCATCACAAACACTGCCTTAAGAATAAATAGTGGAGACATTTACTTTCCTCAGAAGTACAGCTGATAAAAATGGTGGAATTTTCTGGGGAAAAAAATTAACCAGTTTTTTAATGGTCAGTAAAAATTTAAAAGCTACAAATTAGTCTTGAAGCGATTCAGGCATAGCTTCTTCTAGATCAAAACTTCACAACTTTGTTATAGCGATGACTTATAGTTCAATGATCCTTTACAAATTAGACTTCATAAAGAGTGAGAATGGTAGAGAATATATTTAAAAGCTTCTTTCTCTGCCTCATATTGCACCACACACACAAAGCTATACTCAAAGGCTTGCATAAAAGTTTTCTACTGGAGTATTGCCACATGTCCAAAGCATTTCCATTTTTCAGACTCAAATGGTGATGTTTATAAAAGAAAGGCACTCAGCAGAAAATGCTACTCTTAGCCAGCAGCACTGTCTTATTCACCACATTCAGTCCAGCTAAAAGAAAACAAAGATCATCAGTATGACCCAGAATGTCAGGTTGCTTGGATTTCAGGTTTCTTGGGGGCAGGCCTGAGAGATGTTCTCAGGTTTTTCAGCCTATTTAGTAATCTGTCTCTCCAAGTATGTGGAGGCACCTCCTGCCCTTTGTTCAGGGCTACCATGTCATCAAGATCTTGCAAAACAGGACAATACCTGTGTGGGACAACTTTCACCTATACCTATGAGCCTCTGAGGGCACTGCTTCCTAATTTCTGATCCTTAGAGGAAAGAGAGACTAAAGGACACAAATAGCTTAAAGAGCATGTAAGAATTCCATTGCTTCCTCACAACAAAACCAAAATTACTTTAGGTCTAATGATACAGTAACAAGGGCAACATAAACAACTCTACAAAATGCATTTTAATGCAAAGTTCTGTGTATTTGTCAGAAAACATAGAAAACTTGATAAACTTCTTCTAGCTCACTGAACATGAGAAAAAGACATTTTCTTTCATTTTTATTCTATTGCCAACATACCTGTAGAAGTTTGACATCCCTGGCCAAATTTAATTCTGTCAGGTAGTTTTTCTAACCTCATCCCCGACTTCTCAGACAATTTCTTGATATTCCTTCCAAGCTGCCTGTTCTTACTTCCACCCTCTGTAGGCTTTCCTTTCTGTGTTTGAGCTTTGTCCAGGACCTCCTTGCTCATCCACATAGGCCTCCTGTTATTTTTTCCTTCCTCTTTTTTGGGAAGCTCACTCCTGGGCTTAGAGCAGGTGATCCTTGAATATGAACCACCTTTCTCGGGCTCTCTTCCCTCTGGGGAAGGGACTTTAACAAGCAAATCACCGAAGATGCCGCAGTCTTCTCTCCTGAAGTGAGATTGCTGTGCACCCTCCTCACGACACTAAGGATTTGAGGATCCCCCATTTCATGGTCACTGCAGCCAAGGCTGCCCTTGATCTTCATGTTCTCCACTAGCACCTCCTGGATGGTGAGAACAGGGTCCAGCACAGCACCTCTCCTCATTGGCTTCTCTGCCACTTAGAGAGGGAGGTTGTCAGGAATGCATTCCAGGAGCACCCTGGCTTGCCTGTGCCTTGCTGTGTTGTCCCTTCAACAGATGTTGGGGTGATTGAAGTTCCACATGAGGACCAGGGCTTTTGTACATCATGTCCATTACAGTCAATTAAACTTACACTAAGCTTTCACTTGTTGGTGAAGCAATTTGTGTGGAGCTCAGTAGTGAGAAGAAGAGAAGGGGGTTGCTGGGAGTGCCATTTTATATCTCCTGTGTGCTGAAGGACAGCGATGCATACAGTTGTTTAACAAGGTAAGAGTTATGCTTCCTTTTCAGAGCTGCCCAGCCTGTACAATCTTCCAATTCATGTCTGGATCAACATGCTCCTGGAGCCATGAGCTACGTGGTGTGACTTTACGTAGTGGGAGTCACTTCTGGCTTCCTCAGTCCAGCTCTTGAAGATGAGACACTGGGAGGGAAGAATCAGGCAGTATGAATCCTCAGGTAGTGGAGTTTTGCTTTATTTTTGCTACTCTGTTTCTAGACGTATTTACCTTGACTTTGATTGACTGTGTGAAGCTTTCTACCCATTTTCTATCTACCTCTAATAATCAGCATGACCTCTGCAGCTGCTGACACATCTAAACCACTCTGGTGCCACAAATCATACTGTTGGAATACCTCCCAGTCAGCACAATTTGAAGAATTATCTTGAGCTGTGGGCAAACTACAAAAGAGAAATTTGAAAAATTTGGAAAGTGGGGATAAGTTTCCCATAGCAGGAACATCCACTGGAAGGGATAGGATAGGAGAGACTGTCATGGCTGCCCTTCATGAAATAAGCCATCAGTTGGGATCTGGTCCTAATTGTTTAGGGCTGAATAATAGTCCTAAAAAACCAAACTACATGTTGACAGGTAAATGGCCAGGGTGGCAAAAGCAGGTACAGCAGTCATGTCTGAAGAGGTTCCTGCACTGACTCATTTCCTTCAAGTCTCAGCAAAACACAATAGGAAAGAAAGCAATCAGGAGATTATTATCTACAGATTCTTTACTGTCATGAGAAGCTGCTTTGCTTTGCAAGGGTAGAAATATCCTAGTGCAATAAAGGTAATTTTTTGGTTTGGTTTGTTTTCTTAAAAAAATCTTGGATATATATGTCAAAGATTGCTAAAGGAAAAAATTAGGAGGGAAAAGAAAATACAATTTTTCTGACCTTTAGGGCATACATGGCAGTATGGTTAAGTCAGTGAGCAGAGTTCACCACTAATATTTAAAAGATTGCAGGGTCTAAATTACTATTATTGAAATTCAGATGACTCGGTGCTTTTCTGCCTAATCTTCCAATCCTGATTCTACTTTGATTCAGTTCACTGGGGGGTAAATTCGGGCTCTTGGTCACTAACATGAAGTCAGATATAATATATTGGTTCATAATTCTTTTCAGTTGCCCATTCTTCTTGAGTTAAGAACTCTGATAATATAGAGCTGACATTTGGGAAAAATCTAGAAAATGAATTCCTTTTTATCTCCAGGCTAAGCTGCAGCAGTGAATAGAGTACTATAATAAAACCTATTTGTATGCCTGTCATACAAAGACAACTTTTCCAAAGGAAATAGATTTGAGTATTTGCAAGAAATGATAAACAGTCAGACAAAAAGGTACTGAATTTCCCTTTGAGATGCATAGAAGTAGGCTTTAGCTTCCCTTTTCAGGGAGGAGGGATCTGTAAGAAAGCCGTGTCAGCCAAGAGCCTCAGAAATGAGATCTTATCTGGATCTTTGAAGAAAAAAGTAACTTGGAAATCTCTTCAGGGGTGTGGTTTAGTTATGAAAAAAATGTCAGTCTGCATTTGTAGCAGAAATAAATCAAAAGAAATGTATCCACTTTTGATAAAAACATTTTACTGGATTTCATTTGTGAAAAACTCTTGTGCAAAACTGTGTTAAAATCTAGTTCTCTCTCTGATGTGTGTGGTTGAATTACCATGGATAGGGACTTATATAAGACAAAGTGTGTAAATCAAGCCTAATTTCAAAGTGCTTCCACTATCCTGACTCTCACATGAAACTAAAGTTCATTATAATTTTGTTTATTATATATTATAATGTTACTGACAAAACAGCTACACAGACAGAGCCAGGGGGCTGCTGGCCACATTGGACAGCCTGGGTGACACAGTCCTGTGGCCCTGCTGCCTGGATGGCACGAAAGCCCCAAGGCACACAGCCTGGGTGACACAGCCCTGTGACCTGCTGTCATGCCCTCTGTAGTGAGAGTGGCAGGCTGCTGGCTCCTGTCTTGCTCCTGGAGCGAAACTCCATCATGAAAAAGTGGCACAGATGTGCCATGGTGGCTGAGGCATCTCATCATGTTCAAAGGAATTTTTGGAGAAGTTACATGGGACAACCCTTTTCCACGTGGAGTCACCAAATTTATTGGTGTCAGCAATAAAGTAACACCTGAGCCTCTTGGAGATGCATGTCCTGTGCTAAGGAAAAATGGATTGAAAGCAGATGTATGCAGTCAGCTAAGGAATTTGTGTTATGGAGAAGAGATGGGTGAGTTCTGCAGCTGCATGTCTGTTCATGGGTTTTGTGATATTCAAAGGTATTTTAGAGATTTCAAGAAATTGCTATAATTCCAGCTCTAATTAATATATTTTCCAAAATAATTTAATTACTGCCTAAATGTAGCTGAAGGATACTGTCATATTCAAGGCTAGAACAGAGAAGATAAGACACCTACTGCCTGAAAAATGTCATGGTGGGTTAATGCATAATGAGGGTAATTTTACTAAATGAAGAATGTTTGAGTGCTTACCAAGCTTAATTAAACTTTGCAGCACTCCTAAGACAGAAATATTGTTATGGTAATTTTAGCAGGTAGGTAAATTGCTCATCCTGGCACATGTAGGTTGGGTAATTTGCTCAAGGTCACTCATCGAGCCTGCAGTAGAGCCAAAGTAGAGCCTATTACCTTGACTCCTAAGCTGACTTCCAGTCTTCAAATCATTCTCTCTTTTCTAACGTTTCAGCTTTTTTTTTTTTTCCGGACTAGAAACTGGGTTTCGTTCGTAGACCTGATTGTTGATAAATTCCACTGTCCTTGAAGGACATACATCTCTAATCTTTCCCAGTAATCCATGCCAATGTGGCAATTTGCTAAAAGTGAAGGATGTGAGGACAAAGAAGAGGACAACATGAAGAAACAGAGGAAAAAGCTAATAAAGGAGAGTGGAATGAAAGGAACTAGGGGCAGAAGAAAATCATGGCATACAATTGAAATACAAAGGAGTCAAGGGGGAATAAAGGGTCAAAGGAAAAGTGAAAAAAAATAGGAGAGACTAATGAAATGGAAAAGGACATAATCCTGACATAATCAGGAATTAGAAGACAGAAAACTGAGTGAAATCAAAATGGTGTAAGAATTGAGATGCATTTAGTAGAAATGTATTAGAAGTAATGATCTACTCTCTTTATTACGTTATTCTGTTTACATATCAGGAAATTCCTTACATCCTTAATCTATTAAGTGGTACTGTACATAGAGACAGAAAAAACTGCTGCCTCTGAGTAAGGATGAAAAACACAGCAGAACTCCTGCAGAGTAACCCTAGAATGGTAATAAGGGCAGACTACAGAAGGAATCCCTACTGAGATCTTTTGATTAACCTTGATATGATGTAAGTGGGGAGCTTAGATTAACCCAGCCATTTCTTCCTTCTTTTCCTATCCTTTTTTATTACAGTAATGCAAATAACTAGCAGAAATATAAAAATGTAGGTGGTAATTTGTTGGTTTTTTAAACTTTCAGTCTTTCTTCCTAAAATTTGCCATTAAGTTATTTTTCCCATTGAAAGCAAGAGTAGTTCAAGATACTGTTAAAAATGAGAAAATAGGAAATTCAAAGACAAAGTCCCATGCCTTAGTTGACAGCCATATAATTCCTAACCCAATTAGGAAATCAAAGCATTTAATGTGTAAAAGGAGCAGAACATGTAATGTATGAAGAGCAGATCAACAGCTCTTGATTCCAAACTATTTCTCCTAGCATATACAGTGTGCAGCTGACAGGTTGCAGGATGGGATGCTCTCCTCAGTGCTGTTGGTAATTCTTAGGCATTATTTAACAAGTGTAGAAAAGGTATTGAGGTGTTTGGAACAATGGTTTTAATCTCTAAGAACAGTCTTATACATCTCTTTGTGGTTCCTTCCATGCAGACTTCTTCCCAGAGATGCTGAACAACATCTTCTTTCTCTTTAGGCAAAATCTTTTTCAAAGATTTGGTCCTACCAGGATTTCTACCAGAGATAGCTGACTGCCAGGAAAACAAATAATTTCTATTCCCTCATGAGAAACATCTTTTGTTGCTTCATTGGTTGCCTTGCTCAGCATTCCCAGCATGATTTGCCTATGGAGGCCACGTGCACAGACACTGTGGTTATAAGTATGGACAGGATTGGTTTGCTGAGCACTGTTCCCAGGCAGAAAAACTCTTTGTAACTTGCCATATTCAAAGATTGCTGGTTTCCATGCTGTGACATACCACAGAACTTGCCTAGTTTTCACCAAATCTTTGATCAGATAGAACAATACCTTTACAAAGGTGACTGCCTGTTGTCTGTAGAATGACACCTATTTTCAAGTTTCATATTCAATATAGGTGACCCTGAAATGCAGTGGCTCTAGAACATGTGAATGGGTGGAAATGGCAGAAATGCAGTTGCAGTGAATTTACTTCTTATCCGAGTGAATATTTACACAAGGGGTTTTGTTTACAGCTCACCAAGCACAGCCAACCCTCATGATTCAGTTCATCGAACAAGTGTTAATGGCTTGAGGTTAAGAGCAGGGCTTTTTTCTTAACCTCCTGACTGACAGCGTGTCCTGGCCACTGAAGAATACATAGATGCAGTCACATGCCACAGGATCTGATTTAAAAGTTCTCCAAAGAAACTTTGTAATGTACTATTCATTGACCCATTTTGTATTTGTTACAGTTTTCACTTGGGAATGTGAAATCTGGAACTGTGCTTTGTTAACTGCCTTTTCTGGCACAGTTAGGTAATCAGAAATTGCCAATGGCTGTTTACCACATTTTCTAACTTTTGAGTAAATATATCTAATTATTTTTACTCAGTATTAGCTATTATTTGCACGACTTTCAAATGAGAATTGCAAGTACATTGATAAAGGAATTGAAAGTCTAACTTGGGGAAAAGAATTATTGCAGAGTTCTGTTTTGTAGCTTTCTCTTGCTGTGGTGACTGACTCTCTACACTTACTGTCTTTTCAAAAAACAAGGTCAATGAACAGTGCAGGAAAGACAGATAATTTAGTTCCAACACAATTCAGGCTGTTTTTTCAGTGGCCTGGTGAAAACCATAGTGAAGTGATTTATTCCAGCTCCTGGTCTTCAGGATCAGAGAATTAATTTCTTCAGCATCTCCCTTGGTGATCAACACACCTAAAATGTAGAAGATGAGCTTTGGATTTGGAATCTTCATGGACCAGAGAGTACATCTGACCAGCTACAACTTAGGCACATGTTGCAGCTCTCTAAAGATGACTGATTTGAGCAATTATTCTCCTCCCAGTGTTTGAACAAGATAATTCTTGCAGATTTCCCTCCACGGTTCCTCTTTCCTACTTTTCCAGAAAAGGAGCCTGGGTTAAATGTCACACCTCAGCCTGTAGACAAGTATACTGGCCTGTAAAGATAGGAAAATTTAACACTTGTGGAAATTTTGCACACTTCATGGCCAAGTCCTCTCAGTTGTCATGAAGGAAGCCAGAATCTGTAGTCTGTCCCCTGCAGAAAACCTGCTCATTGCAGTCAGGTTCATAAGCTACTTTCCTCAAAGTGCTGTAAAGTCACTTGGAGGTGTGTCATGCCAAAATCTCTGAACTATGCTATGTAATCCCTTCCTCCCATTGTGATACCATTATCACAAAGAGACACAACAGAATTAGTGGTGGAGCAGAGGCATAGCACTGACCATTTTGTCTGTGGTCAGACAAAAGAATAAGGAAATTTGGGAAAAGGAAAAATGGATGGATGTTGTTTTTCATAATTGCTTGTTAAAGGAATATTTTGATTCAAACTCAGATACCACCTTTAATAAGAAACTCTGCCAGAATGAAAAAAATATTGCAAATCAAGAAGATCCATCCTAAGAAATTTTAAAATTTTCAGTGGAACAAACATTTCAGACAGATGCTGATTGTGCTGGAAACATTTGACCCATATTTCATTAAGGAAATGGAGAGAACTTCCTCCTAAGGATTCCTGGTCTGCACCCCCATTTCCAAGGGCTCTTCTACTGTTCCCCAGCAGTTTGGATCAGTTGAGGGAACCTCATCTAAGCCAGGTCAGTCATTGACAGCTTGAGTTTATTCTCACAGAGCTTTTTGGAGCGCTGATTCCTTGCCACAAGGGTGACTGGATACCACACCAAGAAGTGCAATCATTTCTGTGGCTCCCTGCTGTCTTGGGTAGGTTTTTTTCCTCTGGAAGAACTACGGCTTGCAGAGATTTTGACATCTTGGTTTCATACCTTAAAGGCTAGAAAATATATCTCCAGTTTTTGAGGAAGTCAGCAATGCTGAGATGTCCTGCAGCTACAGCTCCTGGAAGATGTAAGGTTTCCAGACAGTTGACCCAGGCTGGAAGGGATCACAGTGAGTGAAAATAGGGTGACCCAGAGGACAGTGGCTTTAGGGTGACCCAAGGACCCATAGAAAAAGTGCAAGGACAAGTGCTGAGGCTGCAAATAATGCAAGTCCACACACCACATCAGTCTATACTTGTCATTCTGGCAACCTTCACTGAAAATGAGACATTTTCTGAGATAAAGTAGCATTTTTTCCTGACTTCGCAGTATAACATAATTTTCTTTGATGTGATTTTAGAAAGTCTTATTATTACATTATCTTCAGTCCCACGATCGTGTACAGATTAAATAATTCTCAACAGTTTTATAAAGCACAGAACAAATAAACACAACAGAACTTGATTCAAAGTGTTTTCTCTGAAAGCCATTCTAGATAAAAAAACAGAGGCTTGTAAAAATAAAAGCTCAGATCTGGTTTCAGCAGATGTCTATAAATCCAGAATAAGTACACCAAAGGCAAGGAGGTTATTCAGATTTTTTTTTTTACCACTGAGGATTAGTGTTATACAGTATTTTTATTCCCTCAGTGGATCCCTTCTAAATCAAGGGAGACATTTTAAGGCAGCTACTTTAATATTCTAAAGGCAAAAGTTTTTGTATAAATCCACATTCACTTGAATGTTTACAACATTTTTTCCTTTTTACAAGCATTCTGGTAAACACAAATGTTTGTGGAATGCAGCTGAGCGGCTTAATGAATACCAATAAAGCCACTTCAGTTTTTATTCAAAAGAATAGTCTTACATTCTAGCTAAAATATTCTTGGACATTGGTTGCTGTGTTTAACAAGTTTTGGGGATGACTGGATTAGACATTGTTAGAACTTGCATATTTCTCAACATTATAAAAATTTGCTTTCTAAAGAGCTACATGAAATAGCAAAAATTTCAATATCTCAGTTATCTATTGCTAAAATATCACTGAAACCTCTGGGTGCCTCTGGTGAGAATCTGAAGCTGCAGATCAGTTTATATCCAACTGCTATAGTTACACCTCCTCTCACATAAAGACCAGAGAAAACCTTGTCCTACCCCACGTGGCTGGTTTAGAGTCCCAAGTTCCACATTGCAGTGCTGTCCCAAGTGCCCTGGAGGATAAGGGAGCAGGCTCATCACTGGAGAACACTGGATGAGGACCTGGCACTGCTTGCTGGGGCAGCTCAGGTCTGTGATGTTAAACGTGCTGTGTGTGCAAATGGGTCAAGTCAGCAAGGGCAATTACAGGAGCACCTGCACCTGCAGTGTCTACTAATTAGCAGGCTCTGCTTGTTCTGTAATGCCTGCCTGATGTTTGTGGAGGAGGTTGAGCTGTATGGCAAAAGGGCACCTACACCACACATGATACATTTTTAAGGGATTGTCTGTGGTCTTCTTATTCAGGCCTGGTCTGCCTGAAGGAGACCCATTCAACATGTTCTGTGAGAGCAGTGTGTCCATAGGCACCTTGGGGCAGCTGAAGCTGTTGTTTTGTCTGCTTAGAAAGGTAAGGAAGAGAAAACAAACCCCTCAGGAGAGAGCTGAGGATACCCTTACTGATCTCTACTGTAAACACCTGGGAGAGAAACGCAAGAGAGACTCTGCTGTGAGCCTGAATGGGTCAGGTCTTAATGAAAGCGGTGGCTGCTTTGTAAGATCCTTTCCAAATAGCACAGCAAAGGTTCTCAGTGGGCTGGGATAATCTGTGAATGTGAAAGATCTGGTTTAGCCATCTTCATGGGAATAATATCCTCCCCACTCTCTTTCCACACCCAGAGATGTGTGGCCTGTGTCCCAGCCTTCCGTTTGTTCTGGCCTGGTGTCATTCATGTTTTGGACTGAGGCTCCTGAGAGCTACACAGAGCACTGAAGTTACTCCAAAGAGGCCATGAAGATTATTGTGCAGATTTGGTGGCAAAGAACCATTCCTGAATCTCCAAGGGAGTTTCACCTACTGTTTACTGGAGTTTGCACAGCCTTTAAACTCGGGTCACTGGGCTCCTTAAGCCAGAATTATTTAATGGAAGAAATTATTTTAAATGAAAATTATTAAATAGTCACACACAAATGTGGCACTTCTAGGAATTAATTTTCACACCAGAAACCGGGCTCTGTGGTACTTTTATCCATCCAGAAAATAGAAATAGCTTTTGTATAAATTTAAATGATTGAAACCAGCTTGAGTCTTAAACACCGAGCAGTCACAATAAACTGCTTGTCCATAGCCTGATGTATTTACCAAAAGTGCATTCAAGAGAAACATGAGCTACTTAGAAGCAATTTACAAACAGGAAAACAGAGGAAATTGCCTAGATAATTTATTCTCCAGGAAGTATTTGTGTGGTTTATAAGCAAGGCACCCAGCAGAAAGGCACTGTTACATCCTACCTGTTGGTGACTTAAATATCAGTGTCTTTCAGCATATTTGTTGTGTTAGTGCCTGGTACTTGCTAATGCAAGGGCCAAGTGAAGATTTAATTTCAGGATTTTTTTTCCCCCAAAGAAAGAAGACAGAAAACCCCTTAAAACCCAAACTGAATGTGAATGAAACATCATACACAGGCACAAACACATATGGAGAGCTGAGCTGCTTATCGTAGCATGTAGAACATTGGGATGAGATACAAGGTTTTTCTCTTTGTGTGGGTGTCCAAACCTTAACCCTCTTTATGTTTGTGATCCTCCCTGTCATTCACTGCTCCCCCACCAAGAACCTACTATGGCCAGGACTGTTTTTGTCTTTGCTGACTTCTTTTTGCCAATGGGAATTAGTGAGAAGGAAACATCTTTCCCATGCAGCAGCAACCCACACTGAACTGCGCTTGCAACAATTAAAGAAGTGAAGTATGAGATAAAGCAGAACTGAAATGTGGGGGGGCAAAGATTGATCATACTCTGGATCTCTCACCTTTCAGGCAGATCTTTCACATTTTTCTGCATCTTTATCACTTGTAAAAGGAACAGAGATTGACTGAGTAAGGTCTCTGGGTTTCTCACTCTCTGGGACAAACACAGGCACAGAGCAGCTGAACTGCAGTAATATCTAGTGAGCAGGAGCCCTAGCCAGATTCGATCCTTTGAATTTCTGCTTTTAATATCAACACACTTATCAGCAACCAGTGACTTATCCTGACAGCCTGAGAGGGGAGACTTGCCTCAGCTGAAGGAGTAGGGGCAAGCAAGGGAATGGAAATCAGCTCATCCAGTGAGATTCTTTCTGCTCCAGCTACTCAACCACACATCTTGTTCCATGTTAGCCTTGAAACATGACTTAGAAGTAATTGTTCAGCACTGCAGAAGAATGGCTGTGTACCCCACCATTAATGATTAGCTTCATTTTGCATGAATTAGTTGACTTCCTGCAATTATGTCTGCTCTTCCCCACCAGGCAGCCATGGTGTTCTGCTTTCCAAAGACAGCGAATTGGCAGCTTGCTGACCCCAAATGCCTGTGAGCCACAACGTGCTCAATCCATTTTCTGCACTAGTCACTAGGCTGAGGCATTCGAGTTCCGGCAGGCACAGGATGGTTTATGGTTTGCTGTCTGCACCAGATGCTTAGCAGGAAGGACAAAGTGAGTGCAGAGTATGTGAGAGAAGAATGTGTTTGCCTTGCCAAGTGGGCAATCAGTGTAAAGGAGTGGTGTGATCAGAGAGGAGACCCTGTTTAAGAAAAATGACTTGGTGTGTTTTATTTATTCCACTTCCATATTCTCCACCTGTGGAGTACTCCACTGGACCAGGCAAAGTGCTTTGCAAACTTCTAATTAATCCCTGCATCTAGAAAAATTAAATAAAGTGCTTCATGTTTTGCACTTCATTGATAAGGGTGAAGCATCTGCAGCTGGATCTTGCCTGGTGCTTTTGTTGATCCACGAGGCAGTGCTGAGGACAGGCAGTGTGCTGCAGCCAACCTGCCTCTGCTGGCTCGACTCCTGTTAGTGATTTTATTTCCATTTAAGCAGAGTGCTGTGACTCAGAAAGCAAGCGGGAGAGATGTGAAAGCAGCAAGGTGCTGTGTGCACAGCCGTAGCTGTGCTTTGCTTTTCTGCTCAGTGTGCTGACACTTTGCAGTGTCATCTGCTACTGTTGGGACTGGCTATAGCAGAAAAAGCACTTTGGACTTGGACACAGCTGAAACTACAGTCTAACATAGCAAAATAAGGGGCAGGAGCACTCTGAAATAAAGGTTTAGACTTAGCAAAGCCACTGGTCCCAGCTCCAGCTTGGTCAACAGTGCCAGCTCACAGAGCCACTAGGCAAGGAACAGAAATACCCAAAGAGCACAGATGGGCTCACTACTTCCACAGAAAATTCCATGTCAGGACCATATACCCAAAACTGATGCCTGGAAAGAGGATACCGAAATGGAAAGATGCCTGCTGAAATATTAGGAATTTGGTGAAGGGAGATGACATGTTCATGAAGAACAATCAAGAAGGTGAATAGGCACAAAGGAGCTGTGATATTCTCTAGGATGGAGAACTGGGATTTGACTCTGGACTGGTCCCAAGGACAGGGGAAAGGAGGGATCATCAATGTGTCTCTTTCTTCATGGGAGGCGTTTTCTGTTATGTTTTCCTACAGCATACCAAATTCTTTTTGAAAATACACACTGAACATGGGATTCCAGATGTTTAATTACACACCTCATTAGACTCAGCAGGTCTTTGTTAACACAGCCTTCTGCCTCCAGCTCCAATCATTTCTGGAGTGAGGTGAAGACACACCTCCACATGCTAAAGAATACAGCCATCATAGACACACTGGGCAGGGAACTTTGGAAACAGAGCAGTGCCACTCCTTGTGGCCTTTGCACTCATAAGGAGCTCCTGAAGAGCCTTGGCACTCTCTGTCAGAGCAGGAGCAAGGACGATATATCTGTGCAGTGAAGTTGCTGTGCTGGCATGGCTTGCTTGTTCCTCCACTTGCTTGTTCTGCATCCTCTTATGCACTGTCTGTATTGAAGTGAGCCTTCTGCCCTGGGGGAGTCCACAAGGGCTGCAAGTCCTGGAAAACAGAAACAAATGCCACCCTGAAACACATCCTGTTTCCTCTTGGCTCTTCAGGCTACCTCCAGAAAAACACTAGTAGATGCTTGCCCACCTCAGACACCTGGAGGGGGCTGATCCACAGACAGAAGTTTTTAATTATATACTGGCCTTCACTGACTGCTGCTGTGAATGCACAGACACATTTGCAAGCTTAATACAATCAAATGAGATGGTAAAACAGGATTCTTGATTGCCCTCCATAACAGGCTGAAAGAAGAAAAGTTAAAAAAAGATATGTGGAAAGGGAAGAAGAATGCATACTTAGTTCTTAAGGTTTATCTACAAGTGTAATCTCATAGAACCCCAACACTACTCTGACCAAACCTTGAACAGACATGAAGCCCACCAAAGCACAAGACTGTGAAGAAAATGCAATTTCAGCTCTCCAAAATAGTATAGCTGTACATTAAGCAATAAACATTAAATAATAGACTGTCTTTCAGCCTGAGCACCTTCAGTGCTGGTGTCCCAGAAATTTGCAATACAGTCCATCACCTAACAAAGCAAGCACTGAGATCCACAGGCCCAAATTAGAGAGCTTCACTTGATGACCTAACTGGTTTCAGAGCTGAGGTCCCAGGGGTTGTCTCTGCAGCTGCTGTGGACAGGGACAGGCTGCACAGCCCTGAGGTGTGCAGGACCTCCTGCTGCTCTGCTCTTGACAGAGACTGCCCAAAGAGCTCGAGTCCTAACTCAGATCCACTGGCAAAATAGATAGTAGTGAAAGTGCAGGTGAATATTAGGAGTGATAAGAACTCATGAGTGGAAATGATTGCTATGAAGGGGGTTGCTCAAAAACTCTCTTAATG
This sequence comes from Peucedramus taeniatus, assembly GCA_013400575.1. Lineage (NCBI taxonomy): Eukaryota > Metazoa > Chordata > Aves > Passeriformes > Fringillidae > Peucedramus > Peucedramus taeniatus. Next base: position 21,912 of record WBNO01014257.1, read on the forward strand.
CAGGTCCTGTTGCCATATCTCTGAGTAAGTCATCTTCTGCCAGCAGAGGGAAAAATCCTTCTGCCAGCAAAGTAAACGACTAGGGAAAAAAAGGACTATCAATGAAAATGGCATCATAGTAGTGAAGCCTCCAGATCATGAAAATTTACTGAGTTAGAGAAAAATGCACTCTGCTGGAGTCTGTGCTGTTGTTGACCCTTGAAACCCACCAGTAGCTGTTGCCACACACTGGTACCTCCTGTCCTGTCCCCTTTGGCACAGCCACAGGTCAGAGGCTGAGGGGAGCCTTTTCCTTGTCCCAGCCTTGGGCTGGCATTGCCTTGCCCTGACCCGAAATTTGCCGACATCCAGCCAGTTAGTGACACCCCAAAGCATCCTAAAGAGAAAAACATGCTGCTTCTCTGCTTGCTGCATGCTGCCCATCAGCAAACGCTCTCAAGATTTATGGGGCAACAATTAAAAAATTATTCAACTAAAGCTCAACATATCTTTGAGTGTGCAGTATTTCCTGCATATGTTGCTCAATTTTATATCTGTGTATAACTGTAATATTACATTTGTGTTTTGTGCATGAAGGGAATGGATTTCAAAGGCCCATCTAAGAGTATTTACCAAACATGAAATCTCTCAAACAAATCTTCATGCAGAAAGAAATACTGACATACTTATATTAGCAGGAAAGAGGCTCAGTACAATGTAATCTATTGGGCTTTATTTGAAAATTCAAAATATTGAGCATGCCGAGAGACTAGCAGTCCATTTATAGAATTAAAATATGAGAAAGACACTCAGTGAATACTTGAAGACATTGAATGAATCTGAGAAAATGAAATCCTATTAACAAAAGTATGTTCGCTGAGATAATAATTATGAAATTACTGAGCTCTCGTCAATACAATTCTTTAAAAAATATATAATACACATAGAAGATAGAAATCCAGCTTTAATTCAGTTATTCTGGATATTTGATTCAGAAAATGTTGGAAGATCATTACTTATGTTACTAGAGCTAGTCTTAAGAATATATGGTTATTATAGAACTATAGGAACACAGAACTTCGGCCGCCCTCAACACTGCACAGCTTCACAGCCCTGTTTTTCATTTGAGGCCATTTGTCTGATTGCAATGCAGTTCAAAATCTGAGTCTTTTCATTATGAGCCACTGCCTGTTTCTGACAATCTCATGAACATTAAATCCTACTTTAAGCAGCTATTCAGTTTATTGGCTGCCCGTGTACCTTCAGAGTGATACTTTTGAAAAATTGCAGAGAAAAAGATACACTCGAGGTAATGCATTTCAAATACCTACTTCCATCTTTCCTTCTTATTTTTAATTTACTGTGGTGTCAGAACAAGGGAATGTGATAAGTATAAAGGAGCTTCAGTTTAAAAAACACAGTTCCTATCTGATTAAGAACACCACTAGTTTGTAGTAAAGTTGGTCTCATTAAAGATACTAAGCTCCCCAAATTGAAAGAAATATGCAAATTCCAAGTACGCACGTGCATGTATAGAAAAATATCCATGCCTATCCTGGTTTCTGTGACTTCATTCTGACAGCCATCAAAACTGCTTAACACCATTATACAGGAAACAATGCAGGTCTCTACCCAGCTGCATCTCTGCGGGCAGAGCTGCCAAGACCCTGTTGTGGTGGGTGACTGGCAGCAACTTCACACCAAATCTTCCCCGTGAGAGCCACAATTGCTCACAGACAGCGGGGCTGCCCAGCAGTGCTCTGCTGCTGGCACCTCCCCACAAGGCAGGCAGCTCTGTCCCCCACAGCACTGACACAAAGTGCTTGCAGAGAAAATGCCCCTTCCTGTAAGGCTGCTCAGTGCAGGTGGCAGAGGTGTGTGATGGAGTAACCCCAAATGCAGCAGTCAGACCACCCTCTCTGCGTGTGCTCCCTCTGTGCCATATGAATTACCTCAGCCCTGACTACAGGGAAAGTAACAAGAGCATGGTCAAGTACTCTGCAGTGTGGAGGAAAGGAGAGATGCTGTATATCTGTGTGGAGGACACAGATACTAACCAGCCACTTNCAGTACTCTGCAGTGTGGAGGAGAGATGCAGGACACAGATACTAACCAGCCACTTTCCCCTTTTCAGAGCAGTAAGAGATCAGTGTGTCAGTTCTTAGATAAGCAGGTCTCTGCTGAGTTCATTACCAGGAGGGCTGTCAGACACCACAGTGCAAAAGACCCTCAGACAGGAACAGCTGGCAGAGACCAACATGAAGGACCAGCTGCTTGCTTCAGGACTGGCTTGGTGAAATTTAGTCCAAAATAAGAAGCCTGAGGGGAGGTGGCTAATATTCTCTAGTCCATAAGAACTGTGTTTGAAGGGTGAGAGAATTAACTGGGAGTGGAAAGGAAGCAATGTGATGTAGTTACCACAGAGGTGACTTAGGAAAATCCAATTTGCAGCAAGCCAGCTGTGTCATGTCCACACCTGACCCCTCCTACACAGGGTCTAGAAAAGCACTTACTCAAAATAATATAAATAAAGATGGTTACTTTAGGATGAGTTCAACTGTATTGCCTCCTAGAGTCCTCCTATGCTATTCTTCCCGTTTAACATTTTAATTACTTCAGAGTTTTGCTCTAACTTTTATTTGCTGTGCAAGGCTGAACACTGTGCAGCTGAACACTGGGAGAAGGATTCTGTTGCAAGTAGCAGGGACTGGCAAGGTCCTTGAAGCTTCATGGCTAGAATGGTAGTCTTAATGGCTGTTCATGAAAAAAAAATTGTGATGAAACTTTAATGCTAATCCATTTATGACTAACAAGCTGGCATTTGCTTTATCCTTCAGAGTCGGATATTTCAGCTAAAAAATATAGTTGTGAAGAATGGAGCTATCACTGTTTCTTATCTTCTTTTTACCTGGGCATCTTTGATAAAGCAGACTGTTCTCCATTAATTCAATTCTGCAGCTGTCAAACAAGCATCAGAAGTAATTAAGCTATTTTACCCAGCAGCAAAACATTAAATATAATTTGAAAAGTATGCTTAATTGAAAGGAGCATCTTCATTTTCCCCCTTATCTATTATGCCAGAGCCTCATTTTCTCTGCTTCATGCTGTAACATCCTTGCACCTCTGTAAGTATGTTTTGCCAGCTCTCTCAGCTTTGGAGGCTTGCATCTTCCAAGCAACATCATAAGGAAAAAAAAATGGGCTAAATAGAAAATACGTATAAAATATGCTTTTAATTCTGGTATGCCTGGAAAACCAAGAGAATAACATATGTGGATTAGGTGACTCAAGCTGCTTGTAGAGATGTTCTACCCCAAGGGTTATAGATGAATTTCTTTAAAAATCTGCAATATATCAGGCTCTTGCTCGACAGCAGCATATCTGAGGATTGGGAAGAGTCTCTCATCTTCACTCTCTGACAGCTCAATCCTTCCCCTTTTTCTTTGTACATGCTCTGCTATTCTGCTTTTGCTAATAGTGGTCAGAAATGAAGTGAGCCTTATAAAATATATATTGCAGCTGCCACTCAAAATAGACATCAGGAAAATGAAGTAAACAGCATGATAATAACTGTTTTCCTGTAGTCAGGAGAGAAACTCAATATACCTTAATGGCAATCACTAACGAGGCATGGTCACGGTGGTGGGTTTAGGCTTACGAGTCACTCTCTTTTCCTTGTTATTCATTAGGATGGAGAGAGCAACAGGCATGAATGACACAGAATGATGAGCACAAAGCCAGCCTTATGATCTAAGAGCCTCAAGCAAAAATAAAATCTTATCTCTGACTGCAGGAGGAAGGAATCCCACTGCAGCAATAAATCCAAAGGAACAGGACCGGGCTTTTAGTTCCTTTGATTCGGACAAAGGACAGGGGCAAGCAGCCTGTGCAGAGGCAGAATACCAAAAGATGAATGGGGTATTTGTTTTAGCCTAATATAGGCACAACCTCTTCTACAACTACCCTTCTGCACAGATGATCCCAGTTCTGTCCTGAAGGCTCTCTGAAACCTTGTCTACTTGCTGTGCATGACCTGAAACCATTGCTCCCTTGCATTCAGCAGTATCACTATGATTTGCTATTTGTGCTTCTCCATGGATCCTGTAATTACTGTCCTAAGTTTCCCCAAAACAGGGATGTTTTGTGTTGTTGTTTCTAAAATAATAGTTTCCAGAGGCCATTCCCCACCACACAATAAGCATTTGAAAGCATCATTGTGTTTGGAGGCAGCCTAATTCCCCTGTGACTCCTCCCAAGCACCAGCACTGCTGTGTTATTGAGGATGCTTTCTCCCCCCTCCCAACCCTGAATTGCCAAATATATCCTGACTACAGATGTTGCAGATGATATAATGACATTGGAGTGTAATTCAGATCACGATTTTTTTGCCAAGTAACATCTTAGCTGTGACTGCAAACCTAGCAATGTTCTCCGGTGAGAAAACAATATTTACAGTAGGATTTCAGCCACAGCAGTTCCATGGTGTCTTCAAGCATCTGTTTATGAAAAGTTCAAATATGTTGAATTGGTTACTCTAAGAAATGACCGACATTCCACCTTATCAGGACATGTCTCCAAACATATTACCACCAAACTATAATTCCACTTTAATATTGGGATAAATTTTACAGACATAAACACAGAAATAGCTGCTTATATAATTTTGACGTTGGGGCACAAACCCTCATGGTAGCAAGGAACACTTGAGGGGAAATTCATTGTTAGGTGACTGTTGTAGTGAGGGTTGTGCTCTGCATCATGTTGAGCAACCAGGACCTAAGCTGAGATGGAGACTTTAGCACCATCCTAACTTTTAGCTTCTTGACACATGTTGATTTGCATCACAGCCTTCATATTTTTTAAACACGGCAATTCCTGTATGTTTAATACGGAAGCCACTGTTTGCTGTGGAGTTTCCAAAATTTACATGCCTGCAGGATATTTAAAAAATATTTTCAAATCAGCCTATCAAGGCAGGTTTTTCTCCTGTCCAAGTGTTTATGTAATAAAAAACAAAGATCTCAACAAATGCCTCCTTTGTAACTTTGCCTCTACACAGAGCGTGAGGTTTGTGTAAAGCAGGTGTCAGTTATGTGTGTTTCCCTGCACTGCTAAACATCTACTCTGCTCTCTAAATTACTGGCTCCATATTTATATGTAGCAGGTTCACAAAAAATACACTGCAACTGACAACATTCAGATTTAGTTTACAAGACTAAGGTTGCAAAATCACAGGGTATTATATCCCTTTAACGTTATCTGCTACTACACATATTTTAACTACCTTCTCCAGCAGTAGAGGTGGACCCTACATGGAGGAAGAATTCCTTGCTGTAGGATGGGTTTTATGGTGATTTTATTTTGATTTTTGGTGGGACACATGAGAAGCAGAAGCGACAAGGAAAGAAAGATGTAGAGCTCCCCACAGTACAGTGCAACACTGTGTACAGTCATGGTTGGATGGACTGGAGGTTTAGCAGCAGAAGGGGATGGAACAGCTGCTGAGTCCCAACCACAGCTTTGCTCCCAGGTGGGTGCAATCCTACAGATCCCAGCTCTACCAGAGCCTGACACCGACCAGGAGACAAAGGATGAACATTTCAATGCAGCTGCACTCTCTGCTTTGAGATGAGCCTGTAGAAATCCCTCAGTCAGGAGCTGTGAGTGGATGGCAAGCAGCAACATTGTGTGAAAGGGCACCACCTGTGCCATGACCAGCCCCAGCACTTGGCCTGAGCCAGCACAGAGCCAGCCCTGCCTGTAGCATCCCTTCCCTGCGTGGATGGGGAAGGCTGTTGGGTCTCTTCCCCAGTCACAAAAGGAGGCATCACGTGCCTTCATTTCCCCCTGCTGCTTCCAAGCCCCAGGCCCTCTTCTCCCATCCCTCAGGAGTCCTTCAGCCACTTTTAGGATGTCTCTAGATATCTGACACTTTGCTGCTCTTCTGTGTTCCCTTAGTGCTTGTTAATGCAATATTCAGTAAGGTTACCAATTCCTTCCTGCTGGAGTGTCAGCCTTGTCCTCTACAGCTGCTTTCTCCAGCAGGTGTTCTCCAGCTGCAGTCTGAGAGAATCCCTGGTTTGCCATGGGGTTTTATAAAGCCCAGGACTGCCTCTGCTCCAGAGGGCTCTTCTGCAGCCACTTGGGTACTGCCCTGCTTTCTTCTAGAGATGCAGCCAAGAGCCCACTGCCCCACCACAATGGCATGAACAGTCTTAACATGAAAGAGAAGCAGATAATTTCTTCCTAACTACAATCAGCTTGCCTGCCTGCATGGAGGAATTAAAAAAATGGTAGCAATATTAGTCAATAGGTCAATAACTATTCAGGATGAACAAAAACAGAAGGCAAGACAAGGAAAACATTATGATTAAGGGCAACTTTCTTAAAATATGCTAACGTGAAATTTTCTTCCTGACTGGGAGAAGTCAGAAAAAAATATGCTCTCAGAAGAAACTGTGGTAGTTCCCTTCAGGAAGTTCTATTTTGGGATAACATAAACTATGTGCTGGTTGTATTAATATTTAACATGTCTGTAAAAATAATATCATCCTATTAAAAGTTCCTCACACAAATGGAAAAAAGCCAAGTTACATTCTAAAGTAAAACCCATAGAAATATAAGCATCTCATAGGGGGATATGCTACCATAAGTCAAATAAATGTTTGAATGTTATATTTATAATCAAGAAAATAAAATTATGGAGTTAATGACAGAAGTAAAAAAACATAGATATTTACATTTTGGTATTCTGTGGAATCACCTTTATTTATATGGTAGATAAATAATCTGTTGATTTAGAATTATAAATAAGTAGGGATTTTTTTCTAGATCTGGAGTATTTTTTTTGAGAAGACGTGCAATAATTCATGCCAAACTACACAGACACACACATGTATATTGGGAGCACTTTACTGGGATTGAATCATGCTCTTTTCCTACCAGTGTGTTGAATCTTTCTAGGAAGAACTGAGTATTTTTCAACTTCCTTTATTAAACACACCTGTTCTTTCTAGATATCACAAGTTCTCTCTTATTACCTGTGACAGTGAAATACCAGCCCTGTGGAGCCAGGTTCAAAAAGGTCCTACAACTTCCTTTTCTATTAGTTCTAAATGTTTTCTGTGGCTAAGATTCATGATTGTACAGATGGTCTATTCATCATGTTAGGCTCAATTACCTCTGAAAATATATGAGGGAAAGCATGTTTCCATTGAAGTCAATGTTAAAATTCCTATTACTGCAATGGGGCTACATTTTCAGTCACAAGCACACTGGTCTTTGGGAGTTCCTCTGGATCGGAGTGAAATTCTTACAGTGTGTGTATCACTCTGCTTGGTAGCAATGTTTCTAGAATATACAGTTTCTGTAGCATGTATTATTACAAGAAGTAATAATGCCATTATTCAAAGTAATTTTTCAAACCTGAATTTGCTCCATGTGTTTTATAATTAATGGCATTATGGAGACTCAGTTTAATTATTCAAGAAAGTATTCTCTCCTGATAGATGTCATTGGTCATTAATCACCTTGCTTCTTTTTCTATTAGCTTAGATGGATTTTTACCCTTACAGGTAACCCTTAACATGAAGCCAGCAGAGAGGGTGCAGTCCTGGTCTGACTTGTGGCATGAGGCAAGGATATACATGTTGCACACTGTCAGCAATGCTAATGCTCACATACACAATTTACAATGACTTATTGACCTTGAAATTTCTTTGTCAGCTTTTTAATTTTCCTTCTGTAAAAATGGGTTTAAAATCAGATTAAAGTTCTAATATTCTGTATTTATATGCTTCTTGCAGAAGTTCAAAACCAGTGTGGTAGACACGAGTCATGTGTTAGTATGTATTCAGTATTTCAAAGCAAACCCTTCTTGAAGCAGAAATACTGAAAGATCACTCTGTATGTTTTCTTTAAGAAAATGACTCTTTTAAACACTTGGGCATTTCTCCTGTGGAAAGACCTGGGGACTACAAGCCTATATGGTGAGTATGTGCACAAAGAATGTTCTGGTTTTTAAATTACATGTATAAGAGAAAACTATTAATAACAGACTAAGGCCTTAAAATGATAGAGCAATTTACTATTTATATAATAAGAATATGTGTGGCAAAAAGGTGTAGAAAATTTTGGACATAAAATCTTTTGCAACTGGCAAAACCACAAGTGAGTATACAAATCATGGCAATGAGAACTGTATCAGGAAAATTTATTTAAAAAGCAAAGTGCAGGAAAGAAGAATAAAAGACTATGTAAAAAGACTATTTAAAAGTTTGCCTGATTTTTTTCCCAGGAACAGCAAAAGTTCCCTGACACCATCTTACTTGACATATTTTCCTCACACATACAGTCAAGAAAATACTTATAAGAGTGTAGGAATGAGATCTACAGCCATGAGATATGCCATGAGATATGTAGTGAAGGGGTTACCGTCTCACCTCCGGTCTGTGATGGGGATGATTCATTAGGGTGCATTATCACTGCAGCTGGCCAGGTAGCAGAGGAAGTGATATGAAGGTGTCATGGTTCTGTTCCGCCCTTAAACAAGCCCCACAACCTCTGTAATGCCTCTCTTTGTAACTCTTGATGTCCCTCAATTACACATAAAGTGGCTTCCCGTCTCCCCAGCCCCCATTTATGGCAGCAGTAACAGAATATTTGACTACAGTCTCACCTCCACTTCTCCCAAAAGTCTAAACTCAGCATTTGAAATCCTTCCTGGCAGAGGACGAGATTATGACCACCTTGCAGATGGGACAATGGGCTTGCTCCTCTCTCCTCCCCAAAGCAGAGATGCCTCTTTGGTAAGATTTGCTTCTCCAAGTGCATCAGTGTATACCCAGGAGCACTTGTACATGTGCATATTTTCTAAGCCTTTTGAATTTATTACCGCTAATCTGACAAGAATCTATAACCTGTGGATTCAATAAACCACAATCTTTATTAATCTGGATTGTGAAAGTTCTTACTGAACTCGGTCAGAGTTACAGTTAAACTGCACTGCCTATGATTCTGTGACTGTGAATGAGACAAGACTTAGAGTGTAACCCACACAATTTATGCAACTGACTTTACTGAATGTCAGCAGACTTACAGTGCCAAGTTGGTTCTAATAAGAAGTTAATCCAGCTGTACCCAGTCCATCTCATCTCTGAGGACCAGCTGGAACATGAGGAGGTTTATTTTCTACCAAATTTCTCTGTCCTTAATGCAACAGTGAGCCACACAAGAAATAATATTAATGTACTTTTCACCATCTTGTTCCTCTCAGAATCTGCATTCGTGGTGTCTAACATCCCAAAAATGTATCTCAGGGGAGACCACACAGACTCATGGTAAGGAAGAGCGAATATATGCCTACCCACTGTGATCAGGCCAACTCAGGTCTTTTTACAAAGACATCATTTTCTTTCCCAGCCATCGTGTTTGCTGTCTCATCACCTTATCCTGAAATCTAGAGGGAGCAATGGTCAATAATTTCCTAGGTACTTGATCATGTCTAAAACCAGAAATTACTAAGTACTCACTAAGTGAAATTATTTCACTTCCTTCAAGGAAAACCATTCCCTGGTTCATCTTCCCTTTGAGGAGTTCCTCCTTGTGGAGGACAGCAGCTGAACACGGCTCTTCCATCATTCCCCAGGAGATAAACCGCGCAGCACAGCTCAAGAAAAGATTGACACAACTCCTGAAAGCAAATTCAACCTTCCTTTTTCAATCAGACAAAGCAACTATTTGTAGAGTCCGCTAGGCCAGACCTCAAACATCACATAACAGAGAAAATAACACTGTAATCTTGGAGGACAAATGCTGGGAACCTCACTGCTCTTTGTCTGTCCTTGTGCTGTTCTGCATCCTAGAAGAGATGACATGAGACCAGCATGTTGAAAACAAAGCTGTGACAGAGTGATTTCCAGGTGGAGTACTAAAGCTTGGGAGCTTTGAACTGTGCCCTTCCAAATTCCCACACAGAAGAGAAGCAGCATGACCTAGATGCTCCAAAGCCTCAGAAAGCCATCACCTGGCCTGACCTCTGGGACCATGCAAAACTCACTAGCATTTAGAGAAACCCAGAGCTTTCTCTAAAATGTGCCAAATATATTAATATGATATTAAGATGATTTGAGGGAAATATGTTTTCTCTATCCCATCAGATATTCTGGACTTGCAGCTGAGACTCTTGCCTTCAGAATTCCAAAGCAGGCTCTATTCAGAGATTTATATCACTGTGGCAGCATACGTGCCATTAATGAAAACATCTTATTTTCTTTTCATTGGAGCTACTTGAGCTGCTCTATAGCCCTCCTTTCACCAGACACAGAAACCATCCTAGATTTCTGATCTCTCTTCTCCAGTTTATAAGAAAGTATGGATTGTGGGTGATTTCTTTACACAGAAATAAATCCTGAAGAAATACCTGTATGGTTCCTGGAAGTGTGGAGAGAAAAGAAACTCATAGCCTTCTTCCAAACTTTAACTCGGCTCCCTTTTGGAGTCCTCTCTTCATGTCTTTAGGAAGTTTAACTGAACATATTTCATAGTGACTGAATTTTAAGGAAGCAACAAAAAGAATATGAGAAATAAATGAATAAAAAGGCAGCTCATTTAAGAGACTTGATGCTAAAGTTTGAAACTCCATGTTCAATACTTTTGCTATGTCTACTCCTTTTTTATCTGTTTTAAAAGTAATTGCCACTTATTTTCCATAGTCACTGTCCTTTAACATTCCTTTTTGTCCGTTTGCTTTTTTTTTCTGTTTACATGCAGTTCCAATAAGATTGAAAGTATTTGGATAAAGGCCTCAAATGTTTAGCGTCTGTCCAATATTAAACTCACAGAAAAAACAAAACAAAACAAAAAACCAAAAAAAAAAAAAACCCAAACAAACAAACAAAAAAAACCCACCCAAAAACCAAACAAAAAAAAAATCAAAATCTAAAGGGTCACTTCTCCTGTGCTTTCCCTGTTGGTCATGGGCTTCACCAGTAATGCTGCCATAGGGCACATGCTCCTCTCCCTCTGTCCTTTCCACCTCTGCTAAGGAGAGTGCTTTGCAAGGTGGGATCTGTTTAGGATTCAGGAATCAACTCAGACCTTCTTGCCAGCAGCTCTAAAACCACACAGCCTTGAGTACCTCCTGCTGCCTTGCCTTGACGAGGTTTGTAAGGAAGGAGCAGGGAGCTTGCAAGGAACAGGTCTAGGGACATTTAAATGCTCCTAATGGAGCAGAGGAGGAGCTCCTAGAAGCTTCTATTTGTCCTGATTTCACATTTTTTTCTCTGAAGTAATTTTCTGTGTCTTACAGCTACCCAGGTAAATGTCTGTTTAATCATCTGGTACTGCACCACAGGACCCTGACACAAGTACTGAAGCTCAGCTTTAACAAAAGGGGCACGTGTGATGCCTTTTCTCCTGCCTCCATGCAGGGAGTCAGCTGTGGGAATGGCTCCCACTCAGAAGATACCTGAGAGAAAATATCCTTCAGGCTGGATCAGCTCCAGCTGTACAGACCCTGAGGCAAGCAGAAGGGAGGAAGTGTAAACAACTGTCTTGATGTAGAAGACCAGACAACATCACTCAGTTCTTTGGATAGTAGCTCATATTAAAATGATTGAGAAACTGTGCTGACATTTCAATAAGACCCTGGTGTCATGTAGGGGATAGGTCTACAAGCGTATCATGCATATCACCCCTTCTGTTCTGCATTTTCAAAGAAAAAAAAGTCTGATCATTTACCTCTTTTCTTCCACGATGGCTGATTTTATAGATGTCATTTCTTTCTGTGGTTGAACCATTCTTTTTCAAACTTGGCTTCTTTGCACACATGAAATGTTTTTGATCAGATTATATTTACAGTGAAGGCAAATGCTAATTTAATATCTGTCACAAGATCTTGCAAGATTTCCCATGAGGTCTCGTGATGGTCTATCAGCGTGTAATTAAATAAGAGGGCCAAGTTAGTCTCAGGTGTAAGTCCTGGGAAGGCAGTGATATTACATCAAGAAAGTGTTTCATCCTACTGCATTCAACTCTAGCCTGACATCTTGTTATTTTAAATTTCTTTGGCTTTTTTTTCTTTCCTTTTTCCAATCACCCATATGAAAGTATGTCACTTGTCACAGATTTCTTTGATATTCAGGGTGGTTTCAATTTGTTTTATTCATGTACTGGTTATCTGCTTATTTATAATTTCATCCCCAAACACAGTGATGCTTACTGCTCTCAGATTTGCACAGCAAGAGGCTTGCGATAGTGTAACACATGGTGTTACAATAATGCCTAGAGCTTTAGCTAGGATTCATTACTTTTTATATGTTTCCTTGAACTTTTCTACAGAAGCCATACATTCATTCTCAAAGGGAGGTTTTTGTTTTCAACCATTCTCTCTTATGTCTGCCTACTCCATCAGGCTTCACCCCATCCTTGCGGAGACCATCGCAGGTTTTCTAGTTCTGCTTGTCATCTCTGGCATCTTCTCCATCAGTGTCCCCAGCTGTTGTGACTATCCCTGCTGGCAGCTGGACACAGACACTTAGAGTAACTCCGTGCTGGCAGCCTCTGCAGCTTGAGCTCAGCCTTTTGTCTGCAGGGAGGGGACATCTGCCCCACCCAATGCAGCACTGTGCAGAGACACCTGCCCTGCAGGCCAGCTGCAGGCAGTGTAAGCACATTACACCTGAACCTCTGTGCAGGATGGTGGCTCTGCAGAGAGGTGGGATGCTGGAGCCGAGCAAAAGGTGCTGCAAAAAATGGCAGCAGTCCTTTAAGAGCCTCTGCAAGAGGGCCAAGGCTTGTTCAGGTTTCTGTGTGTGCTGTTGCATCATGCTGTGTGGACGAGCTAAAGTGCTGGAGGGATTTCTTCTGCAAGAGTACCTTGGTATGGCTTCTCCCATGCTGGAGCTCTAAGGAGAGCCACAGGCAGCAGGCATTCAGCTGGCATGTAGTGTGGCCACAGATTTCTAGAGTGACTGTAGCTACAGTACAACAGCTTGTGGAAGAAGGGTAAAGATGTGTTTTCTCATCTTTGGGTTTTTATTCCATTGCAAATTTTCAGCCAAAAGTGATTTGAAGCATGAGTATGATCTTGAAAATCAAGATTCCAGATCTGCTGAAAAAAGGGAGAATCTGTGTGATCAAACCACAGTTTTCTATGTAAAATATGCCAGTGGATCCTGGATCCTCACACAAAGTTATTTAGCCTGTCCCATGCTTCAATCCACTCCTGGAAAAATGGAGACTTCTCTGCTCCACAGCAAGGAGCTGTAGTCACAGCCTCCAAATATATTTCACTCCCCCAAGCCCCTGGGAGCCCTCCTGGATCTTCTTCCTGCTGCATTCATCTCCATTCTGGCAGTGCCCTGGGCCCCTGCTGCCCCATCCTCCCTCCCTTTGCCCCCAAACCCATCACATTCTCCCTCAGCCATCTGCCTTTCTGACCCCTCTCCTTTCCCCATTCACTTCTTTGCCTATATGAAGCCAAGATTTGCTTATCCCTCTCTTACTAATGGTTGCTTCATATGATCCCACCTTTGTCCAGAGCGGGTGCTTTCCTTTTATACTGGATGTGCTCTAATACAAATTTCACTACGACATATCCAGTTTTTGACTGCCAAAATCAGTTCCTATAACATACATCTTTCCAACCAGCAGTTTGGCTGCCCTCCAGTATGTCTGCAGGAAAGATATTCAAGGGAGAAGCTGAGGGAAGGAAGGCCTGGCAGAGGACCTAGGTTTTTCTCTTTTAAATAAAGCTGCAGAGAGCAGCAGTAGTAAGTCTGGTGTTCAAGATCCTCATAGACATTGTTAATGGGAAGAGAACTGGGAGAATCTATTGAAAAGTTTGAGAGGATTGTTAGAGAAATTAGGAGCAAGTCAGTGATTTGCATGGAGTATTTATTTTCTAGAATGGAAATTAAAGTTCTAATTGAGCATTTTATGTAATTAAAATCTTTTACATGGAAAAATGAAGTCTCTGCTACAGAGGTAATAGAAAGAACAAAAATACTTTGGATGTTCTAAAGATAGTGTAGATAATTAAATGTTCTCATGCTTCAGTTCTCTCCAACCTGATCAGGTATTACTGTTTGCTTGTGCCAGATGCTGGATTACTCACAGATCCTGCTGTGCACAATATGATTCTCCTACAAATTCCCATTTGTGATGAGGTACATTGAGATAACCTCACAGTGTTATGGGTCTCTGTACTCTGCTTTCTGCAAGTTGTATTCCTTGGAGAGGCTGAGAGTCCCATGGTGCTGGGAGCTGCCCGAGTGAAGAGCAGGTATCTGCTTGAGAGCATTCCTCAGCAGAGCACTTGTTCACAACCTGTTGGACATCTGGGGAGTGAGGATGAGAACAGGGATGTATGGAGCCCAAACACTTATCCTAGTGCTGGTAATTGTGCCCAACGGGAAACAAACAAGTCTTCCAGACAGTATGGGGGGCAGAAAAAGATGACTTTGTTGACATGTTTTTCCTGGTGCTGGTCAGTGAGAAAACACTGAGATGAGAGAGAAGAACCTCATGAGGAGTTTCTAGATTGTTTCCATTTTGTCCAACAATTCTGGTTTTCTTTAGATTCAAACATGAACATGCCTACTTTTCCTAATTGCAGCTTTGCATTTCCAGCATGATTCCCAAATAACTGTTTACTAGAAACTCCTGATGGCCCACTTCTGAGTGGGTTCTCTGGAGGCAGAAGGGACTCACACCTGTGTGAGAAACAAAAACCTTACGTGTTCAAGTGAGCATTTTTTCTGGTATGTAAAATATTCTCACTTTTCTTCCCCCTGTTTCTTGAACTCATAGCAAATCAGCCATTGTCAGACAAGCAAAAAAGTGAAAAAGTCTCATTGAGAAGCAACGTTCAGTGTCCTCACCTTTTGAATATAGTTTGATTTATTTCTGTTCCTTGTATGCTTGAGCATCCTTGTGTAATTTTCATTTCTTTACACTCTTTTGTTATTTCATGTATACAAATGCATATGACTGTTGCAGAGGCCATCAGACAAACAAGGTGGTCCTTACTCTGTCAGACTCTCCATTGATTTCAATAAGCAATGTGATTAAGTGGAGAATATAGGATTTGAGCCAGCCAATTTCACACAGATTAAGGGGAAAACATGCCTGAAATTGATTTATATGGAAGCAGCAATCTCAAGTGCATTGGGCACTCATAGCCTGAAGATACCATGCATGCTGTATCAACAGTAATATAAATTTATTAGGAGTACGTGGTCCAGAAGCAGATTTGTCTTTGATAGATCTTTAAAAGCTGCACAAGAAAGTTCTGTCTTTGAGAGCATTGCAATCTTTCTTGTCAGTGGGATACAGGCTCAGCAAAGTAATTGACACCACACTCTTGCCCAGCTCACCACTGGATTAGGATAAATAATTACTCCTTTTGTGACAATCCTTCTCTTTTATCAGCACACAAACTTAATGCTGCTGCTGTCAATAGCACTATCACAAAGTTGAATGATGTAGGGAAAGGCAGGACCTATGAAGGTGAGACACCTCCTGAATTAGAGTTCAGTCACATTTTGTTGAAGGTATCATGCCACCTAAACCTGTTCATACATTTATACAAATCTGGTTTATAACATACAGAAGAGACCAGCTCTGTACAGCTGCCTTCTACTTTGAAAGCTGTTTCAAAGGAGAAATCCTAATATGATGCTAATGCATAATCTTCCTTTGAAGCCTATGGAGTCAACCATCTCCTTACAGTCAATGCTTCCATGCTCTTGTTTACTTTAATATCTGCTGTCAACAGGGCACTGTAGCTTTGGTGAGTGCTGACTGGCATTCCTCTTGCAGGGGATCTCTATGGAATATACCTGAACAGCCTATCTAACCTCCTGGATGGGGATGAGCCCACATCGTGGACTCACACTGTGTAGCTCAGGAGCATATTCTCTGTAAACCTTCTTCCTCATCCTTGCACTCATTGACCAACGAGTGACAAATCAACTGCTCCCTTTGAAACAAGCGAAACAGTCATCCCTGACTCATGTTGTAAAGGCTTTATGGACACAAAGAGGAAGACCGTGATAAAAAATCCTCTCAGTTGGAAAAGGCAGTTCTTATCTTCACTTCAGCAATTTTCAGCAAAATTTATGGTTTCTTTTATGTAGCAAATCCTCTGTAAATGATTATATGTATAAACACTGAAAATTTCCAGGTCCCAGAACACATAATATTTGCCACTTATAAAGCCTTTTTCATCTTCAAAGCACTCCTCAAGGACCAGCTAATGAATCCTCCAGTTGTTCCTTTGAGGTTAAGTGATGGGCTCAAGGTCAAAGTTTGTATCAGTCTCAGAGCCAGGATTAGATATGAGCAGATTTTTGCCTCTACATTCTTTATGTAAGCCATGATCTTCATACGAGCAGTCACTCACCATTCTATAACAGAAATTCAGATATAGAAGCATTAAAATTGTTTAAAAGAAATAAAACAGAAGTTGGGTGTTTCAGAAGTAATTTCTCATCTTTCCTCCAAATTATAACTACCTTCTGTGCTTTAAAAATAGCAGCCTGCTGTGTTTTGCAGTTTGGCAGGAATGCTTGCCCACCTGCTTTACCAGATGAATCTCTGTTTCTCAACAGCCTCTGCCTTTTTCTTCAGTCAAGCCATCCCCAGACCTACCTCCAGTCCCCTTCCTAGCCAGGTGCTAGCCCTAGTCCAGCACTACCTCTGACCTGTTTTCCACAGCTTTAACAGTGTTCACTTGACCTCTGAAATAGATGTAGAGGAGAAAATATTATTAGAGAGATCCAAGCACAATATAATTACAACACTGAGCACTTTTTTATGGGTCATGCGGAGTTAATTCAGAAAATCAGTGCAGAGCGCTTATCAGTACTAATTTAACAGAATATTTTCTTATCAGTTCAAATCTTGCCAAGATGTTTTTTTTCTCAGCACTAAGACAAGTGGTGTGTAAATCAGTTTAAATGTTAGAGAGGTTTAACTCCCTCAACACTTGAGTCTCATTGAAAAACAGCTCCAGTTGCATACTCCACTTTCCACTTGTGGCCTTGCAGAGATTACATAGTGTAATTTGAGTCGCAGGAAGTCAGGAATGGGGTGCTGCCTCACTGGGGTGCTCTGTCCCTGTCAGGAGGGTATCCCTGGGGTCCCCTATCCTGCCTGGGTAGCCTTGCAGAGCTGCACACAGCTTCTCCTACCTTCCTCTGTCTGCCTCTGTTTGCCTCCAGCTCTGCTTCAGATGCACAGTGAATGCAATCCCAGCACCCAGATGAAACTCTGTCCCAACAGCTGAGTGCTGGGTGACTCAGCCTAAATGAAAGACAAGATGGTTTTTTCGGCATAGCCGGTGTGGAGTCACTCTTATAACATATGATTGCAATTTAAGTGGGTGGGGAGTAGGGGGGACAGAAGGGGACATCTTGCAGACAGCTTGAAATGTCCTAAAAGTTTCTGAAATAATTTCCACAGTCTCTTTTTGGCTCTTGTAAATGTTAGTCAGAGCCCAACATGTATGTATGATCCAAGGCTTGCATTGCCCAGTTCACTCATATCTTCCAGATAGTGAGCCACAGCCACCTCACAGTCTCTCGGTGGTGTTCTCCACTGGCAGCTTGAAGCTGCTCAAGAGGTAATGAAATGAGCATTTTTGAAAACCGGTGTGATAAGAGTATTTTTGTCAGCCAGGGTAGAAGTATCCCAGACTAATAAAAATAACCAGATGGTATGATACAAAAAATAGCAACAATCCTGAGAAAGAGCAACCACTGCATAGGAATTTTTCCCATCTGCCCACCTAGTAGGATATACTCATGCAACTTCTTGCTTTTTCTCTGATTGAGTGAGTCTGAAATGCTCTTTTGCATGATTAGCCCCCTTTGGAGAATAGGGATTTGCCCTTTTCTCTTACATTCAGGACATTCAGATTTCAGTCCTATCCAGAATAGGAAAGCATCAGGGTCCTCTACATTCATCCCATAATGTTATTATCAAAGCACTATATCAAAGATAGCAGAGATTAGCATTACACCTCTCATAATTTTCAAGTC
The DNA here is from genome assembly GCA_013400575.1 of Peucedramus taeniatus. Taxonomy (NCBI): domain Eukaryota; kingdom Metazoa; phylum Chordata; class Aves; order Passeriformes; family Fringillidae; genus Peucedramus; species Peucedramus taeniatus. The sequence continues at coordinate 39,935 of WBNO01014257.1, forward strand.
AAGTGCCAGGTGCTGCTGTGTTTTGTGCAGGACCTGGTGCCCTGCCTTGCATTTGGCATGCTGGAAAACCAGGCTTTGCATCAGGCCCCTGGGGAACACTGGCTCAAATCTGGACTGGGATGAGAGCCAGCCCCATGCTCTGGGATGGATGGACTGACAGAGCCCCAGGTTACATGGAGACCCTGTTCTAGATCTCAACATGTTTGGCACTAGGTAACCCAGGTGTTTCTAGCATTTGCAGTAGTCAGTTGGGACTTTCTGGATGTATTTCTGGATTTAAGGAGTTCAAGTCCTCCTAGATCGTTTTTTTAGACACTAAGTCCTGGATCTAACCCAAAGAACATAAGTAGGAAAAACATGAAGTTTTTGCTTTCTCCATAAAGATGTCTAGCTGTCTTTTATATTCATTCCTCTTATTTGCTTCAATATCTTCACATATCAATAATTTATTCCACATACTTACTATTTTTGATTGAAATTGCTGTGCCTGAATTCCCCTTTCACTATTAATTTCCTAGTTTTTAGACTGTCTCTTGTTTTTCCAGACTTCTCATCAGACTGAAGAGCTTATCTCATTCCAGTTGATCAAACCCTTTTACAAGTTTAATATTTCTTCAGATTTTCTTTTCTCTGATTTTTCTGACAAGAATAAATAGTTTCCTTTTGAACAAATGTAGATTAAGTCTGGTTATTCTTCCATCTCCAGAAAGGCAGAAAGCTATGTGAGAAAGCAACCATGTCAAAATCCTGTATTTCAATCTTATGAGCGTTTAGGAATACCAACAGTGTTTTAGGGGTGATAAATCAAATATCCTATATGCTAATTCCCATGTTCTGGTACCTTGACAGCTCTGGACTTTTTGAGCTGTCAGAGGAAGGTGTAGCTTTTTTCACTGCTGAAAGTGTCCAAACAAATTCATGAATGACAGGAAATGATTTGGGAATAGTTTTTTACTCATTATGTAATATTTTTTTAAAAATGTTTGTCTCACAACCCTGCAAAAAGGTGCAGCATACAGCAGAAAACAGAAGGTTGTACATGGATGTGTTTCACTGATTTCAGAAAGACCAGCTATAGCAACCACAGCTTTCAGAGACTTACCCATGAAGATGTGTGACCAGCACGGAGGAACAACTCATTGAATTTCTTTTGTTTTATTGGAGTCTCTCACTGAGCTTCCCTTTTTCATAAAGATAAGTATTGCAATCTGAATAGAAGTTTTGGGCTAATATCCCATGAAACTTAAAAGGCAGCTCCTGAGGCTGGAAGTTATTGTTTTAGCATCTTTGTGGAGGGTGGCACCTTTCCCATCATTAGTACTCTTTCTGAAGAATTTTTCTTGCAGTCAGAATGGTCCAAGGTGTGGTTTGGAACTGATAGCTTCAGTTCAGGGGAACACAAGTCCCCCTTGTGTTCAGGGGAACACGTGCCTCTAAAAGGAGATTTTCCAGTGGACTACAAAACCTGTGGATTGAGACATGGCTCCTGCCTGGCATTCATTGAATGGTTGAGTTCTACCAAGTTCCTGAGCTGGAGGACAACCAAATCAGTGGGGAAAAAAAAATAAAAATTAAAAATGGTTTTGAGTGTGATGTTCTTCTCCTCTCAAATCTCTGCTTGTAATCCCGAACTGAACCTGCTCCCTAGAGACTGAGATCTGTCCCCATTGATTTTGGGCCAGGTAAGTACTGCAGGATTCCTTTTCTCCACCCAGTAGCCTGACCATGGTGCCCCACACACCCAGCAGGATCCTGGGGAGACACCTGGCCCTGCAGTGGTGTCAAACCTTTTGGCTGGTACCCAGGGGACAAACAAGGGGACAGACAAAAAGAGGAGCTGTGGGACTGGAAAGATTGCCCTGCTGCAGGCCACAGGGCAGCAAATTGGTGACTTTGTTCTGTTGGACTGTCTCAGGATGATGTTCCACAAACAGTGCCCCTCCAGATGTTCACAGGTAACCTAGCAAATGCCATCATTTTACATCTGTATGTGTCTGCTTTTCCTTACAAAATGTGACAGAGCTGTTGGAAAGTGAAGAAAGCTGCTGAAGGGAAGAAGGTAGCCAAAATGGGTAGTGAGGAAAGGAGGGTGGAAACACATGAAACTGTCCTTGCCCTTAGGGCCAGTCTTTGGAAAAGGACATGAAGAAGGCAGCCAGAGGGGCACACACCAGCAAGCCTGACCCTGTGGCTCTGGAAGTTTGGCCATATTTTAGAGGAGAAGGCTGGAACTGTCCTTGAGGGGTATCCAGCTGTATTCCTGCTGCTAGTGGTGCCATTTTATATGTATTTTTCTATGATGTCCAGAGATAAAGGTACTAATATTAACAACAGAGAAAAAATGAGCACGATTTTAAGTAAATATTTTATTCATAGTTTCCCATTAGTATCACTACACATGGTAAAGTAGAACAGCATTTCTTTAAACATCCAGCAACCATTTAGTGCTACAGGAAGACCAGGGAAATTTCAGAGTACCAAGCTATTTTAATTAAATTTTCAGGGCTTGAGGATATAACTAAATTAAAAGGGGAGAAAGGATTCAAGTAGAGAGTGGTTTGGGATCCAAAACACTGTGGGTTTTGTCAGGGAATGACTCTTCAGAATATAATTCTCTTTATCTTGACTGTTTATCAGTGTATCAGAGAAAGGAAAATAAGGTATTGTCACTGCCAGATATGGAAATGAGAGCTTGGTGACTGAGTTTGCATCTCAACACGTTGTTAGTTTGTCCTTCATAAGGGGAGAATTCAGTATGTCCTGAAAGGACACAGACTTTGAAAACTTTTTGTAAGATGCTCTTCCAGGAGCACAGAAATCCTTGGAAAATGTCACACACACACACACATATATATATTTAGGCTTGGCAAGAAAGAAAATATTTTCCCTCTATCTTCTTGGATTTTCTGGCTCTTTCTTTATTTTTATAGAGAAGAAACAACTCTTCTCCTGTTGAAAGGAATCCTACAGCCTCCAGAAATATTTACTTAACTGCTTTGTTGTCAGTAGATTGCAAAAAGAGTGAACCACGAATATTTAACCACATAGGGATGTTCATTCCAGTTCAGATATGAATATCTGACTGAAAAAAATCCCAGAAGATCAAAAAAAAGAGTGTTCTTTTTTGAAAGGAGAAAGTAAAGCAACTGTGGACCAATAAGCATTAAAAAGAAGAGAGTTACTACTGAGTAAATAAAATAAGATGCCCAGAAACAAGTATTCCCTTTGAAAAAGAACTTCAGAAGGAATAGAATTAGTGTTCAAAACATGCCTGACAATGCCCCAGTGACAGCTGGGAGGTGGTGATGGAGAGATGCCTGGTGCACCAGAAGCCAGTTACCCTTAAAACAGAACTTAATTCCTATGCAGGACAAGCAAGATGTAGGAGCAGATTTTTCTGTTCCTTAGTGGCAGTGGTTTTGTCTAGTATTTCCATTTTTTTTTTATTAGCACTCTGGGAAATACACACAAAAAACAGTGCTAATCACAAAAAACAGTACACTGAATACTTTGTGGGGATACATCACGGGCTCAGTGCAAGATTTCAGCACTGAAAGAAAGGTTTTAATACCTATCAGGAATTGATAGTAGCAGAAGCAAAAAAAAAAAAAAAAGGCTAATGCAAAAGGAAGGCTTTTCTGTACCCAGATGCTTGTTAGAGGGATGCTATATCTATATCAGAAGTGCTACATATATATCAGAGATTATATATTAAAAATCAGTAGTGAAGGGAAAAAGGGAATATCAGTGAGTCTGATTTTGGTTTGACTTAGTTTGGTGAAAGTTCTTGAGCCAAGAAGACTTGAGGAGGGAATAAAGCTGTCAATGCAGAACTATTTTGATGTCAAGCATTTATATCTGGAACGGCTATAATGTTTCCCACAGCTGTTTTCCTAATGAAACTTTTCAGCTTGTATTATGAAATATTGAAAGAAACCAACCTAAGTTAAATAATTCAGTAAAATTAGAAAATTTGGTAGCATAAGCAAATTTTTCAGTTAATTTCACCAGTCCCCCAAAACACTGTTTCAGTTCAACTTTAGTATAATATTTGTCCTCTTTTCTTTTTCTTATTTACACCATGAAACTTAAAAAAAACCCCAAATCCTATACCTTTAGCTGAATGCTTCTACAAGGTTTTTATGAATATAACTTGAAGAAAAATATGATCTCCAATAACTCCATGCCTGTGAAATCAGAAGTTCACTGTGAAGTTTGAACCCCTATCCTCATAAAGACATTTAGTAGTAGGGCCAGGTTGTCAACAGGGGGGAAAATGTACATCTCAAGCTACAAAAGACAAGATGAAAAGTAAATTAAATAGATTCATAGATGGTGAAGGTGTGGATACAACACTGTGAATTAACATACAATGCTAGTAAGAGGCTTGTGTTGATCCAAGACATTTTCAGAACATCTAATGCATGTAGATGTTAGAGCAACAAGAGAAAAGTTTAATCCTAAACCAGAAATTAATTACCCAGCTGACAAAACTCCTCCACTGCTCTGACCCACACAAACTTGCAAGCCTTCACAAGAAGATAACAGATAGTCTCTGGGAAATGTACATTCCTGAAATCCAAAAAGAGTCCTGGTAGAAACCCAGACAAGAGCTGTAGACCACCATGCAGCCTGTGATGACCTCTCCTACCTCAGAGGCATGGGATGAGAAAGCAATTAACACTGGCACTCAACATATGCTAATGAATAGGGGACTGTAGATGGGAAAAATACAGACACATAATATATTCCAAATCTAGCAAGGATGACCATTTTATTTGGCCAGGAGAGTGTCTGGTCAACAACTGGGACTATGTCTGGGAGAGACTTAGTCCCAGTTGTTCGAGCATGCCAGAGAAGGATTGATGTAACCTCTCAAATGGTCATGCGAAAATTGCCCCAAAGCCGTGGCTTTAAAATCAGAGAATCACAGAATGTGCTGAGTTGGAAGGGACCCACAAGGATCATCAAGTCCAACTCCTGGCCTTGCATAGGACACCCCAAGAGTCACACCATGTGTCTGAGAGTATTGTCCAAATGCTTCTTGAACTCTGTCAGGCTTGGTGCTGTGACCACTTCCCTGGGGAGCCTGTTCCAATGCCCAAACACCCTGTGGGTGAAAATCCCATTTTCCTAATATCCAGCCTAAACCTCCTCTGATACAGCTTCCATTCCCTCAGGTCCTGTCACTGGGCACCACAGAGAGAAGGTCAGTGCCTGCCCTTCCTCTTCCCCTCATGAGGAAGTTGTAACTGCAACAAGGTCTCCCCTCAGTCTCCTCTTCCCCAGGCTGAACAGAGTAAGTGACCTCAGCCACTCCTCATATGGTGTCCCCTCAAGGCCATTCACCATCTTTTTTTCCTTTCATTGGACAGTCACCAATAGCTTTATGCCTCTCTTATATTGTGGTGCCGAAAACTGCACACAACATTCAAGGTGAGGCCGCTCCAGTGCAGAGTAGAGTGGGACAATCCCCTCCCTTGCCCTGCTGGTGATGCTGTGCCTGATGCTCCCCAGGACAGGGTTGGCCTCCTGGCTGCCAGGACACTGCTGATTCATATCCAGCTTTCTGTTGACCAGGATCCCCAGGTCCCTTTCTGTGGCGCCACTCTCCAGCCCCTCATTCTCCAGTCTGCCTGTACATCCAGGATTGCCCCATTGCAGGTGCAGAATCCAGCACATCTTTGTCAAACTTCATACAGTTAGTCATTAGCCACCTCTGTAATTCATCAAAGTCACTTTGTAGGGCCTCTCTGCCCTTGAAGGACTCAACAGCTCCCAGTTCAGTATCATCTGCAAACTTAGTATCCCTTAAAGTCCTGCATCCAAATTGTTAATAAAGTTGTTGAAGAGGACTGGTCTGAGGATGGGGCCCTGCAAAACCCCACTAGTGACAGGTCCCCAGCCTGGTGTCACCCCATTCACTGTAACCCTTTGTGCCTGACCCCTGAACCAGTTGCTCACCCATTGCATGATGTGTTTATCCACCTGTATGCTGGACATTTTGTCCAGAAGGATCCTGAGAGAGACAGTATCGAAAGCTTTATTGAAATTTAAAGAGATTACATGTAATGACTTCACTTGATCAACTGAGTGGGTTACCTTGTCATAAAAGGAAATTAGGTTTGACAAGCAGAACCCTCCCCTCATGAAGCTGTGCTGGCTGTGTCCAACAATTGCATTGTCCTTCAGGTGTTTTTCATTATCTCCCAAAATAATCTTCTCCATAATTTTACCAGTTACTGAAGTGAGACTGACAGGCTTGCAATTTCCATCTTTATTGCCCTTCTTTTAAATTGGGACAAGATTAGCCATTTTCCAGTCAACTGGGAATGCTCAGCGCTTCTGACAGGCACTCTGATTTTGCATTGTGTGGGATGCTCTCAAGCTGTGAAGGACCAGCTGTTTCCCACCTGGGCAGGAGTTGGTCTTGGCAACCCCAGAAACAAGTGCAGTTGGTGATCCCATCACTCTGCTGACCCCTCTTCTAAGCTTTTCAGCCTCCTGCCTGAGCCTTCACCTTCTGAGGCCAAGTTCAGGGATGCATAGTGTTTTGTGCTGATGTCTTGGGAGGATAGGAGGGAATAAAGTCTCAAGAAAACCTGAGGTTTGTTATCCAGAATTATTTTGTTTGTGTTTCACACAATCCTAATCTATCCTACTGAAAAAAACCAAACACCATAAACAGGCCATTAAAAAAAAAAAGTGATACTTTAAAAGACTGTTCAGACAGCAATATCATACTGGAATTTGTGCATTAAGAAAGAACAGCTCTAGAGAAACTTAGAAATAGGGACATCTCTCTTTTTAATAAAAGCAATCAGTATATCAGTAAATCACCTTTGAGGGATTAAACTGAAAGCACAAGAAAATGCTTGACATAACATCTTCCATTATGTACTAATTCTAAAGTCACATTATCCTTAAGAAGCAACAAATGTGCTGCAACAAGAAGAAAAGCCCAACAGAGAAACAAACAAACTTGCAAAGCCAGATGGGCTGAAGGTATATTTTCAAATAAGCACAAGTAAGTTCAGACTGACAGGCACTGACCCATTGCTTGTGGGGTCTGTGACTTCAGCTTTTTGTTTTACTTCAATAGTTTAACTAGCTGCAAACTGCTCCAAACCTCAAGCTTTCACTAGGGACTTGTAGCTCATTTTGTGAAACACACACAGTCGAGTGCAATGTGGAACACCTCTGTAAACAGTCAGCATCTGGAAGAAGCATCACTAATGTAAAACTAGCCCTGAAGTTTCTAGATGGATCTAAGCTGAATTCTAGCTCTACCAAAGTCACAGTTTTTTGTATTTGGGCTTTTATTCAATTGTTTACACTTAGCTGTATCAAGTAAAACTACTTTTATTGTCTCTATGTGAGGATTCACAGAGAAAAAAAAATCAAGTCTGTTATTGTGCAAGAGTTATTTACACAAAAAAAATTAATATTTGATTGAAGAAGTTCTACTCCTTAAAAATAATTGTTTGGAAAATCAAATCCATTCTTGGCTTTTGTGATGACAGCACAGAATCCCACTGAGATCTTTGCCAAACTGCATGTGTGTGTGATAGTCAAGGTTAGAGCTGTCTGGCACAGAGCAGGTACCCCAGTGTTTTACAGAGCCCATCATCTGCAACATCTCCTCTTCAGCCTTTGCAACCACAGGCATTTCATGCACTCATCAGCTCGTGCAGTCTCCCTGCAGCTCTGAAGCACACCTGGCACTCAGTATGACAATGTGCCCCCTTCCACCGTGCCCTTGCCACCACTGCTGCCTGTCCCCTGGCTCCCACAGAGCCCAGCACCTGGCTGCCCGCCTTCTCTGGGCTGGGGAGAGGACATCTGGTAGGCTGATCTTCCCAGTCTGGAGGAGATAATGCTGCAGGAGCTGCAGGAGAAGTACTTGAGGTCGTTGGAACTGAAGCAGGATGCAGCCTGGACAGGCTCCTCTTCTCAGAGAGCGGAGCAAACAACTGGCAAGTAACTGAGGGTGTTCATGTTCACTCATACTGGTCCAAGATGTAACCTGTCATCCAATGTGTTGCCTTCTGGGCACCTCTACCCACCAAGAAAGAGGTGTTCGTGCTCCTTTGAATTCAGCATCGCACAACTATTTTGGACAAATTATTTGCTATGGGGCAGCAGGCAGTGATGCCGTCTTGCAGGTCCCTAGCGTAGCTATAATACCAACTCCCTGAGAGGATCAGAGGAATTCCTTCGCTAGGAAGTGATGATACTGACAGGATTCACAAGAACATTGTGTTCACATGGCTTTTATGGCTATATCACCTTCAGCATCCTGATGACCCTTGTTGATCTCCTGTGGCATCCATATTCTCTGAACACGATCCCTTCACCCAGGATTTTTCTCCTGGGAAGCTGAAAGGCAGCAAGAGGCCTCAGAGAAAGGAAAACAATTCTTATCTCATTTGCTTCTCCTGTGTTTGTGCCATGTGGAATGTGTTTGGAAATTGTTTACCTGAAGTGTTGAGTCTTGATTGGACTCAACTCAATGTGAGTTGTTTTGACTCATTGGCCAATGAGGGCCAAACTGTGTCGGGACTCTGGAAAGAGTCACGAGTTTTGATGATAATCTCTTTAGCACTCTGTAAGTATCTTTTCTGTATTCTTTAGTATCGTTTAGTATAGTTTTCTTCAACATAATATAGTATAATAAAATAATAAATTAGCCTTCTGATAATAGGGAGTCAGATGCATCGTTCTTCCCTGCCATGGAGGTTGCTGATTTTACAATAATCTCCATCAAAAATTCATGGGTAGGATGGATACCCTAATAGTCACACACATTTCCCAGTTAGTTCTTAGTAACTCCTTGCCCTTATTCTAGAGCTTCCATAAAGTCCTAATCCCAGCATGGTTTTACACATGCCCTATTATTCTGGCTCACCACATGCTGAGACTCTTAACATGTGCTTCAGCTTTTCCATGTTCTCCTACAGTGACAAGGCAGACTGAGCATACCAACAGCTGACTGTGTAAGGGGGTGCCCTTGAAGACAGACTGAGAGCAGCAGCTGCACCATCATGTGCAAAGGACAATGCTCCTTCTGCAGTGCCTGGCATAACAGCAGCAGGACCGTGTCTTCCATGCCGTGTGTCTCCAGTGACACCCTACTCCTGCCAGCCATGGGAGGGAAGAACTCCCTTCTCCCTTGTTTTGGTGTTTATGAGGTCTCCATTGTCTGCATCACTCTGCAGCCTCTGCTCAGCAGTTTGGTCCATCTCCTCCTCACCTGGCACAATGTCATCATCTCCTTCCACATTGTCTCTCATTTAAAGAACTCCATTGGGTTGGCAAGCCTGTTGACTGACCCTCAAAGTCCCTGGTTCTCAAAGGGTTTTTAGAAAACAAATCCATGTAGTCAGCTGTTCAACCAGTTGTTGACCCACTGTGTCTGCCTGCTCCTCAACACAGCCCCCAGCTCCTCTGTTAACCCTGGACTGAGCTACTGTGTGGCTGCAGACATGCAGGTGGGGAAGGAGTGTCCTCCTGGTGCCAGAGTCACAGCTGCTCTCTTTCAGTGAATACTGGGTAATATGAAGCTTATAAATATAAAGCTTACATCATTGGGAACATGGAACTCAGGTTTGGATTCCCTGAGGGAGGGCCTGCACCCTTTTAAGAGGATCCATAAACAATGCTGCCAAGTAAATATGATGCTGCTATAGGATCAAATGGACATAGCATTGCAAGGAGACATCTTCTCCACTCTGGATTTTCCTCCTACATCCTCTCCTGAGGGTGAGTATCCCTGATCTTTCTCAGAGAAAATGAGTACTTTGAAAAAGGCTCTGAGGAAGAGGGACCTGAGTGTTTGGGAAGCCAGGACTTGCCTCTAGCCTTCTGTGGGTTATTTTGTTTTACTTGGATTATCACAGCTTCAGAAATTCTGGCAGATTTGTTTTATGGTATGTATTTCCTGTATTGCCCAGGCCATGCAATTTCTTTCAGTTAATTCTGAATTACACAACTGAACCCAATATCCTGGTGTGTGACCTACTGTGTCTGTAGAGCAGCTAATGCCCACTCTTCATGGGGCTTTAAGAAAGGACCATTGTAAAAACTGTAACTGCTGCTGGCATCATTAGTAATACATGGACAAAGGTCAGAACATCCTGTGGCAGGTCAAGCAAACATCCCTGGCTTGCTGACATGGGCATGCTCAGCATGCTTTGTATGATCTAACTCTGACTCTCTCAAAATACCTTGCTCTTAGCCTCAGGCTTTAGGTTTCTTCTCCTTGCAATCAACCAAGCACTTGCCTTCAGCCTAACCCAGGTTAAGGTAATAAGGGCATAGGGTTAAATAGGGGATACATGAGGGTATAGCAGAAACGTGGGCAGGGCTGTGTGCAGGGGAATGCTGTCTGTCCTTCCCACGCTCCATGCAAGGGACAGAGGCACCAAGCACATCTCTTCACTGCACCCCTATGTCTGCAGCTCAGGAAGCTTTTAGAGACAGTCCTTTACTGCCCAAAATCCTTTAAGCATTTTGCCAAAATATCCTATTACTTAACCATAAAATGAGAACAGAGTGTTGTTAAGGTAAATAAAATAAATGCTAGGAAATAATCAGGCATCACTATGAGGCATGCAGGAAATGAAATGGCATCTGTTCTTGGCACAATAAAGGGCTTCTTAAACATACAAGAAAACATACTGTCAAACACTACCTAACACTACCGCAGATTAGCCCTATTTTATACATAGGCAACAATAGATTCCAAATTGCTATAGTTGGTATATTTTGGTCTAGAAATCTGGGTTTGCTCCATTTTCCATTTATGCAACAATAAATCCAAATTAATATGTACCAGGGAAAGGAAGCCTGGTGAACATGAAAGGAAAAAAATGTAAGTGAAAAAATGCTTTCTTCTCTCCGATGTGACAAACCTACTGCAAAAACACAGGCTGCTGGATTGTCTTAGGACTGAGTATACCTGGTGTCTTGGCTTTCTTGGCTCTGAGCTGTAATCAATGCTTATCTCATCTGAGAAAAACAGGATCCTTCCAAGCTATTAAAGAGGAGGTCTCTGAGCATGGGGATTGTGGCAGCCTCTAGCGTTCCATCCATCGCTCTCACGAGGACTGGTGCCCATATGAAAAGTAGGAGCTTTCCTTATGATGCATGCCTCCCTTGGAGCAGTGCTTAAAATCATTGCTCAGTAGTTCCACTGTCTGAAGGCTTTGTTGCTTTTTTTTTAAATTAGGAGATCCTTGTCCAAAACAAAAAAAGGTACAAAAAAAGGTCCAAAGGTACAATTTCAATCTATTCTGGGTTCCTTCTTGCCTCTCCTGTCCTAGTTTTACCTTGCTGAAACTTTTCTTTTGGTGGAAGCAGCACATGATTTTTGGCTCAGAAAGTGAGTGGGAGCAGCCCCCTGTGTGGCTGCTGCTGATTCACCCTCCTGAATCATCTACCAGAGGTGCTGCTCCTCTGCCTGTGGGAGCGATGCTGTGAGCGTGGCTGCCTTCATTTCAGTCTCCCTCCAGTGTGCGTTTCTGGGGCCGGCACACCCTGAGTGACACAGGCAGCTCGGGGCCTGGGAAACTGCTGCAGTTCTCAGCAGTGTGGCTCCAGAAGGGCAGTCACATCACTCTACCACCAACATCCGCCCACCAGCTCGCCTGTGAAATAGCTGGGAAGTCACCAAACACATCCAAGAAAGCCAGACAGTGAGGAGTCAAGCTTCCCACCCTGTGCTGCCTTTATGTTGCTTGAGGTCAATTATTATAAACTATCAATTTTTCAGGAATGCTATTAATTTAACTGCTGTGTAAACTGAGTTTCTGTTTCTCAGCAATTATAATGCACAAGATCTCAGGCAGTAGTAATGCCTGAATTTTTGTCTCCTTTTTCTTTTTTCCGCTCCCTTTCTTTCTAGAGTTAACAATTTCCAGCTGTGTATTCTTTGGATGTGTTTCCACGCCAGCATTTTCCATAATATAGAGCCGGCCCATTTCCAAATTCCAGATGTGCTATTTATTTACTCTGAAGCATCTGGGCCCTGACATGGTCTTGTCACTGCAACGTGGCAAACTTGTGAAAAATCAGAATGGCAGGCAGTTAACAAGCTGTACTACACTGGCAAGTGGTGAGAACAGTTCAAAGGAGAGTGGAAGAGGGGGGCTGGTGGAGTGGAAATGAAAAAGGAGCAAATTTCATGTTTGGCTACACTGTGCTTTCTAAGGTTACAAATGACTAGTGGCACTCAAATTGGAAACTGGGGATTTTGCTCTTTTGTAAACAGAGCCCTAAAGACACTGAAGCTCAACAGAAGCCGCCTAGGGTGGCTGTGAGATGTTAAACACCCTCTCCCCAGCTCCTGTGAAGAGCTTCAAGCTCAGGCATGATGCTGCAGGTCTTATGCAAGTTCATGCATCCTCTGAGAGATCCTTGAATAGATCACAGACCCTAGAATAAATTGAGAGAGGCATTTTAGATTTCTCTCTGAATTTCCCTGCTCAGGAAGGGGCCAGCAGAGGGATTTTCTACACCTGACAGAAATATACCCAATGCTATCATCGTCTAACAATAAAATTCTGATTTTGTTTTTAAATTTGGGCTGTGAGGGGAAATGTAAGCCTGTTTTGAAATGAAAACTGCAAGACTGCTGTGAAATAGATATACAGAGAGTGAAACTGCAGCACCTTGGTTAGGACTGAGGTCTTTGGCTTCCATTTAGCACAGTCTTCAAGCCAAGAACTTGCTTTGGGGTTACTGAGCTTTCAGCCATTATGTGGCCCAGGAGATACTGTTGAAGCAAGTGTCAGCATTATTTTTAAGAAATAAAGTGAAAGTTGCATGTGAAATGTTGAAGAGTTGAAAGGCTGTTGACGGCAGCAAGGGAGAACCACAAAGCACTGCGTTACCTAGTTCGAACTTAATCATGCAAATATTTGATCATCCAGACACAGAAAGATTACTTCTGTAGCTTGGCTATCCTCTGTTCTGCCTATTGTTTACATTTTAGAGCTAGTAGGTTATATGTGACCCCCCTTCTGAGGGGGATCAAACTGAGGGAGGAGACCAGGTAGAAAAGATGAAAAAAAATATTTAAGGAGTCTCGCATGGAAACAGAAGGGAAGGATGCAGGAAAAAGGGCTGACAGCACTGTTTTCTCTAAGCTAACGGTGTTCATTCCTGCATGTTAGAAGAAAGCAGTATGTGACCCCTGCCACATAGCAAGACAAAATACCTCCCAGATCTGTTCTTCTCTCCATGGTCCATCACACTCTTTCAAAAGCATGTAAGTGAAGGAAGAGTATCTCTACATCCTTCTTGCAACATAGAAATCAATCTTCCTCAGGGCATTCCCTTTCCTCTGTCTGGTTTACCATTCGTTTAGGCAATAGGATATGCAGTAAAAAAAAATAAATTCCCAGGAACTGTAGCTCCATCAAGCAACTGGAAAGTAACTGATAAGTAACTAAAAACTTCATAGGAAATGTTTTTACAATTTTATTCAGTGAGATTCTTCAGACCTACCTTTTACAAAATTCTAGGGTAGCAATTTTGGTGCTAGTACATATGACAAAATTGCTGTCACTGAAAAGGTATAAATAGAAGAGAAGGCATAAGGCAAAGAAAGAAGACAAAGAATTGGGTCACTACTGGTTGTACATGTCCAAGTGCAACACTAAGACACAGAAAATTTTGTCTGAATCCCCAACTTTGGGGATGTGGGATTTTTTAATTAAAAAAAAATCATTTGTCTGAATCAAAAACTTTTTAGAAGGTGCCTAACTCATAAGACAGAGAGGAGAAAATTGAGATACTTCTGCTAAGCAGAGATGATGGCTGGGCAGAGCAGTTCCCATTCCCTGGGAGCTTGCTTAGTATCAGGCAAGTGCAGTCCTCCCTATTGAGCTGGGAACCAGTGTGCTGAGATTGTCTGTTGGAAGGTGCAAAGAGAAGAAACAGTAAAGGTAGTAGAGGTGACAATCTGTTTTAAAATTTTTCTAGAAAAAAAGGCATTTTCCTATCCATGAATAGCAGAGGGCGTGGAGGGGTGCATAGTTCCAGTCTGAGGTTCAGTCTGATCATCTCCAAGTGTTGCTCTTTTCCATTATAAATACAAAGTAGAAAGCTTGCAACCAATGTAACTGGAGGACTCAGGCATAAGTACCTGTCTTTTTGTCCTTTCCTATGAGAAGGTTCCATATTCAGGTAATGGCAGTGCTAAAACACCACCTGCCCATGTGCCACCTCCTGTAGGTCTCTGCTGCCCCCATCATGCACACCTGGGGTCACTAATCCAAGTTGTCACTGTGGTGCCACGCCAGCCAGTGGCAGTGGCTACTGGTGCTCCCAACAAAACCTCTCAGAACTGTTTACTCAGCAGCAAGATTAAAGCTCCCTGTCACCTCACTTCACTATGGCTGTGATTTCCTGAGATCATAACATTACTGCAAAAATTAAACATGGTCTTTCCCTGAAAGCTTTGGGATGCTTTGCAGAACAGCTTATCAGGCTGCCTGCTCAATTTCCATGGGAAATGCAAGTATCACTTGTGGGATTGCTATACATGGCCTTTAACTGTTGCAGGACATGAGCTGTTTGGGTGTCCTTTCACTCTGGTGTTTTGCTGTATACAGTTGTATAGCACATCACATTGTCAATAGCAAGACACAATTATTGGTCTTTAAGTCTTGAGAACTGAGCAATGCTCTGCAAAACTCATTTTGTTTTTGCCATTGGAAGGGCAATTCTGCATCAATGACCAGAGAATCACAAAGCTGATTTTATTTAAAAGAAAAAAGATTTTCAAGAGACAAGAGCTCAGCTGAAGGTTTTGTAACCTAAACAATTAAGCACAGCCATTGCTGTTCACAACCAACATGAGAGTTATTACTGATGGCAGATTGGGCAAATATTTTATACTGTGAGTGGTATCTATTTTGGACTGTCTACTGTCTTTCTGATACATCTGATACACCATAAATTCTGAAGTCTGCTTTCAAAACAATGGATTTGATGCAAAAGAGAAGTACAGTGTTTCTGGGACAGTGTGTTCTCTGAAGATATCCCACAACACCTCTGGATTTATTACTTTTCATGCTCTTTAGAAAATCACCCTAATAATTTCTGTTCCCCTTTTTGAAAATGAAATGATAGGCCATTACCAAACACCCAAATACACAGCAAATGTTAATCTGATTTAGAACTGCACATATACACTCTGCAGATTAGTAGTTCTGCCATCATTCAGAGTCATCACTCTACTGCAGCCAAAAGAGTAATGTCTCATTACATCAAACCATGAGCATTTTGGCCGTGGGATGGACTCAGCTCAGTGATGTAATGCTGCAGGCACAAGCGATCACGAGATGCCCAGCAGTGGAAAATCTGCATGCAGAGGCGTTGGGTTTGAGCTGTTGCTGTGGTGGGTTAAAGATGTCCATAATTCCTGCTCCTCCAGGGATATGTTCCTGAATGCCTTTTGCTCTCCAGGGAGCCTGTGTAATTGCTGTCTTTGTAGGACAACCCTTTCCAATGCCAGTGAAAGGGGATGGCTTTAAAAGCTCCACCAGAATTCCTGCCAACCCCAGGCTTCAAGAGAAAACCACTGCCTTTTCACAGAGCCTCTAGGATGTCAGGACTGCCTGCTCTCTCAGGGAAAAATGTCCTCAGGGAGCCACCAACACCAATGTGTGTTTCCAGCCAGGCAGGATGATCCAGAAGAACAGAGACTGCTCACAGGATTCCTTTTAGCTTGTTTGGTGTCTAAACACAAACCTGTTTGAGGAAACCTTCCATTTCCTCTTGGGCAAGCAGAAAAGCAATGCCTCTGTTGCAACAGTCTTAATTTTCTTTTCACTGCCCATCCTGCAACTGCCCCATACTCAGAAGAACTGCTTCCCTTTCTTAAGCAATGATTTTTTGTGCTGTTGAATTTTTCCTTTTTAAATTATGCCTGTTGGCCTTATGTCTACATCCTCTCTCCTCGTTCCAGAAACTGTAGTCTTATAGGCCATGTAAATTTCCCATAAATCAGTGGTCTTCTTATTTAAAAAAAAAGATTGGGCAATTTTAATTCTAGATTTTTAGGATACAGTAATATTAAATAAACTCATTAATTCTGATAAATTAGGATATTTTTCCTAAGCAAAAGTAGCTGCCACAATATACGTCATCTTCCTCTAAGTACTTTTCCTTTAGTTTTTTCCAGAGTCTGTAGATATTAGAACCCAGCCAACTTGTTTTGACATATTATTGGGAGCCACATTTACCCTGGAGTAATTCAGCTTAAGCAGAGGGAATTACAGGATACTGAAACTGGTCCCAGCATGTTGGATGGTTAAAACATTTCTGGTGTTGCTGGATTGTTATTTCTAGATCCCAGTGTATCTGCGTGGAAAAGGCAATCCCGGGAGTGTGGCTGGCCTGAATGCCTTCGGGGCTTTTCCTGCTGCTCTGAGCTCATTAGTGGAAAAGGGAATTGAGGAAAAGATTGTCAATCCCTTGACAAGAAAAAGCAGAGCAATAAGCCAGTCTAATTTACGCTAATAAAAGTCTTGGTCTTCGCAACCACTGATTACAGCTGGAGTGGAAAGATAATAAGAGGGTTCCTAGAATCTCTGCTGTAAAAGAAGGCAGTCACAAGACTAAGGTGTGTTCATGAAAGACACAGGGTGACCTAAGGCATACAGAATTCATACTGGGGGTCTTTGGTATTGCTACAACCTCCACATTCAGGGTAAGAAGTCTTAGAGCTGAAGCATGGTTGCATGTGTTTTGCATGGAAAGCACTAAAAATTTTGAATTCCGGAGTTCTTAAAAGCACTTTCAATATTTATTAGCTCTGGACATTGATTGCTTAAAATTGATTCCATTTGGTGGTCTCAAGTCTAAATAATGATGTTACTATGCCAGCCCTGCCTTTGTTATGTGACTTGGATATTTTTTCCTAAATAAGATATAAAGTAGTGGATTCCCAAGCAAGACAAAAGTGTTTTTAATATATTTGTAATTCAGGCAAAACCAATTCCTCTTTCACAGTTAAAGGATCTTATATCATGTCTGTTGAAGATGAGAGTTTAATGTAAGTTGTAAGTTACATCTGACAATTTCTCAGAAGAAAAACCAAAGCTATTTGGAAAACTGACATTCTCTTGGTGGAAATGTAAAGTGAAAAATGGCAAATGAAACATCTCTTTTTTCTTTGGGAAATTAAGAATGAATTCAAATCAGGGGAAAAACATTTTGACTATAGGGGTTCCTTTTTTTTTTTTTTCCTGACTTGGAGGTGCCTAATGCTGTCACTGTTTGAAATTAAGCCATTGTTTTAAAAAAATCCAAAGAAAATCTAAATGTTTTCACCTGAATTATCATCTTCCAGTTGAAAAAAATAATAGATAATTTTAAGGAACCTTTCTATGCAAGAAATTTCAGCCAGCTATAGGTGGAAGCCATAGGAGCTGCAAATAAGGGACATCTGGACTAATTTGTGAAATAGAACTTGGGCTGGGCTTTCATGGAGCACTCTCCTCCATACTCTAACTCCAGTTCAGCAGCTCCAGTTTTGGCCATGCCAACCAACAGGCCCTCTCCTGGCCCTTGCCCAGCCATGCCTCAGGGGACAGAGCCAAGCAGCACTGACACAGCACCCCTGCCACGGGCTGGAGGGGGGAGAGCTCGCTGACACCACCAGCAGTGGCCCTTGGCCACAGCACTGCCAGCTGCACCCAGACAGCTCAACTCAGGACAGGCACAGCCCATGGAGCCCAAGGACTGCAGGGAGAGAAGAGGTCATCAGACAAAATTGGATATTGAAATTATACAAAACCAACCTGCTCGATTGACACCATTTAAGTGAGCTTATTTTCATCAGAATGCTTGAGGGCAAACTGCTAATACATTTCTTTCCTATAACAAGAGCTTTCCTGCTGGAGATCCTCTGGACAAACAAACAGGAGCCAGGCTGTGCATTTGCCTTGCTGGATGTGGGGTGTCAGGCTGGTTTATGGTGGTGTGTGCTCCTCCTGGGCCAGCATTCAACTCTGGAGGCCTTTTTAGGACCTCTCTGACCAGTCAGAGGAGGTTGGTAATGACAGCAAAAGTGAAATCTGAGCCATAAGCCTTGGATATTGGCAAATATATTCCAAACAGAGCATAAATGTATTCTCCTCCCTTTGTCAGCAGCTGTGTCCCTTATTTAGGTGGGATTTTGCCTTATTGTAGTGCAGCAGTCATTAAAGCAGCTGCTGACCTGTGGAAAGAGCTGGGCCAAGGATGGGAGAGGGATGAGAGAGGCCAAAGGAATATGCAGCTGCTGGGGAAGCACGGGGTGGTGCATGTGGTTGAGGAGACACACAGAGAAGGTCAGCCCTATGTGCTACTGCAGAGGCATTTTGCTCCTGCTGTGAAGGAAGGGGTTGAGGCAGTGGACATGGCATGAGGAGAGGGTCCCTGCTAGGGCTGTCCCTCTCCATCTTTCACACCATCCCCTTTACCAACCCCACCACACACCTGAGCAGGTAAAACCCAGGTGCCTCTGAGATTCTCACTCAAACTCCTGAGCAACCACCAACCATTTTGGGGTGGGTCAGCAGGCCGTGGTGCAGGGATGTTTGCACATCACTGGCAGTCCTGCACATTGCCAGAGCAGTCTGCCACAGCTGCTGTATGAGGAGCAGCACACTGCTCTCCTGCTCCAATTAATGCTGCTCTGCCTGTCAGCTCATACTTTCCTGGGATGTTGAGAACCTTAGCCTGAAACATGAGGAGGCTATTTGGGGGGATGAACTTGAAAACAAAAAAACAGAAGCTGGTTCAATGCTATAGCAATTATCAAGGCACATTTATACCTTCGAAGATGTAAAAGGAATTTTTAAGCCATCCTAAGGAGAAGTATCAGCATACTGCTGCTCTTTGTCTTACTACATTTTCATCATCGAACTACAAGTGTGCACAGGAAATAGGTCTTTTTGTAAGAGATAATAATGTTTGGTAGTTTATAAAGCCAAATACTGCTTCTGGATTAAATCTCAAGCAGGTGCCAGGGAAGCTCTTCCTAAAGCATTGTTGCTAACTGTCGTGGGAAGAGTGGAAGCTTCAGACAAGCCTTATGCCTACCTTAGCCGATTTTGTCAACAATTTAAAGTATCACTCTGGCTTGCAAGTTCTAATAATGTCAAATCAGATAAATTCATAAAATGAATTATTTGTTAGATAGCCAAGAGATAACAGATGAAATATCTTAATCAGAATTACTTACTATATGTATCAAATTAAAGAATTATTTGTAGATTATAGCATAACATAAAACAGTGCACTATATCAAGGTACCTATATTAGAGTTAGCAAAAGAAATAGTTCTGATTAAGGGTTGAATGGAACTTACCACCAAAATGATGGTAATGCACACAAATTTCTTCACCTGAACCCATGGGGAGTAGTCGTGAAGCAGCATCCTTACTCATGGGAGAAATTCCACACATTTCCTGCAAAATGCATAGAAGATTTCTGCTTTGTGAAAGTTTGCTGTGGCTGTTATTGTTGTGAAGTGAGTGAATGTCAGTCAGAAATCCAGCTTATCTTGCCAGATCTCACTTCAACAGTAAGATGTTTACTGGCAGTTGGGAGATGCCAGACCAGTGTTAACCCATGGCACCAAAATAATTCGCTACAAGACAGCTCGTCCTGTTTGAGTTGTCTGATGAGTTAAAAAACAACAGATAAGCTCTGGGTGGGGAGGCAGGGGGCTGAGGTGCCCTGCTACACTAACCTTGGTGACAAAACAGAGGAGTTGCTGGACACAAGCACGTCAAGTGAATCCAGGAGATGTGTGGAGTTTTCTGCCAATCGTATCTCTTACAGGCATTACTTCCCAAAGCTGGCCCTTGGGAACAGACAGACGCAGCGCCGTGTCCCACAGCCATGTGGAGGAAGCCAAGCAAGATAAGGAACTGGAGCATATGCCTTGATTTTGTTCAAGGCTATAAGAAGTTTTGAATAATTACAACTACACTAATCAGATCAATTGAACAGCTACACTGTTAAGGTATTACTTAATAAATGAACAAATTAATAGATTTTGGTTGCTGTAATAGTTAAATGGCCACTCAACTACAAAAAAAAAAAAAAT
Organism: Peucedramus taeniatus; assembly: GCA_013400575.1. NCBI lineage: Eukaryota > Metazoa > Chordata > Aves > Passeriformes > Fringillidae > Peucedramus > Peucedramus taeniatus. The sequence continues at coordinate 60,045 of WBNO01014257.1, forward strand.
CCACTATTGGCAGAAGTTCAAACAACTTAGGACTGATGTTCAATTCTACCTGCAAATGAAGGAAGTGGAAGCACATATATGAAGTGTCAGTGTGTGTACATTGTGCTGAAGATTGCTGTGATGCCTGGCACAGTGGGAAGGATGTTTATTTTCACAGAATCACAATGTGCTGAGTCTGAAGGGACCCACAAGGATCATCAAGTCCAACTCCTGACCTTGCACAGGACCATTCCCAAGAGTCACACCACGTACCTGAGGAGCATTGTCCAAGCACTTCTTGAACTCTGTCAGGCTTGATCCTGTGGCCACTGCTCTGGGGAGCCATTCAGTGCCCAATCACCCTCTGGGTGAAGAATTTATTCCTAGCTAAACCTCCCCTGACTTCAGGCCATTCTCTTGGGTCCTGTCACGAGTCACCACAGAGAAGGGATCAGTGTCTGCCCCTCCTCTTCCCCTCATGAGGAAGTTGTAGACAGCAATGAGGTCTCTTTCAGTCTCCTCCAGTCTGAACAGACCAAGTGACTTCAGCCACTCCTCACTCAGCTTCCCTCAAGGCCCTTCACCATCCCTGTAACCTTCCACTGGGCATTCTCTAACAGCTCTATGTCTTTCTTATATTGTGGTGCCCAAAACTGCACACAACACTCAAGGTGAGGCTGCCCCAGTGCAGAGCAGAGCAGGACAATCCCTCCCTTGCCTGGCTGGTGATGCTCTTGTCTCCATGGCTCATACAAAACTTCTTTAGCCACTACGAGGTTCTTGCTAAGAGTTCATTAACTCTAGAGAGTAACAAGAAAAAACAGACTGGCTAAGAAAAAGAATCAATTCTTCATTCAGGAGAAGCAGAAGAAGAGAGCAAGCCATGTGTACAGGCATGTTTGTGATTTGTTAGATGTAATCATATTTGCTAAAACAAAAGGAAAGCACTGTCATCTTTTCAGAGAGTGTTCTGCTAAGCATGCATCACCTAGCAACCAGACACTGATTTCTCCCCACACCTTGAAACCCATCACTAGCTGGCTTTTCAGCTTTATCAACAGTTTTACCTGTTGCTAGGCAGAATTCATCCATTGCTGCTGAACCATGAACTGATATCAAGAATTGATTTGCCCTCCAATCTGAGTGCTGTAAATTATCTAATAACCCTCCTTTCCCCTGTCTCAAATTAAATAGCAAGGAAAGTGTCTTTCTGTTTAAATTTTCATATTGTTCTGTATTGACTTAACACAGATAAGGCTCTCAGGTAAGTTTGGGGAAATCAGCTGAGCAAAGATGCAAATGCAAACTGCAAATTGTTTTTCTGGGAGAAGATAAGTGGTGAAAGATTGAAGCTATAAAGTAGCTGGACTGCTGATTATTGTCTGTATCACTACAGAATAAAAATCTAACCAGGTAGCACAGGACAGCATGTCAGACAGTATCTTACTACCTAGAAGGCATCAGCCTTTTGGCACCTGAGGAGCAGTTTGCCATGCAGCTATTAGTGATCCCACCAGCCCAAGTGACATTGAAGGTAAAAGCTGGTACTGTGAGCATGGCTGTCACATCCTACCTGGGAGGCAAATATCTACTTGTACCACTGCTAGATAACAGAGCCAGGCTGCCAAACCTTCAGCTAGTCCTTGCAGGCAGATCTGGAGAGGCAGGCAGGAGTGGAGTAGGCTGCTTGGCAGGGCAGTGGAGTCAGAATATAACAATCCATCCACGCTGCTATTTAGGACTGACAGAGTGCCATAGGGTGGTCAGACACAACAAGGGAGTGCCCTCTCCTGTGTGGCGCCTCCAGGATGGAATCTCAAAGGCATCACTTCCCTGGGATGTTCCTGGAGCAGGAGGAGAGGATCTCTCTGTGGGCTTCCCCTCACCTCACAAGCTCCACTTTGGTCATGGGCAGGGAAAAGGAAGGAGAGTGCAGAGCAGGCTTCACACCAACCTGTTGCTGTTGAGTTAGGGATGGGAAGAATGACCCCACTCATCAGAAGGCAAAATAGAATCTTTTTTAGGAAATATTGTGTCCTTTTTTAATGAGACTGACTAAACTGAGACCTGATTGTTTCAAAGTGAAAACCTCTCACACTATTGGTGAACTATGAATAGCATGCTCTGGAGGACCATATCTATAAACAACAGGTGCAGAAAGAGAGATAATAATTGTTTTAATTCTTTCTCTAAGTTTCCCAGGCTTGGCCTGGGAGCAATTCTCTCTGTTCTTTCTTTGACTGAACTGAGAATATCCACAGCAACCTGAGGAAGTGCCACCTTGCTCCTGGGGCCTGACACTGTCTCCCCAAGTAATCTCTGAATTTTTATGGGTACAGATGGGCCCCAGCCTTACAGATAGCAACTGGAAGACACTAATAGGGTTTCTGCTCGGCTGACAGACTCCAGAGTGTGTAGCTGTTAAAGGACAACCAGGAGACCACAAATTAGGGCCTATTTAGTCACTGTGAGTACATTTGTCCAAGCCCTGTCTATATTGTAGTTCCTACTTCAATCTTACCATTATGTGGCAGAGTCAGAAAGCTACCTTTGTTAACCAGCTTAGAGATGGAATTTACAACCAAAGGAGTCCTGGCTCCCTGTCAACTTTACTCATGACATTAGATAAAGTTGTTTCTCACAAGTAGGACAGACAAAAATCATGTCTATTCAGCTCCTTTCCAGTCTCAGAACCCTCAGATTCAGCTCTTAATCAAAAGAAACATCACTTTCCTGAAACCTTGTTACAGCCTCCTGTACAGGTTGCCGTGGTGTTCACATCCCTGGTGAGGAGCACATTATTCCTCCTCCTGCTCAGCCACTGCATCCATCTGCTTTGTAAGCTGCTTTTCAACCTGGTCAGAACTCACCAATTCCTTTTAACACATGCCAAGAACAACTTCTTGAGCTGAGAAGGATAACAGAAGATTTCCATTTCCCAGCAGATGCAACTACCCTTTAATCACTGATCTGGGACATGAACATGGTTCCTGGAAACACCACGCAGGTTTTGCAGCAAGGAGGTGGACTTGGGCAGAAGGATTATCCCAGCATGGGCACCACTCCTTTGCAGGGGACCCCTTGAGTACCTGCTGTCACAGAACATCACTCAGCTCTCTGGATGTGTCCTTTCAAACAGTTCGCTCTGTCTCAGATAAATGTCAGTAAACACATATCATTTTTAAAAATAAAGTAAGATCATAAAAAGGGATTTTTTTCTGTGAATGATACACATTTGTTTTCATTATTTAGAGAAATATGTTACCATTTATCTGTATTGCTGCCAGCATTCTGTGTCATCACACAAATAAAGCAGAAATAAATAGGTAGCTAACTCAAGAGAAAGATCAAGATTTTATTTATGCAGCATTCTGCATAGAATATACACAAGAAATAGCTTGAAATAATACAGAATTTGTTAATACACATCAGGAAAATTAAAGGAAGATTAGGTCTTTGGTAAGTATCAACATTTGGTAAGCCTAGATGTATTAGGTTATATTTCTGACACATAATCCTACTAAATGAAATTGATTTACATCACTAGATAAATCTGAACTCCATAAAGTTGCTATTTTTAACTTCTGTAATAAATTTTATTCCCTTCTAGAACTTGGTTACTTCTCTGCATTTTATTACGGATATTTGCTTTGCTGCAAATAGCATTTGGTGGCAAGGCTTATTACTAGGATTCTGTTTGCAAATGAATTCCAGTATTACTGAAGTCCTGGGGGAAGTAAGGCATTTGGAACATTTGAGAAATAGGATATTGGGATCACTGAGAGAGGAGGACTTCTACAAGCTCCTTCTTTCAGCTAAGTGTATGATCAGTTAGTATGATGCTGAGGGATAGGGATGCTCTTTGTGTAATCAAGAGCCAGAGTACTGAGTTTGCTTTATGCACATAAAACTGCAGTATGCTTGCTTGGTCATTCAGCACCCATGTGCCATTGGACTATTTACGGTCACCAGTCTTCTCACCTTAAATTAGAAATGGGTCCATCCTAGAAATCCTTTTGCTAGAAATTCCAGTTTGAATTTTGGAATTAATAGAAACCCCATAATTTCCAGGGCTTGTGTTTACCAGTCCAGATGTTATTGTAGCAAGTTGTCTAATATTAATGTCAGCAGACTGAGAAGTCACAAGAATATCCCCTTCATGTGCCTCACAAATTTGTTCTGAACTCCTCTTTTTACCCATACCCAAAAGCCAAGTGTCACTCAAGGGCCTCATAGTGAAGAGAAGTGCAAGTGATAAAGCACAAAGTTGATTTTCTTGGCTGGTGGCATTTAGGTCTACAGAAGATGTACAGAACCAACACAGACACATGTTAGCTGTACTAACCAGATGTTAGGAAGATTTGCAAGAAACTTAAGCCTGAAGTAAAGATGTCAGAGATGCTTAGATCATGTTTGGTGTCAGGGCCTGCTTCATTCTAAAGAGTTCACATAACACATCTCATACAGACAGAAACTCAAAAGATTTTGCCACCTGCCCAGTAAGCTCAGCTGCAATGATTTATTTAACATCACCAGAAAGTCTCTTATGTTTACTGCAAGGGAGACCCTGAGGGTAACCTCAAGTTTTAAACTAAAATTTTTTGTAAAGTGTTTCTGGTTAGACAATCATTTACACATTGGTTTGGCAGAAATCTTCACTAAGTAGAGTTGATCAATTTTGCTGCAGAAACAAAGCATGGAATTTTAAGTCACATCAGATTATCTTTGAGGGCAGTTAGAGATACTGACTTCCAGGCTGTGAGTTAAATATATTCGTTTGCTATTCCCAGTTGAATAAAATAAAGCAGCAATATTTTAGAAACCAAAGCTACACTTTAACTATTTTGTATTTCTGGCACTGTTGGATACCAGGACACTACAGGTTTTCCTTGGACAGCCACTTTCAGCCTTCACAAAATACTTTACAAAAGTATTTAGAGTAAACAAATCTATTATAATATAGGATGTTTCCCTTAAAAAGCAAACCAATTCTTCATCTACATACTTTGACTTCAATTTAATAACTCCTTTAAAATATATTTTAAGCTCCTTTAAAACATATTTTTAAATCCCAGGCTTTGCACCAGGAGTTGGTACAAATCTTAAATGATTTATTAACACTGCTGATCTACCTTCTCATTCACATATTTGGCTTACTTTAGTTCATTTGAATCAGAGAACAACTGCTCTCTTCAAAACACGAGGAAAGACGTTTTCAAATTTAGTGTCTATTTTTTCAAAGCCTGTAACATCTACTACTGTGTAGATGTAAGTCAAGATGTTTATAGTGGAGTGGCTCCCATTAATTTCTCCTGGTTTTCCACCCTCAAGAGTCAAGTCTACAGTGAATTTCTTCCTTGTCTGTGAAATATGATGCTCTTCAGCCACGGTGCTCCTGGTACTATTTAAATTACTTCAGACTCTCCAATGCAATTAGCCCACTGGAATCAAAATGAAAAAGACAGCAAAATGAATTTTGCCTCCCCTGCGTTCTTGTAGGCAAACCCAGGATTAAATTAACTACAAATTTAAATTAATTTTAAAATTAAATTTAATTAATTACCTATTCTTGTAAAATGTTGTTTGCTTAGAGAAGATGCTTGGATATCCATCTTAAGTGACCCTTCTCCCTAAAAACAACAGGGGAGAAGTTGTTTCCCAGTCAGAGAAGGCTCATGGAAAAGGGAGCAGTTTTCCAAGTTTTTATTCCAGCATGCTTTCTCATGCTGTAAAATTTAATTCTGTTCCAAAATTCACTACCCTTAAACTCTTCATTCAAGATGGAGATCTTGATACTAGACTGAGCTGAGTTGACTTCTCCAAGTGTTTCTAAAATAAACTCTGAACAGTGAGCTGAAGCTTTCTAGAGATCAGGTGATTTTCTTCTCCACCACTGACTTTAACAAGATGTAGAACTTGGCCAAGACTGTTCACATGTACTGCAAGCTCTGCTGTTTCCATTAACCACAATCCAACATCTTTGCAGAAAGGGCTGTGCTTTGATTTGTTTGACTTTCTGACTCTGGGCCTACTGAAGAATCATATGTCAGAGCTTAAAACCTGCTAAAATATATCTTGGTTTCAGAGCTTAAAAGCTGATAATCCATACCTCAGGATCTGAAGACACACTTATTAGCAGAAAAGATGGGTCTGGAAAGATGACAGATAAAAGATGAAAGGAATTCTATCTGTATGGGTCAGATCCTTTCACAAGCTCTCAAACTGCAATGTTCTCACCTCTGTGAGGTGGGGCACTGAGGGCTCTGCTTTCTTACCCCCTCTGAGTAAGACTCTCACACTTAAGACTGGTACAGAGCATTGAAAAGATGACTTCCTGCAGAAGCCTGTGGTACCAACACACAGCTGGACAGGCCCAGTGTGTACTGACACACAGCTGTCTGTCGCCCTGCACCGTGTCCTAGACGAGCAAACTCTTCCAACTGGTTTCCCCTGCTCTTGCAATAACCGTGGTTGAAGTTCTGGCAGACAGAGATACATTTTTCCCCTTAGCAGCAACATTGTGTAACACAAGTCTCATGGAGACTGCTTTAAGGGTAGGCCCAACACAGAAGAAAACCTCACAAATAGCGGGCAGCGTGGAGAGAACTTTCCCTCTGAGGCTGGAAGGGGTTGCTACAAGCAGCCCTTGGTATTGTTCTTTGGTAGGTCATTTGATAAACCCTTCCACTTCTATTGTGATGCTCAAGAGCCTTAATAGGAAGTGGTTCTATGCTTTCATAGTGGTTATGCTCTTGTGTTAACTAGGAAATAATTTTGCACAATGACATGCAAAAATCGACTTTAATTTGATCATCACATGTCCACACTGCAAAATGGATTTTGGCAGGAGGGATGTCTTGGGGATCCCAAAATGTCCTCTTCAGAATGGGTGCATCACAGGAACCTACACTCTGTGTTCGGGAGGGCCAGTTCCCAGGGTGGGTTGCTCACCCACATCTGGGGTGCCAGGGGCATGGGACAGGGCAGGATTGCACAGGGCTGGGGCACCCACACCTCACTGTGCAGGCAGGGGATCCCACCCCCACAGATGAGGAGAGGTGTGTGTGACCCCCACAGCCTGGGAGGGGGGTGTGTGTGTGTGTGTGCATGTTTGCATCAGTTAGAAAAGGTAATTTAGAAATTTGTAGCTGCATGTTACCACTTGTGGGTGGACTATGGTTATCTGTTGTGGCTGATATTGATCCTGAATGTATTGTTCAAGATTGCTAGTTCATTACACATCATTAAAGAATCAATGCAGCACTCCAACCCTGATTTGGCTTAAACTGTGTGAATTGATTGGGATTTGCTACTATGTTTAGTCAGTGAGAGCAATAGCAAGCTGAATTTTGTCAAATCCTCCTCAATTTGTCTGGATAACCTGGCTGGTGGATACTGAGAAGTTTCTGATGCATCCATGGCACCATGAGGGAGAGCACTGCCTTTTTCATCCAGCCTCAATCCACCCTGCATGTGCCATTGCAGCAGCACACCCTGAAGGCAGCACTGCAGGGTCTCACTGCATAAACAGGGTTGATCCTCTGCACAGCCAAAATGTGGGCACTTCAGTCTGGGAGCAGTTGGCCGATTGCTGTGACAGCAATTAGCCCAAACACTGTTCTGCCAAAGCCACCTGTGGTGACATCTTGTCCACCTTCCTTAGCCTCCCTTGATTTTTTTCCATTTTGTTCCATTGTCCATTCTCTCCCGTTCAGTGGAGCAGGGCAGAGTGCCTGTCTGTGCCCCAGCAGCACTGTGTGTGCCCCAGCAGAACTCTGTGTGCCCCAGCAGCACTGTGTGTGTGCCCCAGCAGAACTCTGTGTGCCCCAGCAGAACTCTGTGTGCCCCAGCAGCACTGTGTGTGTGCCCCAGCAGCACTGTGTGTGTGCCCCACCATCACTCTGTGTGCCCCAGCAGCACTGTGTCTGTGCCCCAGCAGCAGTGCTGCAGACAGTTCATTTGTGACAGGGGGTGTGAATATCATCCCTACTGGGTGGTGCCAGCGGGGGGTGCAGAGGAGTTCTCACTACAGCATCAACATCCTGCACTGATGATAAGTTACCTGCAGTTGTTCTGCCCAGAAAAAGGGACCTTTTTATCCTATGTGCATTTGTGCTCAGCAGTAACCATCTTACAGGGAAATGGGAAGCAGTTTAACTTTGATGGCTGATTTTAAGTTTTCCCACTCTACCCCATGAAAATACAGTTGGCAGCATATGTTCTCAAAGACCACATTAGCGCTGAATTCATTCAAATCTCTCCACATGGGCAGGAAAAGGACTGGAGCTATTCTTACATTATTCATGACCAGCTTTGGCAGCTCACTTGGTGTCAGCATTCACAGCTTCTGCTCTGTAGTACCTCCATTGTCCCACGTCTGCCATGTTCAGGCTCAGCATTTCCAACAGTAATAAAATCATTTCAGGCTTCCAGTGCCATTATGAAAAGGCAGGATGAAAAGCACCAAGGCAGCCTGGACTCCAAAAGACAAAGAAGGCATCTCCTCCATCTTTTTCTTTTGCTGCTGCTGCTGATCTTGCACCTCCTTTTCCAGAACACAACTCATCCTTTTGGCAGGATAGGACATACTCAAACTTTTCTTCACTTTTTAAACTTTCTTTTGTGCTATTAAGCAGTTGCCCTTTAACTTCTCTTGGGCAGGATCATGCAAGGAAAAAACTTGGGCCAGGGGAAGGAATGGCAACTGAGACCTGGCAGCAGTGAAGGTGTGTGAATGCCTGTTTCAGAAGTCTTCCATAGTCCTCAGTTGTCAGCAGGTCGTTATCCCAGATCATCCTCATTCACCCCCATCAGGAATAATTAATGGATGTTACTCTTTCTGCTGACACATGTATGACAATTGAAAGCTCCTCAGCTTATGGAGGCATAATTCTACATCAATCTACTACCAGATGAATATGGAAATTATTTTTTAAATTATTTATTTAGGATTGTCTTCCCTTGGCTTTCTGATACCAGCTGTATTCCTTTGAGAATAAAGTGCAGGTTGACTTTTGCAGACAGGGCATGTTTGTAGGCTGTCAAGATGTTTGGTTTCAGGTCAGATGTCCCTCTCTAAGGAAAAAGGTGTTTCCTTCTCTCCACCCCACCTTCTCTCTGTAGGCTCTGCTGCTACATCCACCTTCAGAGAAGCTTTGTGAGAGCAATCTTCTCACTTCTCTTTTAATATCTACTGGTCTTGAGTGATGGAGAAATATCCACACAAAATTGTATGGCTAACATTTTCAATAGCCACAATGTAGCTGTAAAGGGCAGGTTCCCAGCATGGTGTGGGCCTCCAATATAATTTTTTAGATGATTTTGAAAACATTTCCTTTTGTATCACAGAGTTTTTCTCCAAAGCACGTGATTGAACTGAACTTCAATGGCTTTGTCTGGATCCCTGTTCACAAGTTTTCCTTGTACCACACTTGAGATGAAATAAAACAGTTGAAGCTCCTTTAAAGTTGCAAAATATGCTGTCTGAGAGTGTTGCCCTGGGGTTTAGTGTGGAAGTAAGAAAAATGGAAAATATAATTTTCCCTAAATCCCCGCAGTCCTTTGAGCATTTGACTCTAATCCTCCTGACTCATAAGAAGTTTATTATTTGCTTAATGTTCCTTTTGCGCCCCTGAAAATAACAGAATTAAGAGGAACAGGATGATTAGTAGTTGCCCATGGAAATAATAAATTGCACTGACAGCTCGTTCCCATCAGCACAGTGCTCAGGCCAGCTGCACAGGAGCCCTGGGACAGGAGTGCTGTAAAACCAGGAGCCCATGTTCAGCCTCGCACCAAAGCTTGTAGTGCAGGAATAGGGACAACTGTTGGAGATCTCTGCTCCAAATTAGACCTAATTCACACTCAGCCTTTCTCATCATGGCCAGGAGGCTTCCAGGAGATCACCATTGCTAATTTTTGAGGAGGACCAAGGACACAAGGACAGTGATCCCCGAACAGAGGGCCCTAGGACCATTGTCTATGAGGATCATTTTACTTCACTCACTGACAACTCTCCTCCAGTTTGTTCAAGGGGTATCTTAGGTCTTCATTGCAATGAAGCTAGTGGTCTGTGAAGGCAGCTGAAAACACATATTGCTTTCATCTCTATGGCCACCAATCCACCAGCAAGTGAATCCAATTTTATATGTAGTGAATGTATCAGGGGGAAAAGCAAGCGCTAATAGTCTTTGATTCCTAACTCCTGTAATGCTGTTCTCTTTTTCCATATCCACTTGGAGACAAAATTCAATTAAAACATCCTTTCCAATTTAGAAAATGATTAACATGTTAATGATTTCGCAGTTTTGCAGAAGGGCAACAAGGAGAGAGAAAAGAGCTTAGCAAATCCTTCCATACTATGGTGATGAAAAGCGGGCACTGGGTTGTTTTGAAAAATCCCAGCCCTACACCAGAGCTGCCTCCAGCAGAATGGTCTCTTCCACCACCCAAAGCACACCCAAGCAGTGCTGGGATGGCAGGAAGGTCAGGAGGCAGATGCAGGTGAGTCCTCAAACATGGGATAATTCTTATCAGCAGAGGGATAAGGAGGGCAAGCACAGTTATGTTAAACCCACAGTGGTTCAGGGAACATCTTTCCTTCTCGCTGAGAAGGACAGAGATTTATTGCTCTGAATCCAGAGTCTCTGCCCTTGTTTGAAACCCACGTTAGGGCTGGGCTGCAATTTCTGGAAGTGTTTTTGTGATACTTTACAGGCACAGCAGGCCTCCAGCCCATTGCTGGGGGTGATAGTCCAGACTGGACAGAGTGGGAGACTCTTGTTTCAGAGTACACTGACTGCATAAAAACAAGTAGGAACAAAAAAAGGCAAACTCCTGAAGCAAACTCCGAAACAATCCCAATGTCAGGTTACTGCACAGCTCCACAAAGTGCTCTGGGAGTGCCAAGTGGCTCCTTCAAGGTGGCACCCTGTGAACCTGCAGTGTAAACAGGTGACAGACATCATCTCCTCCTGCACGATGGCTTCGGTCCTGCCACCCTCGGCAGCAAAGAGCCAGCAGTGACCTTGGGCACACCTCTGTGGATGGTTACCCTGGTGGCCCCTCCAAAACATCGGGGGTTTCTCATAGGCTCAAAGTACACAGTGGCTAAGTAAATAATCAACTATCTCCTGATTTGGAAGAGAAAGTTGTTTTAAAATTTATTTATTTATTTATTTACTCCTGGTTAAGTTTCCCCTTGAACACCAGTAGTGGCAGCTGTCTTTCAAAGGGTGACCCGTCTTTTCAAAACCCTCCTGCTCACTAAATGCCCTTACTTGCACAGAAAAGCATTACAGATTTGGAAATGGTGGGAGCTGGGTGTTTCCTTTTTTTTTTTCCTGAAAGGAAATACAGTATTGCCAAACCTCAAATCTAACGTGCCATTTATGCCTTCTACAGGGAGATTTAGGAGAGTAAAGCTGGCAACAGCAGCTGCTGATGATCTCCCCATACTTTGGAAGTGGGAACAAACTGAGTGAGGATCTGCCTGGTGAAGTGCAAGAAAAAGAAAAGAAGGAAGGAAAGAAAAAGGAGAGGAAGAGCCAAAAGAAAAAAGAAAATAAAGAAAATTAAAAGAGAAGCTCCTGTAAAAAAAGTCGATGTGAAAAGCAAAGGTATTAGGATTCCTGCAGTGGCTAAGGATTGAGGATGTGCCTGCATGTTGTTGCTGACAATCATGGCAACAGGAAACATATTCTTGAGCATTGTTTTTGCAGGAGCTGTGGGCAGAAAATCTGAGGGTCTTGCTGAACTTGTCTGGGATTTCATTTTGTCTGGTCTCTCCCTAGATTTATACAAGAGCATATTTGTACAAGCCTTGGCACTTCCCACTGCAGGCTACTAGTGAAAACTGGTCAATTTGGGGAGCATCAAATGTAAATTGAATAGATAATTTTCTCTTCCTTAGGACTTCCTATGAAAATGACCCACATATTTCTGACTGCAGTTTGCATAAACCGATGGCAGCTGACGGATTAGCCCAAAGACCAGATTCAGCAGACCAAGCAAGACTGTAACGCTAAACCGTAACTGCTCTGTTAGGAGGTGCTATAATCCAGCAGCTTTAAAAAACCCCCAAGCTCTCCCCCTTCTCCCCGCCCTCCCTCCCAATTTGTAAGCTTTGTAAAATTGTCTAATTAGAGTATATTTTACAAGGACCTTTGGCAGCAGCATTGACTTGCAAGCTCGATTAATGTGACAGAGCATGACAATGGCTTCTCTCTGAAGTTTGCTGGACCCCACAGCTAGATCAGGGCTGCACAGTTTATCTTAGGCAGATGCAGCTTCAGCACCAGCAGAACAGTTCAAAGAAGTGGGAGGTGGCTCCGGAGCCACGGCTGTCTGAGAGTATTAATGGCAGCGCTTGGCTGCTCCAGCCTGCAAGCCTTCCTTCCTTGTCTCCAAAGGCTCTGCTTGGCGTGGCTAAGGTTTTCCTGAAAGGCCTGACAAGTTTCAAATGGAGCTTTTTCTTTTGGCTGGACAAATTGCTCAGGAAACAAAGATGACTTTTTCAACCCACCGGCCTGCTGGGGTGTTGCTGAGGCTGCCTCCCCTTGTGCTGGAAGCACAGAGAGTGATACAGCCCTTCCCCTGATGGTGCATCCAGTGCTGGTCCGCAGATATGTTTGGTTCAGAGAGAAAATGCATTTTGAGCACAAGAAACTCAAAACTTGGAGATGCTTGGAGAATTTGGGGCAGGAGGCCAGTATTTGGACTACTCCCTTGTAGAGAGAAAAGCACTCAGGTGTTGGGATGATGGACGACCCTGGCATACCAAGTCTTCCCTAGCTGTCCAAGATAACAGCCCTGACCTTCAGAAACCTCCTGTGACTGGGAGATTTCTCCTCAAAAGGGCAGACACAGGAAGAAACAGCTGAAGAGGTCAATTTAGCACCATTTAAACATGGAAAAGAGAGGTGGGCCTCCTCCCCACCAGCGGAACACTCTCTTTCCCCTTTCTGTACCAAAGATTCTTTTCAGTTATGCAGTCCTTTGGCTGACAACATTTCTGAATGTATGCCTTCCCCTGGGACTAATTCTGAACCACACATCTGCAGAGCATAGAGTAAAGTAGGAGAATAATTTCTGAATGTGTTGGGAATTCCCCTGTACCCTTCCTTCAAGCTGGAATAGCTCCACCATGGGATTTTGAAGATGCGCCAGTTACCCCAGAGAAGCAATGGCAGCCTGGCCACATTCTCCAGGTGTTTGCTGAAAGACCCAGGAAGCACCTGCCCTTTCCTTGTGTGCTCTGAGGGGCTGGTCTGACTCAGGACCAGGTCCCTCTGGTGCTGTTCAAAGGAGCTGAGGTACCTAGATGGAAGAACTGCTGGGCCAAGGCTCAGGGGTGGCTTAATCATGGAGCAGTAAAAGAGCAAGCAGATCTGCATTTAAAGATGGAGGTTGTTTCTTCTGGCTTAAATTGCAAATGAAAATGTATATGTTAGGTTCCTTGGGAAGATGCTTATTCTTCAAATGCTAGTGAACTGGCTGTAGTTCTAGTGAGCTTTCTGAATAAGTAATGAGAACAGAATGAAACAGAAGAGGTGTAGTTTAAAAAGAATTTTCTGCCAGTAAAATGCTTGTGACAAATGCAAGTAAAACACAGCTGAAGGGGAAATCTTTCACTATGAAAAATTTTATATCAGAAGCAAATATAGATCGTTTCACTGCAAGAGGAGAACAAATGTATTAGAAGTGCTTTGTGAAATTACAGGTTTTATTGTTTATAGTTTAGTCCAGGTAAAACCTTGAATCTTGAGTGAGAATTGACCTGGGCTCAGGCAGCTGTATTAACCATTGTCCCTTCAGCTTAAAAAATAAATACTCACATCAGATTTCCTCTCCTGTCCCAACATAACCTGCTCCTTCCCTGGAAGCCTGTGCTGGCTGACAGCCCTCAGGATCACTGGCATAACTCACTCACGGTTTCTTGCCGGCAGCCGGTTCGGGGGCACACGAGGGTCTGGCATTTGTGTCAGGAGAGATAAAAGCTAGTTTGAATGATGTGAAATTGCAGGTGCTGCCCAGGCCTGCAATTCATAAGCTGAGCTGAATAATTTCACTGCCTTTCTCTGAGAACAGAGAGAAAAAGGGGACAGGAGGTGAATGTGGTGTCATCTACAACAGCAATGTTGCACAGGACTTCGCCCTAATTTAAATCAGACTGATGTGAGGGACAATGCTGTCTTGGATTTACTGAAGTGGGTGAATGTGGGAAACCTCTGAGAGATTCCTGTAGCACTCTGCTTCACATGAATGCTCTCCTTAGAACAGAACAAACCTTCCCCTTTCTCTGACATATCATTCAGTACAAAAACACTCCAAACAAAACCAGCAAAGCTCCCCTCCCAAAACAAATGCCTCTCCTCTCATCGAATGGTATTTCAAAAGGGCAAAAATCGTTAAATGACAAAGACAGACATCCTTCCCTTCCACCTCTTTCAGCACCCAGCATGGGCCAAGGCAAAGCAAGCAAAGGAAGCTGCTGGCCCCTGGCTGCCCCGTGTGCTGCAGGAGCCAGGAGATGCAGGGTCTCAGTGCTGTGTGGTACAGCCAGCAAGGCCACACACTGAACTCTGCAGGTAAATATTGAACAGCTGTGGGTTCAGGCAGCATCATTCACCCTGCACAGTAAAGGAGGCAGGGATGCAGGAAGAGGCAGTCTGTAGTTGTGATGCACATAGGATGTTGCAGATGTGGAAAGAGAGAATCTGTGGGTCCCAGTACCATCTTCTGCCTTTCCTTGATTCAAGGGTTTGTCTTTTACCCTTAAAGTGCTCCAAATGTGATCTGATAATAAAAAAGTTCTCTCTGGCATATCTTTGTCACTGCTAAAATAGAGCATAGCACTGCTAAAACTCCCAGTTTCATCACTGCCATTTCACATTGATATGCTACATTTTTCTTTCTGAGCTGTGGGACTCTGTCTTTCCAGAGCTTGTGATGATTTCCAGACTTTATCCTATTGCACCGACATCTGAACTAATCCTGTCCTTACCTGCTCAACATGGAAAGTCTGGCCAGAGCTTTTAAGTGCCTTACTCCTTCATGAGCAATGTTGCACTGAATGGCTCAAGCCATTTGCAAATTCCAGCTGTGGATGGGCCATGCTGGCACCACAAGAGCAAGCAAAGAGCAAAACAAACTAGAGATGGGGAAACTTTCAATCTACCCTTTCCCTTTCCTGCTAGCACTTCTGCCAATATCAGAAAGGAAGTGGGCCAAAGCTTGATGATTTTTAATGTGAATGAGGCACTTTGATATTGCTGGAGAGGGAGCTGATCAGACAAGCTCTGCTATTCTTAATTCTGGCAAACAACAAAGCTGTGTGTTATCGACCTCTGCCTCAGGCGAGGCCAGTTTAGATCAAGCAGGAAACTAAATGTTGATGTTTCAGAGATTTCTTAGCTCTGAGGTACTCTAACACACTGAGATATTTGTGCCACAGAATGAGATTCAATGCGCTCGCTATTTTCTCACACTGTGTGAACTCCCATGAGGAGCTCCCGTGAATGCCTCCCTGAAAGCAGGCAGGGGGTGGCTGATGCCGTAACTGTCTTGAAATGGTCACATTGCTTTTTTATTGGATTAGCGTTAAAAGCTCAAATATGAGCTTTCTGTGGGGTGCTTCAGTGAAATTAGATGTTAGAAGATATGTAAATGTATATATGCCAGGGCAGAAGCTAACTCAATCTGTCATTTATGAGCAGGCAACAGTATCACTTTGTCATCTCTGCCTTGTGTCGAGTCACCGTGTGAGCCCTGAGCTGGAGTCCGGGGTTGCCAGTGAGCACAGGTCTATTTAAAGTCACTTAGGACAGCAGCTGAACAAAGGATTAATATGAGTCTGACAAAAATCATGTGTGAAAATATATTTATTCTGTCAGAATTCATGAGTGGTAGCTATTGCTCCATTCAAGCTGAATGATAGCATTCAGCTTTCGCACTTACTCATCCTGACAGCTAACAAGATAAACATGTCAGCATGTGATTTGCCAAATATTTTCTTGTGGAATTCAGGCAGGAGTTGCCAACAGAGCTGGCTTTCGAGTGGAGGGACCAAGACATTTGAGCATACACACATGTGCACCATGCACAAAACCTACACCCAGCCTGTGAGGGACATTTTCTACCACAGCAGCCAATGCCCACTGCAGCTTTGCCCACCGTGAAGCTCTCTTCTGACCCCTTAGTAAATCTCCAAAAGTCCTAGTTTTTTTGCACATGATAATGGCTGGGGCAAGATCAGCTAGTGATGCAAATTCAACAGTTGCAGGGAGCTGAGCAGTGTCCATCAGGCCTTGATATCAGTGGATACAAAGGGCAGCACTGGCAACCCCCAAATGGGCTTTACCTTTCACTGCAGGGTAATTCTTCCTGGAGATTGAGCTCCTTGAGTGACCTTTATCATAGTGAGTTTTATTTACAGATTGGAAAATGGCAGTGTGTCCTTTAAGATGAAAGGAATCAAAACACAAGGGAAAAAGAAAGATTTTGCAGAAGCAACAGATCTGACTGGAGAACTATTTAGAGAAGTCTGTATAAACAGACACGTTAGGCTGATATCTCACATTTTAGCCACAGCTTTTTGATGCCTTAAACTGGATAATGAAGGGATTTTTAGGCTTTGGACTCTCCAGTGTATCTGTTGTTTAATAACACCACACCTATTTATTTACTCATGCATTTCCAGCTAACTCCAGTAGATTTCCCTGCCTTCCCTGTTTTATGTTCTTTCTCTGTCCTCTTACTGCTTACTAGCAGATAACAGCAACTGCTCTAATATTTTTTGTCTTGAAACGCCCAAAAACATTTTGCAGCCTCACCCAGAGGTCTCTTCCCATTTATGAAAGAGGATTAACTGCTATGTTGCTAATTATGGCCCCTGTGGGGTCAGTAGGGATCATGTCACACCACAGAAATGAACCCAGGCTCAGCCAGAGGCAGGTGGCTGTCGCAGAGATGTCCTTGCCAGCCAACAATTATGTATTATACCAAAGAAGAACAAGGAGGATAAATTATTATTTACTTAATCCTCAACTGTTCTCAAGGGTTGTAATCACTTCTGGTTGTAAATGACCAACCCACCTTTTAGGCAGCCCAATACAGCCACCATCTGTATTGTTCACAGAACAGTGAAAGTCCCTGGCATCCCACAGACATGAAATAAATTTAGTGTGGTTTTCTACCAACAGTAAAGACTTGAGCCTCATAGATCTGCTTTGAGGTGTCTCCAGTGGAGGAAGGAGGGGCTGCACAGGAGAAGAT
This sequence comes from Peucedramus taeniatus, assembly GCA_013400575.1. Taxonomy (NCBI): domain Eukaryota; kingdom Metazoa; phylum Chordata; class Aves; order Passeriformes; family Fringillidae; genus Peucedramus; species Peucedramus taeniatus. The sequence continues at coordinate 77,298 of WBNO01014257.1, forward strand.
GGAGCAGAACTGAACACAGATCTCTTGGCCACTTGACTGAACTCCCCACCTGCATCTACATGATCCAGTGCCTCATCCTTATTTCCTCATCAATATGTCAAGAAAATATGAGATATCTGGGTATAGGCAGAGAAATAAAATTTTAATCTGTTGATAAGGATTTCCTAGTTCCCAGTATGTTTGTCTTAGCTTGATTCCAAAATACTTCATCAGCATTTCAGTGCAAGATGCCTTTCAAAGGAGCTCACCCTCTGCAGAACTTGTAACAGTCCTAAGAAAACAGAGGGCTCTTGTTTCTCACTTGTACAGCTGCTCTCCAAGCCATGATGTGTCCCACCCATCCTTTCAAGTGTTCACCACCCTACCCCAAAGCCTCATCCCACACCCTGGCCCGACTTTGCTGTGGCTGTTCTTTAAGGGTGTCTCTTCAGTGCCCCAGGGGCCAAACCAAACACACTGTTTTCACCATGCTCCTGAGGCTGTTATGACAGACTCTGCCTTTTTGGCCTTCCCTTTACCTACTGCCTGCAAGAAAAGTGCCCCCTCCACCATGACACAGGAGGCCCAGGTGATGCTTGCTCCACAGAAGCAATGTGTGAGCTACATCAGTGGAGTTACGCCTGCACCACAAAAGGTAGGAGATGGCCAGCTCTGCCAGGTTGCCCACCAACCCCTAGTCTTGATTGTGATTAAACCGAAGACAGAATGCAGACGTATCCCAACAGCAGCTAGGTTTGCAGATGGACCCTCCTGGCATCTCTGACTCCTTTTGAGATAGACTGGCCTTCCCTCCCCACTCTTCTGATTAACTCAAATGCTAATGAACTCCACTGGTGACATACAACAAACAAAAAGAGCTGTCCCATCTCAAAACCAAGCACTAATTAACCTAGTCTTCAGTGCATGCTCAGAACAAGTGATCTCATCTCAAAATTCCATACTTGCTCTTCTCTGGTGGACAGAATGGCCTGTGGGTAGCAGGTTTTGGACAATTGGCATGTCCTTGCTCTACAGGTCTCCTTTTCCAGACCTTCGATGATTCAGCACTGGTAAAGTCAACATGCTGAGGAGAGAGAGGCATTCCCACCTCCTCTTGGCCTGCTGCCAGCTGGAGAGTGGTGAAACCTCAGCAGTGTCTATGGTCAGTCAATGGAAACCGAAGGCTTGATGTATGACATTATTTTGTATATGATGTATGACAGTGCAGACATTTTGGCAAACCTGCAGGGGCATGAGCCCAAGTTCAGGCACTGGTGCGAGAGGAATATGGATAGAGACTGTCATCTGAGACAGACTAAAACTGCCTTTAAGGTCCAGATGGAGGGGGTGCTGCTGAGGTCCTGCTTCTACTCCATGTACCAAGAGAAACTCAGGAAGGAGATCACTGAGAAAAAGGGCTTTTCAGGGAGGTTGGGGGCTTGGTGGTACCCAGAAAGGGCAGTGTGGACACTGCGTGACCTCAACTGAATACAGTCTAGCTCAGCCCTTGAGGCACAATCCCTCCTCATAAATTTACTCCTGAGTTTTCTAGAAGTTGGGTACAAAGCAACCACTTCCCAGAGCAGCTGTAGCTGAAAGCTTTGCCTCTGCTGGTGGCAGTGGTGGGGAGACAAGCCATTTTGAGGCAAAGAGGTTGTGCCCAGCACCTTTGCAGAGGATGGGAAGGCAGCTTGTGTCCCTTTCCTGTTTCACCTTTAGGATAAATTAACACTCTGGCTTTTGATTTGATCCAATGGTATTTCTAAAGGAATTTAGATGACCTTTCAAGTGGGTTGTTTTCCTGAGTTAAACTGAAAAGGGTTAGAAACCCTTATAGCAGAAATATACCAGATATACCAGAAATGCGTAAGCTGTGATGGAGATCTGTGGAAATACACCATGCTGTGCACAAAGGGCACAGACTCCTGTAAAATCCAGGAATTAGCTTGTGCCAGCATGGTCTTGGTATGACCTGAGGGTGCAGGTGGTTAGTCCCAGGACAGTTCAGTTGGGTGCAGTCTCTGCCCTAGTGCCTGTCCAGAGAGGGAGTCCAAGGGAGAGAGGAGGAGAGGCGGGGCAGAGGATTTTGACAGCAGTTTGGGATATTTTTCACCCAGTTAAAATAGAAATGAATTGGATACTGAGCAAAGTTAACAGGAATAGCTTGAAGTTTTTTTTCTACTCAGGCACCAGAGAACCTGCCACAAGCTCCAGCTGCTCTGAGCTCAGATCCACCCCTCAGATGAACACACCTGGTAATTACAGGCTGCAAACAAGCAGCACACGATGACAAACAGGGAAAAGTATAGCCTATCAGGAGTAACTCAAATCACAGCTTTAAATATGATTGAAATGTAGTTTAAAATTCAGAGATTTGCTGTAATTCTAAATGTACTGGTAATGTACTATATTGTATTTGTAATTTTACTGTAACATAATTTAATACTTGGCTATTTTTCAATATTTCAAGACACTGTCAAAAGGGTGAGCTGAATAAAGGAAAAAAGTATAATGGAAAAATTCAAAGAAATGTAACATCTGAAAAGAAAATCCCCCACACCAATATATATTAAAAAAAAGATCTGAAAAGGAAATTGTGAGTTGTCTCCTGAATGCATTAGCATAGATAATATCAAGGAGTTTTACCTCTCAACTTTCTCTTCTACTTCCTCATTGTTTGAAAAGTTAGTGAGGAAGAATAAAAGAGAGTGGAATCTCACAGACCAAAGATTTATGCTGTCGTATTCAGTGTCAGAAGAAAGACAGGGGGAGAAAAGGAAAGAATAAACCCCACTGAAGTGTCAAATGTGGAAATACATAAATGTTCAGTTTGGGGCATTCCTCTTCCCTTCCAAACATTAGAGAAAAATGAGTTTTCTTCACAAATCCTTCTTTGGGGAAAAAAAGAAAATGATTCATGCAGAAAACTTCCACTGGGTCCAGTTGTAACATCTTTGCTATTTGAACTGATATGTAATCCAACTGCATTCTTACATCCATTTATGGATATTTGTGTTATACAGAGTATGCAGCTTTGAACTTATCCATTTACATATAAGAATATGAGCTGATATTAGGTTAATTAATTTTACATCATATTGTAGGGATATTTCACTAACAGACCATTTCAAAAAAGGGAGTATCTTGACAAATGAAACTAGAACTGGATATTGCTGCAATGACAAATTGAAAAGGATTCATAAGGGTGGAAAGTAACACAGCCCAGGAAGAGGAGATGATGAACCTCTACAATGCATGGAAATAGAGCTTTTTTGCAGAAAGTCATTCCACAGCAATTTCTCTTTATAGGCATGTACTGTGCAAGTCAGGAAGTACACAGTGTGAAGCTTGCACTGCAATTTATTTTCACTCATTTCCAAAACAGTGTTTATATTGATGGCATTTTAGATTTCTAGTCAGTATTTCTTGTGAGTTAGTTAAAAAAATTATGAATCCCAACAACAAACAGCTAGTGAATATTTAACTATAGTTTCAGCTCTAAAGCAAGCCCTGATGTTAAGGCTAAGGTAAGGTCCCACTGAAGTCAATGAAATGTTTGTCCAAGTGACAAAGCCAAGCTGGCTCTGGAGGTCAGGTGCAAAAAATCTGCTCACTTAGAGGTTTGGCCAATTGTATTTGCAACTCCTGTTTGGATCAGGGGTTGCCTGATAGAGTAAGCTCACACAACAGAATGATAATTTGTGTTTTCTTGCTTTCTCAACTTTAGTACTGCTAGTTCTGGGCTTCCTGCATGGCATTTACATTCACAGATATCCACAGACTTGCTGTACCAGGGAAGAGAGTTACTGGTGACTCATAGGTTTCTACCTGAATTACAGCTTATTACAATAATTAGGACCTGCAGTTTTACTCTAATTTTGAGTGCAGCTGTGGGAAGGAGATGAAAGGATGAAAGTTTATTGTTTCAAATTACTTTAACTTTCAGTGTATTTTGCTAGGAGTGTTATGAAAAGACATGACTGGGTTAATTCTGCCAATATTTTTAATACCTACCTAATGGAATTAATATGTTAGAGCTGTGGAAAACAAACAAACAAACAAACAAACAAACAGACAATGTTGTCAGAAGCTGGAGAGGGTGAGTCGGGACAAAAACCTTTACCACATCACTTGCTTGGCATTCCTGACTGTGGAATAATCCATATCCAGTAAACCAAAAATATTCACCCTGTACACCAGACTCCAGCTAATTTCCAACATTTGACATTATTAATGCATGTTAGATCCATTTACTTAATTATAATGAATACTGCTTGTTCCTCCTTTGAAGAATATGGCATTCATTTGAATGTTGCTGCCTAGATATGGGTGCATGTATTCTGGTACATCTCCATAGGATCTGCCTCTATTTCCAACTGCTACACAGGCCAAGCAAATTCCTGCAGTATGTTCAGTTCTGCAGTACATTCAGTTCAGTTCTGCAGTTCTACTCCTTGAATGAATTAAAACCTCAAAATTGTTCTCAAAAGTGTAGGCCATCCAAAAACTGAGACGCATTTTGAAAATACCTGAATTCTAGGAGATTGCATTAAGGAAAACTTCTCTGCTTAAGACTTGTATTGATAGCTGTCAATGCAATAATTCTTAGACAATGCAGGGAGATATAATGCCCTCTCTTGGTGAAGGGCAGCTGGAGGGATCTGCTCTGTTCTTTATCTGAAGTGCTGTAAAAGAAACTGAAAGAAATCAAAATACTACAATTTTTGCAGCATCTATCACCCAGTACAAGAAGAATAAAAAATCAAGGATATTTTTTATTAAACACTGTGATCAGCTGTCATTTGCAGCTTGTTTTTTTTTTTTTTCCACTGGCAATGACTGGTTGTCCTTCGAGCTAATGCTTTTATGATAACTTTGATATGAGAAAAAGCCAAACAGAAGGTAAAAAGGAAATTCTCTTCTTCTCATTTGTATGTGAAAAACCATCCAAACATGGTGCTGGTCCAGCAACAGGACCGCTGCTGAAGGCTCTGCCATGATCTGTAGCTTATTCTGCTCACATGGGGAACAACAAAGACAGAAAGGCTCTTAAAGCACAGCTCTATTTACCTGAAAACAGGAATCTGTAGCTGGGAGAACTAAATGAACCAGGTGAATAAACTCAGTTCCATCTCCCTGTTTAGAGTCCTTTTCACAGCACCTGTCCCCATCAGTTCGCTTCTTCCAGGAACTGCTCTGTCTGCTTGGTACACTGCCTCTTACACATTGAAAAAAGTCTGCTAGCTCAATCAAAACATCTGCTGCATACTTTTGTCCTATACATTAAAAGAAGCACAACCTTAATTTTTATCTGCTAACAAAACACTGGGGCTCGACTTTAATTTAAAAGCAATTAGTAATTTCTCAGATTATGTGATCTGATTTTTTTTAGACTTCACAACCCCTCTTAAGTAACTGTAAGTCAGGAATGTGCCTCCAGACATATCCTTTATACATCTAATGACTTTTCTCATAGGATCAAAAACATTATCTTCTTTGTAATATTAATTTGCAAGCAAAATCTGTGTTTTCCATTTAATATGTTTGACATAAACCCTCCACATATTACAACATCATCTTAAAAATATACAGTACTTTAATATACACTTTGTTGACACTGGTTTAACCAGTGTTAATCCCTCTATGTGGTTCTCAGTAATTGTCCCTTCTCCCAGCCTGGTGTGACTTGTGAAATACTTCCCCACCTAGATCTTATTCCAGCAGCAAATAAGCTTTATTTCTTTTAATATCATAAGAGTTTTCCTTGAAGAGTTTTCCTTGCTTTCCTAGTAACAAAGATTAACCTGAAGTTTGTGTTTCTGCTCACTTCCATCTCTCTGTGTACAAAATTGCAGAGGGTAGAGTCCTGTAGAGGACTGGTAGCACTGGTAGCAGTGCTGGAGAAGAAACGATGCCAAGGAATAGTTTCCAGATTATAAAAGAGTAGATTGGGGTGGTTTCTCACATGAGTGCACTTTACACTATCGCTTCACCAGCTGATCTGTCACAGTGTTGGCACAGGTTATCTCAGGACCCGGGGAAGGACTCACTGCTGTCACTACACCCTCGTGCGGAGCCAAAGCAGCAGCAGCAGCAGTTTTCCTCCTGGAAGACAAGTTCCCTGGCCAGAAGCACAAAAAATCCTATTCAGCAGCCCTTGTGCCTTAGGGCAGTCTTCCCTCAGTGCCAACAACACTTGCACACTTTCTGTGGGCTCTTGGAGAGTTTCCACTTCCAGCAATCAAGTAGGAGAGTGCAAATGCCAAACCCCTGCTTCACCATAGCTGTACCATCCAACAGGTCACTTGGATGCTGTTGAAGTCCTGGATGCCTGGACAACACGCTTGAAAATGATCCCCTCAGAGAAATAATGCTGGAATCAACTCTTCTTGTTTCAGAAACAGCCCAGGGCATGGGCATGTGCCAGCAGTGGTCCTTTCCCAGTGCTACCAGGGACGGTTTTGGAACCCTTTTTGCCATAGTATAGTTGTTTCACCCTTATCAGGCAGGGTTTGCTGATCAAAGACGAGCACACCTGCCCCTGAATGGCAGCCTGTGCTATAGACCATGAGCACAGCAGCAGCAGGGAACCTTAGCGGGTGTATCAGGGATAGAAAATCTCACACTGACTTAAAATTTGCAGTGCAAATAAGTGCAAAATCTTGGGCAAACACTATTTTCAGTGATATAAGCTTATCTAATTCACTCAGGTTTCAATTTCAGAGAAGTTAGTATACTTTTATACTACTTTCTGTAAGTCAGTGTAGCTTTGAGTGTTGCACTCTACTGCTCCAAGATCCTGTGTTTAGAAGATCCAGTAGAGAGTGTATCTGAATTTTGTCGTGAGTGGAGCCAGCCTACCTGTGTGCATTCAAGATCTATGTGTGAATTTATTACATTGTCAGGTTTATGCACTCTATAAAATACATTGTAGGGTCTTCTCTATAAAACATGAAACCATAGTGAATGTAACTGACTTTGTGCCATAACACTTATTCCATTACTAGGTTTCCAAACCTCCTATGCCTTGACATGAAACCAGGTATACAAGTAGCAACAACCTACAGTCACTGAGGGCCTTTCTGGTTGTTCTACCATATCTCCTTCATGAAGCCAAGAGAAACAGCACACTTGTCTATAGGGAAGTCTCTTCTCTGCTTTTAAAAATTTTTTCATATTTAATTTCTTATCCCAAGACATGGTCAGGATTAAAGGGATGCTTGCAGGCTGTCACCATCCAAATCCAAAGGAATCAAGATGCTGGAGAAAAACATACAAAACCCTCTGGGAAAGGAAACTTCAAGAGCCTTTCCAGGTGCAAGTTAGACCAGCACCAGAACAAAGCACCACAAAGCTGCATAAACATATTATGGTTTATATCAAACATTCAGAAGGCTTTACTGTAAGATGGGGATGGAGAGGGGTCTCTTGATAAAAACAGCTTCAACCTTAGAGGCTGCCTGTATTTAAAGGCAATAAATAGCTGTTTGAAAGAGGAAAGAAAAGTATTTTGAAGTCTTAAGATACAGTTGTGTTTTCTTTATTGTTGCTGTGTTAAATCCTTGTTTGGTTTGAGGTCTGGTTGAGCTTTGGTAGTCAGGTCTAGGAAATGGGGACAGGTTGGAAATAAAGACTTTTAACAATACAATGAAAAACAATCTGCAGTGCATTCACAGGAGTGCTTGTCTTTGTGCCAGGCCCAGCCCTTTCATTTCACATATTACAAAGGAAAGATAGTAGTGGGCTTTTCTCAAGACCAAATGAAACAATCTTTCTCTCTGCATCCAGTTAGGGAGAAAATGCAGCTTTTTGTGAAGGCGTGCCAATAATATAGTTACTTTGAGGAAATGATTTTCAATTTCTTGTGAAAACTCTGGTTTTGAAGAAATTAGTGTGTTATAACACATTGATTTTCTTCACAGAGGTTTTGATCATCTTTTTCCCCAGACACAAAGTGATCATGATGTGAGTACTTGAACACTTTCAGGGATGGGAGCTTGCGTTAGAGTACTTCTGATTTAATGACTTTCTATTGGCTTCCAGGAAACTGATGTGTTGATTTAGAAGTTCTTTTTGTTAACTGCCATTAAGAGACTTTCAGAGGACTTGATACATCAGAGCTCTCTGAGATTTTTTCTGTTTATTAACTAAACCATTATTTAAAATGCAGACTGGCTGGCTATTTAAATTGACCTGAATTTATGGATTGCCACAACATTAAGGGGAAATTTGTTATAAGACGTATCTTCAGGCAAATTCAGTAGTAAGAAAACATACACCTCCCTTTTATCTCATGGAACCACACCTTCCTTTGTGAGGAAATGCCTCACTTTATCTGTGCAGAACCTTTGCTTCAATCGTGTACAGAAATATGTAATCATTTTCTTCTAAAGATTAAAGTGTAAAAACAATTTTTGGTGAGATTCTATTCCTGTTGTTTACATTAATGTATTAGATAGCAACATATAGAATGAGACAGCAGTGTTACACACATAAAGCCTTTTGTGGGAAAGGAAGGCAAGTTTGGGTGTTTTGGAACATCCTTTATAAAGGAAGGTGAAACATTAATGCCCTTTGGTTTTTGGAAGGCTTCTCTGAATGTGATGTTGAGATACTGAATTTGTAGTGATGTACCAAAGGCAAATAGCACAGCACAGCAATTGACTGACAGGCCTTGCCTGCACTTTCCACACAGCAGTTTTCCTTTCACCTGCTATTCCCAGGCTGCTGCTCAGGTTCCACAGAGGCATCGACCTCAAAAGGCTGGAGAAGCAGCAAAACAGTTGAGTTTGCTTTCTTTATTTCTTCAGTTAGGAATCCTTGTATGTAATACAAATAATCAACATCTATGGTTGCATGAACATAATTTTCTCCTAGAAGTCATATTCAAGGGTAAGTTTTTTGGGCATGAAATTTGTGCAAACACATTGAATGCCAGTGTTATCACACGACTAAGCTACAAGCTCCAAAGAAGTTTGTAGAGAAAATTTATTGCAAAGAAAACTTGCTCAGGGGAAATCATGGGATGACCACCAGTTTCAAACTTTAAAGTAAGCTTTGATGAGACACAACAATGACTGCATGAAACTCAGCAAAAGGAAAAAGGTGAAAAGCCCTACTACAGCAGTGATACATACGGCAGTTTCCAGCCACAGCTTCACCCAACAATTCTCTTGTATCAGGGACTGTTGTTCCAAATTACTCTTGAACCAAAATTCTAATATAAGTGCACTGAGATCAGCCAGTTTTCACCCACCTTGGGTGCTGAAAGACAATGAAGCTGTAAGTTATGCATTTCTTCCATCCAGCTGGCTCAGGTTTGCCTAAGGCTACTTTAAACTTCCAAGCCTGCCATCAGCATGGCCCACCTTCTTGGTCCTGTAACAACATCTGAGACAACTGCAGGGTTTCCTGGATTATAATTTTCATATTTTTATTTTGGTGTACTGACTACATGCATTTTTATATTCAGTTTCTCATTTCTTTTTTTCCAGCTACCATAATATTTAAGTGATTCAGGTACTTGGCACTACATTACCTTCCTTGGGCATAGTAAGAATTTCTCATCCTCCCATTTACACTTCTTGCTATTTTAGTCTATGCATCTCATTTCCCTAGAGATGTTTAGTTTTCTTCCATTCTAAATACAAGACAAGGATTTATTTTTTATTCCTGGAACAGCAACATCTCAAACATATTGTATACAATTGCTGTTTCTACTTTTTAAATCACTATTATTGCTAACATTAGTGCCTGCAAAAAGAGTGAGTCCTCCCTGCTCTGATTTATTTCAGCTGTTTGGATTGTGAATATGTATATTATTAGGGACAGAAACAGAAACTGACTTAAAAAAATAGGTATTTGGAAAAAATATTTGGGGTAAATGGGTATTTTAAAGACAGTTTTGGTTTCAAAGTTCTTTCACCTAAAGTGCAAAGAAGAACTGTTTTATACAACTAAGTTCTGTTGCAATTTCCTCTACCAAAGAGATGCCATTTAAACCACGTATCAAATCTAGAGCCAGAGCTGACAGATGAGGAAGTGAATAATTGATATATTGTGCAGTTTGAAGACCAAGTTATCAGTAAACTGTCTTCTTTAAGCCACTGGCATTACTTCAAATTTAAACCCTAATTTATACCCTGAGAAGTCTTCAGTGTTATTAATTGTATCCACTAAGCAAAATTGAGAGGATAGCACATGAATTTGTAATAAACTGAACATGGAGGGGAATCCTCTGACATTTCACTAGCTTCCAACTGTTTCATGAGGGATGACTCCTAATCACTTGTACTAAAGGCTCAGTAAGCATCAGCTACAGAAGCAAAATCTGTGTGATTTGTGTAGATTTCTATCCAGGATAATGAAGAGGGGTGGGACAATTCCTGTTGAATTTTGTCTGAGTTGACTCCAGTAGGGCATATTTCCCATAACCATAAGAAAGTGAATTTTAATTAAGAATAAATTAGACACTTTATTAAAATTACTTTGCATTTATATTAACTCTTGTTCTTTGAGGAAAAAACCCAACAAACTCAACACTTCCACAAGTTTGGAATATATTCCCTGTTTTCAGGCTCATGATTTGCCATACAGGACAGTTTTTGTACTAACCTTTTCTAATTTTTCCCCTAATGTTATTTTCTCAAAATCTCTTGGCAGAACTTTGAAAGGAAAGAGCTGCAGAGAGTTTGTTTTTTAATTAACAGAAAATACCTCTGAATTCCAAGGTTTCATTGGTCTTGAGGTCAAAAATCCACCAAATTTTGATGTCTTTTCCACTCCAAATTGTGAATCATCCACAGTGAAGATGGACCCCAACTGTATTCATATTTCAGCCAAGCTGTAGTGTTATTAATCAGAAAGGTTAATTCACCTATGGAGCATAAATTAGAAAATGCCCAAATCTCAGCTCTTTTCGTCTGTGACTGAATTCAAAAGACATCTCATTAGAACAAAACAGTGGCCCACCCTTCTGGCTGCATGCAGGCTAGGAAATAGATGGTTTTGGGGGGTTTTCAGTGGGTAACAAATTAAGTCCACATAGAAGGCATACCTTTAGGGTGTGCCAAGACCACCCAGCAAGATGGTTACTGCAGTAGAATGAGAACTTGGGAGTTCCTGGTTTATTGTCTTAAGTTAAAACCACTAAACTGAGCTTATTCAAAGGGGAAAAAAAGTGGCCAGAAAGTAAACTTTTACAACATGGTAGTAAAGTTAGAGCTTGTTAGAATATTTGAGATTAATGGCAAAGGAGGATTTTTGTCAAAATCAGGATAACTTTGGGAAAAAGAAAATGTCTATTATAACTGCTTTCTCTGTTAAACTCTGCAGAAAATCCCAACACCATATGCCCACATTTGCAAATATTTTTGAAGAAATTCCTACTGAGTTGACCAATGCTTATCTGGAGCTTCAATCTTTGTTTCTTGGTATTTTAAGCCAATGTATATTGAAGGACCCATGGGAACTCTTACTATAGTTATTTTAAGCTAAACCAACGTGTTTTTTTCCATAGAGGAAACTTAAAGTGTAACTTAAAAAAACCCAGGTATTAATTTTACTTTTGACAGTTTATTACAATAAGGTAACAGCAGTTTTCCAAAGCTTTAGCTTGTCACCAGAATGTTTCTGCAAATACTATAAGCCACTTACACTTTTTTTAAAGGATCACTCACTACTGTGTGAATAAACACTATGCAATAAACAATGTTGCTACATTTGTGATTTCCCTGAAGTTTGCCAAAATCTGATGTCTCATATAATCTCATGCCTCAAATCTATTTAGTAGTACTGTAGCAGCCAGTCTAACTGTTGCAGAATCACAGAGCAGTAATATTCTCCCCCTCCATTACTTCACAGATGAGGGAAGGAGGAATAAAATTTTTGTTGACACCTAATAGAGCACACACAGCAAATGTTTACTCAGCTCTTCTGCTTTGAAGATATTGTCAAACACTCTGCTGACAGCCATTACTGTTCCTGCTTGTTTAGACACAGCTCTGAAATGCAGAGATATGGAACATGAAAAGTATTAGACCTTGGTGATTCCACAGAGTGATGACAATGTTGTATATTACAAATCCATTTCAAATCCAAGTCTAGAAGATATACAAGTACTGCAGCTTGGGAGGCAAAAAAGAGCTTGAGACCACAAGCTCTTCCTGAACTTTGAGCATTTGGAGAGCAAAAAAAAGTACTCACCTCCAGATGGTCCCCAAGCATGAAAATTTTCCTCATTCTAGTTCTATGGGAGCATGGATGAAAAGGTCCTCTGCATCCAGGGGATGAGCAGAAAGATTCTTGATGATAATTCCACATTCTTGGCAGAGAAAAAGGTCAACCACACACCTGGACTCTTGTCAGTAATCTTCTGTTCTTCTTGTTCTAAGTGAAGCCTGGAGTGACCACACATTCCACAGAGCACACAGGCTCAGTGGCTGGCTGAGCTACCAACAGCTGGCTCACTCTTTGCTTGTCACATGAAGATGTGGTGTCAAGAACAGCTGTGTCACACACTTCTTGCAGAACATTCCCAATAAATTCTGGTCCTCACCCCATAAATTCAAGCTTACATAGTTTTGGGAATATGGCATACCCAGTGTTACCAAATACACAGGGGATGGACAACCCCTAACCGGAGGGTCTCTGGAGGGGCAGCCTCTACTGATGCCAGCAAGCACTGTTGGAATTTTGTTCAACAGGGAAGGCTATGCACATCCTCACCAATTCCTCCTATGAGTTCTAGCAAACACACTATGTGGAACACCTGAAATGAGATTTTGCTGTATTGAAAGTAAAAGTCTATACTTCCTTCTATCACATCTGTTTCCTTCTAACAACTTGGAAATGAATCCTCTCTTCATATTTGGAAGTTAGCTCCTGTTGATAAATGTTGATCTAAGTTACATTTTTTGTAACTTAGGTTGTGGTTTAATTCATGTCGTACTTATACAGAACCTACTGAATTACTTCATTTGTTATCTTCTCATACCTATAAAGACACTACAGTTTGTTTATGAGAGGAAAGAAAAGAGTGCCAGCAACTGCACATGCTGAAATCTAAGTTGAGCTGATTAACAAACTAAAGGCATTTGTGCTTCTAACAAGACCAACATTTTAAGTCATTTCTTCTACTGCTCGTACTCATCCTTCCAATGGGCTCGCTACATAGCCAGGGCCAGCCCTGCTTGGAGGGACAGCAATACCAAAGCTAAGCTGAATTCCCAGTAGAGCTGCATCCTGTTTACACTGAGAAAAAGGAATACAGGAATTCACAACTAATGTGTGTTTGCATATCAGCATTTCATGTTAAGGGTTCAGGCTACATTATAAAGGCTTAAAATACCTTCTACGCAGGACTCAGCACTGGGAATCACTGCTGAAGACAACCAAGCATTTTCTTGTGGGTATTTATAGCTTTCTCTTCTTCTACAATGAACAATATGGAGGGGTAAAGCATTAACATTTAAATTTCCATGGTTAAATGTCTCATGACTCCCTTTCTAGCAATTCCTCTTGTTAAACTCATCTTCTTGATGAGCTAAAGCTCAATAATAGCCATGGAAAGATCAGTATGACACATTATTAAAAGCTATGAATATTTTGTTATCTGCTTTTGAACAATCATTAGCCTCCGCATTGTGTCTCATATTAAAATTTGTGAAACCTTTCTGTCCCAGTGACAGAAATGTAAAGCAAAATAAAAAAATGACAAAGTGTAAAAGAACTGTGAAAATTGCTTTTAAGTACTGGCAATGATATGAATTCTCTGCAGCAGTATTACTGACATAATATCTCTGGAAGAAGCAAAATATATAGACAATTTAGAATAAGCAAAATATTGCATAATCACACTCATTGAAAGCTGAAGCTGAAATATTCCAGAGATTATAACTTGAGTCACAAGGAACCTCAATGAAATCGGTTTTGAAGACTTTCCCCAAAGTTCAGTTCACATACATTGCCTATAATCAGTCGAAAGTGTCATTTTTGCACAAAATTTTACACTTCAGCTTCAAAGTTTTCTCAGTGGTATGAAAAGAAAAGTAGCAACTCATTTATGGGCAGCACAGTTTGGCTGAAGCAGAAACTAAACTACACTTAGCTTTAGGACTAACTGGCTGCATGACTGTTGGGAAATCATTTAACCTATTCCCTTTTCCCAAACTGCTCAGTGTGTGGCCCCTGATTCTGTGAAATACTTGGTATGTGTGTGACAGTTCAATGTAGTGAAATGATAGATATAAATGGCATTTTGTGTGACCATTTGGCATACATAATTGTCCCACATCCCGGCTGGATGCAAAGTACCATTAATTTAAAATTTATATGCCTGATGGCCAAAGTCTATTTTGAAATGGCAGTATCTGAAGGAGGAATACTTCTTTTTGTTTTTCATGTCAAACTGTAAATGCAAATAATGCAAGTATTGCAAATGCAAACAGTAATTACTAAAAGACACATTCTACAGGGGAATTCTCATGTCACTGGAAGGTGTTAACTTCTTATTCCTCTCCTCCAACTGAACCTCACCTCTGCTATGAACTTAGATTTTACTTGTATCATGTCTTTTATCAGAGTGTTGTCAAATCAGGCTACACCACCAGCACCAAACACCACTAACAGCATTTAACAGTGGAACTCAGGGAGGTTTGGGTAGTATTCCTCAACTCACAGAGCAAAGCAGAGTAAAATATTGGTATTTGAAGCCACAGTAATTGAGTCAGTATAACCTTGCTCTTTTTTTAGTTATGGAGACAACCATGACTAGTGATAAAAATTCACTGCATTGATGACAAAGCTCTGTCTGCCGGCAACAGAGGTCAGTGATAATGGCAAGTGTTGGCCCTGATGGAGCTCTCTATCATGTGCTTATATGCTTATGTGCAATTGAGTCATCTCAATTACATCTCCCAGTTCCTGAGCCCTAATGCACAAAAGACACAGATTCTTTTCACTCAGTTTGTCATTCCTAATATCTATGGCACAGTACAAGTGCTGAGAAATAAAGGGAAGGATAAAAAATCCTCTAGAAGACATAAACTTGACATAAACTTAACATAAACTACAGGTGCATGTTCTGTCCTGCAGTGAAATCAAGCTGCAATCTGGACACAGAGTTGGGTATAAGGCTGTCATCAAGGCCCCTCCTCCAAGCACAAACACGATTATCAAGGACAGAAGCATCTAAAACCTTAATCAGGTGCTAGCACAATGTACTTATTAAACACTTGTAACTACAAATCACAGGCCCATAGCTGGCCATACCTTTGTGCAAAAAAGCTGGAGTTTCCAGAAATTATGACCATGAAAAAGTCCACAGGGTGTGTGTGGACAGTGCTTTCAAGTATTTCCACGTAGACAAAAGACTACAAAAGGTCTACATTTCTATTATATATATCTATTACATTATATCTATTCCTTTTTGTTATGTATGATCAGTGTCTCCTAACATTTAGTGGAAAAGAAGGAAAAAAATCTTCTCTCCCAGAAAGTCTTGAGTTTTCCCATTCAAGAGCTGCAATGCATCATTAACTTCAAGACAGAAAACATTGTTCACTCCAACCAGCAATTAGTGGCAACATTTCTATCCTGTGCAGTGATGAGATTTTTATGCTAATCATTACACAGCAGTAAATTAATCATTTGGGCACATTTAGATGGTATGTATATTTCATGAGACAGATATAGATATCAAGATCAGTTTGATATTTACTTATGGTAAATGGAAGTGTCTCAAATCGCTATGGGGGAAGCATACTAACTAAATACACAGCCAAGGATGTTTGTAATGGAGCAGCAGAATCAGGACTGCTTCAGCTCTCTCTCTGTTTTTAATTATTTTAAGGGAGCTAAAAGTCTTGTGAGAACACATAGAACAGAATCATTCAAAGAGACAGTGAAATGTCAGTATTGTCTTGGCACAATGAAGGAGAAAAGCAAACCTACCCTACAATTCTTCTTTTATTACTGGCAAAATTACTTACATTACATTATGCAGTATTGAAAACAGATTTTTCATCAGCATTTGTACTATAGTCTAGTCAGGTAAATGAATTATGTATAGGCCTCATCCCTCTGTAACTATGTCTGAAAGCTTTGAGTTGTAGCTGAAAGAAAGACTACCCAGGGGCCTCCCTTCTCAGCAGATGCAAGAGATTTGTAATACCTTGAGGAAAATTATTATTTGAAATTTAAATTTTTGACATACATTTAAATACTAGTGCTGTTTTTTTCAGTTCTCACCTCACAGATCTTTGCAGGCAAAACTCCAAATATTTATTGGAGGGAAATGTACCCATGGTCCCCCTGACCTAGAACTTTATCAAATTACCTGTGATAAGCACAGATTTATGGCAGGTGGCTCTCACAATAATAGGAATATAAATGATGTTCTAAGCTCCAATTAAAAGTTGAGAAAGATTCTCAAAGATTAATGGCATGTGAGTGGAAGGAAAAGTTGTGTTGGCTTACCTGGATCACCTCAGAAGTGCTCTTGAATTGAAAACTGATCAAGTGATCCATGTTTAATGGCCACTAATTGGAAGAGCATAATTGCTACACTGAGCAGTGG
The DNA here is from genome assembly GCA_013400575.1 of Peucedramus taeniatus. Taxonomy (NCBI): domain Eukaryota; kingdom Metazoa; phylum Chordata; class Aves; order Passeriformes; family Fringillidae; genus Peucedramus; species Peucedramus taeniatus. Next base: position 93,853 of record WBNO01014257.1, read on the forward strand.
TAAAGATAAGCTATTGCACAGATGGTACAAAATACCACTGGGAAAGAAAATAAATTTACTAGCATCTCCTCGTTTATGGAAAGTTTTGTGAACAGGCAGATTACCAGAAGAGTACTATGGACAGGTGAACTTTTAGGTCTGTCTTACATCAGATAAAAAAAAAGGGGGTGAATCAGAGACAATGTCTTATTTTAATGAAATCTGGTTTTACAAGTAAAAAAAAAAAAGTTTGTTTTCCAATTTCAGAAATCAAATATATTTATTTTCATTATTTCTATAAAAAATAACATGGCAATTTTAATTTGGAACATTTTTTTCCAAAACCAATGCTTCTTTCTAGAGCTGTGTATCTGAAGCTGACACAAAGCTGACATTTTCTTCAGGGGCATCATGGTCTTAATTTTTACATGGTCTGTCTTACATAGTTGTGTTGCTTTTGGCTCAGGAATGGTTAATTTTCTTACTTAGGAGCTGACAAGCACATCTTGACATGTGCTGTGGTGCCATGTGCACACTTGTAGTGTTATTCTCCTCTGCAGAGGAGTATTCTTGACTCCAGAGATTTTCCGTTTGACTTGAGGCAACGGAGAAAAACACAAATAAACACTATTTCCAAGAGAGCACAGGTTAAGATTTGCAACAATATAGGTAACTTCACAGAACATCCTTCTGAATTTCTGATGTACAAAGCCTCATACCCTGAGGGAAAACAATATGGAACAACAATTCAGGAAACAGTCAGTCACATTGTGTGAAGGACAAAAGGCTGGATTTGGAGACAGCTGAGGATCTGTCAGTGGTGAGCCCCACCAAGTATGCTCTTGTCAAGCAAAAAGAAACACAGGCATCATGCCTTGAAAGCAGAGGAAATCTTTGCTAACTTAATTTCAATATTGTTTCTTTAAAAAGATAGAACAGCGTATCTCCAGGCAGCTTTTATGCTTCTGAAATGATTTGGAGGGAATATTGAAATGGTTAATAAATTTGATGGAAAACAGCTATTATCACAGTAAACAGATACCATGATTATGAATTCTATAAAAATGAATTGCTCATGATTCAGCTATTGCTCAACAGCAGAACTGATTAACAGCACTAGGGACTGCCTGCTATTTTGGTATAATACTCCATGTTCATAACATTAGTTGTTTGGTGCTGACTACACTGCAGCAGTTATTCACTCACTAAGTTTGCTTGTTGTAAAATTTAAAATCACAAACAAGGTTCACATCACAAGGAAATGAGCAGAAATCATACGCCTTAAAATATTCCCCAAGACCAGTTATACCTTCTCTACAGATATGCCTGAAACTCATCTGAATATTCATCTCATTCAATCTCAGTAAGCAAGAAAAAACCTCAACCCCCAAACCAACAAAGTTGGAGGTTAATCCCTCCATCAAAGTAAATTTGTACCAGCATCCTCTAGCCCAGCTTCAGGAGACCATCCCTGCAAGCGAGGGGCAGCTAGGAATGGCTTCAGGATTCTGGGTCAAAATCTGCTCTTACATTTTGTTTGGATATCAGCTGGCAAGTACTGAAGGTCACGAATCACAGCTGTGTGTTGTTTCTGAAACATGGCATTTCATGGAAAAACTGCCACACGGAATTCTCTGCCTGTCACTATGGCGAGTCTTCCATGAGACAGAAAAAGACACTCATGGCTTTCCATGAGGAGGTGCCCAAAAGAACACAGGAGAGCTGGGAATCCTCTGTTGGCTTTCTGTCCTCTCTGCCTTGGTTTACCTGAGTCTTTGGTGAACCACTCATAAGATCTAAAAATGGACCTAACTGAAACTATTATACTATTTTAGCAATTTGACTATAATTTGACCATTCTACCATATATTACCATTAAAAAAGACAAGATTAATTTGTCCTACAACCTGAAAACTTCTGGAAACTACAGTATTACCTTAAAACAGTGAAAAGAAAGAGCTGTTTGGTTAATAGTACGTAATTCCACTGTATAGAATGAAAGACAGAAACAAAACCAGTAAACATGTACACAAAATCAATACACTATTCTGATGCAAAAAATTTATTTGGTATATTTTTCCTGCTGCACAAGTTCACTGTGCATACAAATAGTTATTATATCATAGTCAAAGAGATATGATATCTTAATCTGAAATATAAGTACTTAAAGGAATACATTTAAGTGAAAATCACAAATGGAAGATATCAAAACCGCAAAAAGAAGCAGGAATGCATAAAAGAGAGTGTGTTTTGAGGAAAACAGATATAATAATACAGCAGAAAACCAAGGGTAGCAGAATTTACTACAGCTGCAGTCCACATGCATTAGTGGACTTACAATCTTCACTGAAGAACAGAAATCTTCTTTCTTGCTGTTTTATTACCTTGGCAACATATCCTCCATGTCAGCAATTACATAGGAGACAACAGTCCAAACAGCAGCACACAGATTCATCTGGTTTGGATCCTGAACTGTCATCGTGTCCCCTTGAGAATGATGAAACCAGAAGTATTTATTGATGTCATTATGCAAGCTGGCACCTACAGAGAAAAATGGGCAAAGTTCCATTATAGGAATACAAATATTTAAAGAGGAATATAAACTTGAATCTGTTCCTTGGCTGTTAATGATTAAATCCACATGCAACTGTATAAAATTCATAAAATATTTGAAATAAAATAACTGTACAGAGCCATACCATGTGCAGTTTGTAGGTTTTAGGTTAATTGACTTGTGTGAGCATGAGGCAGCAAAAATTCACACTGGGGAAAAGCCAACCTTCCCCTGGGAGACTTGTTTCCTCAGCAACAGTATGCATCCGTTTTCTTCTGAAACTAACAGAGCTCAAGCAGGAAAATCCCTACAGTAACTCCACCACAGCGCTTCCCCTGCTCTCCACTGATGAATTACAATCCTTCCTTTTCCTTTAAGGGAAGGATTTATGAATCCTTCCCTTGCTGTTACTTGTATTGGGGAACACTTTGGAATTGGTTCTGCTTTTGAGCCGCTCTACATCACAAGAATGTGCTGTTTCAGAACAAGTTTCCAGATAATCTGGGGTAACCCAGGTAGCCCAGGACTACATTCCTTTTGCAGTCAGGAGTCCTCATCAGCTGGGGCAGAAGCAAGTTGAGTGAAATCACAATTCTTCCCATTCAGGAACAACTGATTCTCTCTGGGACCACATGGGCAGGGAAAGGACTGCTTTTCTCCAAGCTCTCTGGGCTCAGGGAGCACAGATAATGCTTGCAAGGCATCACTCAAGGCAGACCAAAGCCAACATGAGCTGGAGAAGCTGCCACCTGACTAGGAGCTGCAGCAAAGATGCTGCAGAGGATTATTACCCTGGCTATTCTCTACCCCAGTACCCACTGACCCTCTCTAATCCCCTATTCCCTTGAATTTCCTTCTTTCCCAGTTCATTATCTCTGCCTGTCCTCCAGTTTTATCAGCCTCCATCAGCTTTGTTGCAATGTCAACAACCATTCCACCATTAACAGAATTCCACATCAAATTTTGAAAATAAGTATATTTTATATTTTCTCCCACCACACTCATTTACTGCTTGCAATTCCTTTGCATTGATTCCTTTGTCCTGCTCCCTGACCAGGGTTAGGAGGTGCACAGCTCCCAGGGAAGGACTCAGCACAAGACCCACTCCTTTCTTGGTCTACAAACCCAGAGAACTGTGTGAATTCACAAGTAAGAGCTACAGGCTGCAGGCAGAAACACAGACTGAGGATACTCCTGCCATGCCAAGTAAGAAGGAAAAAACCCCAGGACTATTTGACTGTAAAGATGAAGTATATAAATTATTGATATATTTATTTACATGCAGTGCAAATCAGTATCAGATGATGCAGGCTTTGATAAACTCATGTGTGCTTGTAAGACTTACTGTTCTGATTTTTCTTGGTTTTCCTGAGATGCCTGATGCCTTTGAAGAGAATGAAGGCAAAAATTCCCACAGCACAACTGTACATTCCTATAATACATATCTTTTGATCACTCAAACAATCATTCAGAACAGAGTCCAGCTCTCCCTGTGGGTAACAGGCATGTTTCTCTTGCTGTAATGGGGACTGACTTGGATGGCTCAGTTCACCACTATTTTAGAGAGAAGGAATAGAAAGTTAATGCATTTTAATTCCACTTAAGGTGAAGATCCCTTCATAAGAGAGATGATAAGCAAGAAGACCAAATGTTACAGCATAAGGTTATAAAGTATTGTGATTGATTTTATTTTAAGAAGCTCTTCTTGTTCTTAAATGACCTGTTTGCTCCTGACTTGAAGCATTGCAATCCCACAGAAGTCACTGGGCAGGTTACAGGTGCTGAATTATGTTCTAATAATTTTAGCATTAAATTTATGTCAAGTCATAGCCAGTTTTTTAACATTTTCTTCTGAATTCTTTTAAATATATGCAATCATAAAAAGATTAACAATGATGAATTCTTTAACTGATGGATTTCTGCATTACAGACACATTACAAGTTAACCTGTTGAGGCAACCCCATTACTCTTCTTGAACACTCCTGTAAGACTCAGGACAAAAATTGGCCAGATTTTGTTGTAGAAATTTCACTAATCAGAGTATGGATTTACAGAATAGCACTTTATTTCTGTGAGTGGAACAAAAACAAACACCCATTGCTTTGTCATGTTTAACTCTCTGAAACACTGGAAAATATTTTTTTTTCTCTGAATTGATTTTATTAATCAGAAAATTTCCAGCTTTGACATCAAGCAATTACTATGCAAGAAAATCAAAAGGTTCTCAAACTGGCCAGGCTGTCTCCGTCATGTTGTGGCCTAGCACTGAAACCAGTGACAAGCAAACATCTTGAGAGACTAAGGAAAAGACCCTAAGAAAGCAGTTTTATCCTCTGTAATTAGAAACTAAAGTGAAAATCCACATTCTTGGCTTTGAGCACAAGAAGAGTTTACAGCTGAAGGCTTCGGGCAAACGTCTGGACATGAAGCACTCTGGGGCACAGATACGACTGCAAGCAATTTTCATTGCAAGGAAGTCTCCTGCTTCAAACTTGAGACTCCTCCATGCTGATGTCAGTTGCCTGCAGACATTTCTGCTGCCAGAGGTCGCCAGGCTGCAGTGAGACACTGCTGAGTGCCCTTTCACCAGTAAATGCATCCAGGGCTGAGACCAGCCCTTGCAGATGACCATCAAGAGAGAAGTTCTGCAGGGCCCTGCAGACTGCAATCATGTTGGGTTACCTCAATAAAGTCCATGGGGATCTTCAGCCTCTTTTCTAAAAATCTAACAGAAGAAGCAATGCTGTCAGCACAAGTTGTTGTTGTTGTTGTTGTTGTTGTTGTTGTTGTTGTTGTTATGTAACATTTGCCTTGGGAACAACAGTCAATAACAAATGGGGCTTATTTTTACCAAGCTAGGAGTCAAATAAAAGAGATGAGGAGCCATGGCTCACAGACCTATAAACTATTCACCCATGTCCATGCTAGCCACTTAGAAAGGGAACAGCACACAGCCTTGAAAGAGTCTGTAAGCTTTCATTAAGTACTTAAAACCCCTCTGTTGGGTGCTGTTATGTAGGTGTGTACCGCATATCTAATTGTGATTTCCAGGTGGAACCAATACTTGAACAGAAAACCAAGAGATGGGCTAGGTGCTACACTGTCACATTTCATGTACTTTGCTCTTTTTCCTGCATTTGCAGAGTAGCCATAAAGAAAAAAAAGGCACTGTTTGCCAAACAACCCTCTTTAACTGTCCTTTTCCAGTCTGTTCACTTTTACAGTGATGAAAGTCACATGAGGAAAACTGCTGACCAAAAAGGAGATCAGTGAGAAAGTGCTTCTAGCTGGATATAATAGGTGCTGTGGCATGAAAAGAGGGAATGTTAAAAACTGCTGCCAAAAATGCCCTACGTATTACTTGAATGCACCAAAAATACTGGAAATTAAAAACTGAAGAAAATGAATCATTTACAGCTTCAATAAAATAATACAAAGATAATTCATAGTACCATTACAAGGTGACAGAAACCCCTCTTTAGCACAGCTTAGCTACCTAATTTAATGCATCTTACTGCATCAGCAGCTATCTGGTGCCACTGGTGATCCTCCAGGGTCAAACACTAGGACAAGTTGCCCAGAGAGGCTGCAGAGCTTTCATCCATTGAGATATTCAAAGCTTGACAGAACATGGTCCTCAGCAACCTGGTACAGCTGACCCTGCTTAAGTAGAGGAGTTGGACTAGGTGAGCTCAAGGGGTGCCTGCCAAACTCAGCCATCCTGTGGCACTCTAACCCATGGTGCCTTGGGTCTTGGGTTTTGAACTCATTTGATGATTCTCTGCATAACCAGCTATGTCATACTTGGTTTGATGCACTGCATAAGGCAGGTAAAAGCAGCTGCTTTGGTAATTCATACTGACCATGTATTTTTAGTAATCACCTATGTAAGAGTGTCTTGATGAAAATACACACACATTGAGGAATTCTGAAAAACAGTCCATCCGTTCTAGATTCTGATCTTAGCATGAAATGCCCAATGCAAACACTCAGTAGCTGATGATAAGGATATTATATCCTTACAATATGTTCATATCAAACACCAATTCTTCACACATTAATAAACTGACAAAGGTCTTATTTCCATCTTAAGAAGATGAGATGCTGCTATTGAGGTAAAAGGATGCATGAACCACAAAACGAAGGATGGGCATGTCAATGATGACCACTGCTTCTTGTCACTCTGTCAGGCACTACTGCCTTCATAAGCACTGCTGTCATAACTCATAACTAGAATGAAACTCTATTGCCAGATATTTAAGCACTCAAATTACTGTCATTTGTGAAAAAAAATGACTGGAAAAGCAGATAATGATTATCAGAACGATTACAAAGGCAGTTTCCATAAAACACAGATATCTTAAAGGGGGAAAGCATGCAAACCATGCAGTAACTTCAGAGTAATTTTACATCTAGAACATTTTGCATTACACTCCTCCCTATAGTTTCTTTCTTTTCTTTTTATACCCCAAACAGCATTCAATTGCCAAAGGAAGTCAAATGTGAATTGTGGAGTCAGTACATGTTTGCTACGGAGTCCTATCAATAGCTTCCCAGTTTCCTTTGCTTTCAAGTAAACGTCACAGCTATGCCATAAATCTTTCAGATACAATGGGAAAATCCCCATTGTTTCTGTAACCTCCCTTGGGTGTCCTGGGTCTTCAATATTACAGCTACATCTCTGGGACACTGACCTCTGCATCTACATTGCCTTGTACAGTGAAGTTAATATGCTAATGGTTTTAAAAAAATGTGTAACTTTTCCAGGTTTCATTTTATAGTAGTCCCTAGAGGACCTTACAGAATTGCCACTCCATTATTTTATGTGGTATATATACACCTCTCAAAGAGAAAAGACTCCAGCTCAGAAGAACATACACTCTAAACAGACAAGAGGGACTGAAGGATGAAAGGGGCATGCAGAGATGAAATGACACATTCATTTTCTCACAGCAGCTGAAAAACGAATAGATGCCAGACATCTGAGCTGAGGCCAGTGTCCTGTTGAGTAAGCTGTACTATCTCCTAACAGCAAAGTTGGAAATGCCTTACTTAACAAGGCATAATTAGCTCAATGTTTCCAAAAGTTTACAAATACAAAGGGGTTATAACAGGTGCTTTGCTTGCATCTTCCAAGTACCTGTTTGAGCTTCACCTTTGTCTCAAGACAAACCTACATGCTATCAAAGGCATTGCTTGTAGTAAGATGTCAAGACATCAGATGCCTGATCTGAAACCTTGGTTTTATTTCTGCAGTGATTTCCCTGCTATAAAAGACAGATTCCTTTTTTTTCCCTATCCATTAAATACTGCATTTGTTACCAGCTTTTTCTTTAAGAAACAGGAAAAAAATGCTTTTACTTAATTTTTAAGTTTATTCTAATGTCAGACCTTTTTCATGCCAATGACACTATTCAAGAATGTACTAAAAGTCTATAACACCTTAAAAATAAAGCAAATCCTGATGAAATATACATGTCTTTTTATTTTTTTTACATCAAGCACTAAAAAATAATGAAAAAAGAGGCAAAGGGACATATCACAAGCTCCTATGCAGTTAAAAACTGGTATGTACCAGGAAAGCATAAACACAGAAGTTAAGAGCATTCTACTCCTCACACACAGTAGTAGAATCAATAGCCTTTCCCTTCTCATAGCTGGAGCATTTCTGCCTCACACATTTTGAAAGGTCAAAACTTCAGGGCAGAAGTAAGAAGACACATGACTTTTCCTTCAAAGGAGATGTGCCAAAGACCTATAAAAGGAAAAACAGATGAAAGAAAGGAACAGGAACACAATTTCTTATTTTATTTTTATTTTCATTTTGTGCCTTTCTAAAACCCTGCAAAGTCACAAATCTCAAGTGGTCAGGGAGTAAATCTGATGCAATGGTAGCTGTGTTTAGGATGGGCTGGCTGGAATATTCCATAGGTAACTCAATATCTCTTTTGCTGCAAGCCCTGTAGAGTGCTTGACTGCTTGTTTTAGGTGTTGGACAGATGTTTTATGTGCTATCCCTGCCTAATCTCAGTCTGCAGAACTACTACTGTAACGAAAACCCAATTATTGTGGGCATCTCTTGCATGTATTTTGGTGGTCATATTAACCTCTTCCTCTGTGGGATAACCTATAGCTGACAGCTGGCTTCAATGCCAATTATTTCATTATCCATTTTTCAATAAGCAGAGGCAATGGAGAATGCTAATGCTGTTTAGTGGGGCACTGACAGCATTAGTTTTCTTGTCACTTAGTCTCAAATGATGAAATTACAGGCTAAGTTGCTTGAGTTTCATGGGTACTGACACTGAAATAGTTTCCAGTACAGAGCTTATAAATAACATCAGAAGCCCTGCTGTTTCACCTCCTGAGTCACCCTCTCAAAAGTCTTTAAAATTCATGATTCAAACAACATGACAGAGGGAAAGCTTTCAGGTGGTTGTTTCAGTGACTAATTAAATGTGACTACAGTATAAGGGAGACAATATGAAGTTTGCATTACTTCTTGTTTTGCTTAATGCATTTCAGAATTAATCCTGTGGATACACTAAATGGACTAAATTTCAGCTCAGGATTATCACAGTTACTTTTGCAATGCATTAACTTTTCACTTATTGCATCAGAGGACCAGTGACAGCAGGGGATCCAACCATGCACAGCATTGCATGAAATGCTGTGAAATGAGGTTCCAGGGAAGGAAGCAGTTCTACTTCGTAGAGCACAGGTTGACTAGACTCTAAAATAATATCCTAAACAGCCCTTGACTGGGAAAAAACCCACAAAACCTCAGATAAATCTTCAACAGTAAAAAGCCCTGGAAGTTATTCCTCCATTCATCCAACCTCTGTCTTAAATTGTCAAGGTTCTTTTTTTAATAAAAAAGAAAAAAGGGTAAGTCTCCCTAGACGGTGCTGCCTAAACACAACCCACTTGCAGGTTCACTCTCTGGGATGGAGAGATCCTTCACAGGCCCACTCATCACTAATTTTTGAACCTATTTACACTTCTGCCCACAGCTCCCTGTGGCAATGCATGGTGTGCCCGAGCATTTCCTGTGGGCTCAGTACAGTTCTCACTTCATGAGCTGTAGAGCAGCACCCTCCATTTTTTCATTCAGCGTCATACCACTGGTGGCTTAATACAGTTTAATCACACCTAACTCAGCAGCTTTTTCCCAAGCTGAATAATCTTCCTCTTGCAAAAGCTATTCAGTATCTCTTCAGGCTCTGGTGACTCTTCTTCTCCCTTTTCTAATTGTGTTTCACTGCTCCTGAGATGAGAAGCCCACTACTGCCTGCAAACACCAGCACATGAATGGACTAGTGATGTGACTACAGCACACCACAACACATCTCCTAAGGATCCTTCCTTCCTTCCTTCCTTCCTTCCTGCCTTCCTGCCTTCCTGCCTTCCTGCCTTCCTTCCTTCCTTCCTTCCTTCCTTCCTGCCTTCCTTCCTTCCTGCCTTCCTGCCTGCCTTCCTGCCTTCCTGCCTTCCTGCCTGCCTTCCTGCCTTCCTGCCTTCCTTCCTGCCTTCCTGCCTTCCTTCCTCAGCTGCATGAAACAGTGTTTTTTACCTTCCTTGGGTATTGACTTTACAATTTCAGACAATTATTCACAGTGATTCCCAGATCATTCTTCTTGAAGATAACATGGAACCTGTTGCTGTGTATCCATAGTTCCTATACTGCATCACTCCGCATTTATTGACACAAAAATGTCACTGGTTGTTGCATTCTTTAGATATTTTCTACTATAAGATTACTGTCACACTTTCACAGTCAGCTTTAGTTTTGATATCAAATATTTGAAACAACCTTTGCCAACTTGCTATTTTCGTTGTTCACTCCCTTTGCAGCTAACGTAGAGTTTTGTGAACATCCAAAGTGACAAAAAAAAAGGTGCCTGGGTGGCCTAATAAAGACTTTCTCCATTAAGAAGACTGACAATTTATTTCTACCTTTTTAAAATCAGGTATTTACCACAAAGGAGGAAAATACCTCTCACCTCACAGTACCTTCTTCCTCTATAGTCTTTGATCCAGGGGCTTTTGAAGACTCAGCTGTACTTTACTGGCCAGATCCAGCTACAGAAATGGTTACAAACTCTTCTGAAAATGCATTGCTAGACTGGTGAGGCATGACTTCTTTCTTCCAAGGCAACATGGACTCTTGAATTACTGTTGTTTTTTGTGTTCTGGCTTTGTGACCACCCTGGCTAACCAAAACACAGATCTCTATTTAGGGGATTCCCTACTTAGAGCATATAAATTTAGAAGGATTATGTACCTGTATTATATGCCTGTTTATGTTTGTAGATAGTGTGTATATTTTAATATAATTTACTTAATTTGTGATTTCTTTAAAATTATGTATATACTACATATGTTATGCAGAGACTTCTTAAAAAGTTGATAGTTGTAAAAGTGATTGTTGGATTAATAAATTCCTTACATTTTGCATTTTCTTTTAAACACTGTAAGTGGAGTGAAAGTCATTGCAAAATCAGCAGTTTCTCTAATTTAGAATTCTTTTTCATGTGTTTGTTTATGTCTCAGCTCAGTAAAGCAGTTTAATATTGAGCATGTGAATTATTTTAATACCATTAAGCTTTAAATGTCACACAAAAAGGTTGAGGGAATACTGGGACCCATTTGAACCATCTTTTCCTGACCAAATGCATTTCTGTGTTTCTATACTCTCTGTATAACTGCACCATGTAGCTGACTTTATAAGGTTGCTTAGAAACCCAAACTATTGAAAGTGCTTTCTTCAACATTCTCTGCTAGCCAAAGAGCCTCCTGCTAACAGCCAGCGCTAGATCCTTGTTCTATCCTGTTCCAACAACTTCCAAAATCACCCCAGAAAAGTTGTGGAAAGAGACCCCCTAGACTGTTTAAAAGTGTGGGGAGAGAGAATCATGAAAATGACCCATATGTCAAGATTTTCAGTAGCATTTCTGTTTGCAGTAATTGTCTGCATTCATTTGCATTTTCAATCCATTCAAGAAGCTTCCTTGTATTTTAAAGAAATGGAACTATTTCCTAAGCCAAACTCACAAGTCAGTTGAAAACAAGCCTTTAGGCCTGCTTTTTCAGAGGATGCTGGAGACAGACAGGAAACACACAGGTTCTCATTTGCTCTAGCCCTCGCTCCTTGATATGATTACAGCTGGATGTTTAATCACAAAGTTCCTGTAGAAGCCTTCCCACCAAGTAGTCCACTACTAAAAATGCCAATGGTCATAGGAGCCTACTAAGCAGAGCTCCCTTCTGCCCAGATGGTGGTGAAAAGAGCCAGTTAATGAGCATTCTGGTGCTTAACTAGTTATGAAAAAAAAATCCCAAACCACTAAGCCAGTCACCTAATTAAAGTAAAACACATCCTGAGCACACTACAAGTCTGCTGTATTTTGTATCACAGAACTCAAAACTGCATTTATTTAATGGCACCCACAAGATGAGCATGGTTTTATTGTCTCTACTTTTGCACCCCACTGAGACTATCAAACTCTTCAAGTTCATGGTGGATATTAGATGTAGGACCATTATACAAAGCTGGAAGAATATACTATACCTACAACAATAAAATATCCTTTAAAATATCCGTGGTTACTTGAGTAATGCATACTTGAGTTTTAAAACAGAAATGCATTTCATAACACATTAGATGCTCCAGATGTTGGTGATGAAATATCTTTTTCATTTGATCTCCAAACCAGTGTATCTTTAGCTAGATCATTAGTAAAACAGAAATGCTGAGAAGTGCTTGGAACAAATTTCAAAGCTTATTGCAAGGTTCAGGACTACGCAAATGCGGGAGTTTTCAGTCTTTAGGGCTGGGGTTTCAGAGAGCCACAAAGTCTACAGGTCCAGGGACACTTTCTGGGGTTGCAAAATGCATGTGAAATGGAGCATAGCTCTGCACCAACACTGCTCCCTTCTCAGCTGGCCCACCCATAGTGCAAAGCACCTCAGCTGTAAACCACCATTGAGATTAGGGTTCAGAGAACTCCAAAACCTTTCTGCTCTAGTCTAAAATCATGTTAAGCAACGAGTTATGAACACAAAGTATCACGAATTAATATTTATTCCAGAATTTAAGTAACAGATTGCATATTTTTGTCAGTAAAACTACCAAAGAACAACACATTTTAAAAGAAAAGAAAGAAAAAAATAATTAAGGTACAGTGAAGACACCTGCTGCAACATTGTTCTTCACAATCTCAGAATACCCTCTGTTTTAATGTTCCATGAAATTACATGGGACTTCATTAGGAAAAGAAAGGGGGAAATTAAAGAATTTCTGTCCTTTAAAGTAAGGAAGTAGAGAAATTCCTCACACCTAATCTGACTCTGCAGTGTATCACTACTTGTGCGTGGGCTCTGGCTAATCCACAGAGCAGAACTAATCCTAGAAGAAGACAAAGCAAATAAAGCAATGACCCTAACTAGCACGACTCTTCCAGCCTGTAAATTCGAGTTGCTGTGATAGCTATTTTGCCACAGAGCAAACGTGCTTGTCAAAATGCTAATATACTAAGAGCAAAAAACCAAAAAAGGCATATAAGCTTAGGAAGAACACTAAGAGAAACTGACAATTAATTTTAAGTTGAAAGTTTAACCTGTTTGCTTTCACTGAAAGATCCACATCAGTAAATGCAAATAGCATTTGCCTTAAACACAGGCTTACTGCATTCTATGTTTTACTATGCTGTTCTCTTATGAAGTTGAGCTTTACTTTGGTTTTGTTCAAATTAAACCTATATGGTTGAAGGCCTCACTTAAAACATGGAAGGCAAAGACTGATTGAAGAAAGTGTGCAGAAACAGAACAAGGCACTAGTGAGTCCAGCTGCCATGAATGCCAAGCTGTTGAGTACAGCTTTGAAAATCCTCCTCCAGAATCAATACGATTATCTCCATCACAATCATAATTTTGCAGAAATCAAGGATCAATATGTATTTTTCTCCATTTGTTAATAAAAACCTGCAAAGCCTATTTAAAATTATATACTAATTATATACTTTTACAGAAAATTTTAAGCAACTCCAAAAGACACAACATTTTACAAATGATGCAACCAATGCAGATAATTTGATAACACTGACCAAACTCTACATACTAAAAAGCAAATACACCTCTATTAGTTTAAATCCTACCCACCATCCTTCTGGTATATTGTGTTCATGCTAAAACTTAAAGCAATGTTTACACCTATATAAATGGAAGTAATTTGAATTTGGATTTAGTCAAAGAAATCAAGCACAATCACACTCTTGTAAAGTTGTTTATGTTGCCACATTCAAATATCACCTATAGACTAATGCAAAGGGACAAAAAGACCCAGTGATGATAATTAGCAGCCCAGAGCAAGATTATTATGAAATTATTAAAATTATTTTAATAGAGAGAAGCTAGAATTGAATACATTAATTAAAAAAAACCCTTAATCTCTGCATTTCTATGCTTGCTTTCCACAGGACAGACATGCTCCCCAAACGCAAGCTTTCATCACCAGAATACCATTAGACTATTGGCTCCTTTCAAATACATAAATTGAAGACTCTTTTTACAGAGTAGATACATAAAAATAAATATTAACATATATATACATATATATTTACCAACCTACACATAATTAAAAACCTTTCAGGAGCCAAATGCACACTTGCAAAATAGAATGGCTTGCTATATATTCAAAGGACTGCAACAAATACTCAGTCAAACTGGGATTTTAAGCTTTACCTAAAAATAACCTGAATGAAAAATTTTTACACTCTGGCCAATATTTATTTTACTTGGGCATCCTCCCTTTACTTTTACATCTGCACTTTAAAACTAACAAGCATCTGATAGTTTAAAAAAAAAAAAAATGATGAGTTTTCTTGCTTTATGGCCCATTATTGCAAAATAATTGTGCATGATTATTGGTAGAATAGTTTTTATTACCCACTCCTACAAGAGAAAGAAAAGAAGAAGAAAAACTGGTAGGTCTTATTAGTCCTGGGTAGTCTAACCTTAGCCTTAGCCATCATCAGATTCATCAGAAAAGGTGAAGAAAAAGCACAACCTTTCTGGAAATGCAGCCACTGAAATTAGAATGCATTGAGTGAAGAAGGGAATATTTCCCCTGTCACATATTGCTTTCAGGGTCAAAAAGCACACAAGTGAGATTCTAAATAAGTACCTCATTCCAGGTAAGTACAGTCAAGCTGTTTCCAGGCTGACAGACTGCCATTACATCCCACCACTGCCAGCAGGGTTCACTGCTGTGACTCCAAAGGCGGCTCTAGGCTTGGAAAAATAGGATGTAATAGAGAAGACAACAATAACTATTTAATAATTAGATTCTTGTGCTGTGTATTGAGAGCCCCAGGTATATGTGGAGTTAGATGAGGCACCCAGAGTGTCTTTACCACTGTCTATTTTAGCAAATGGAGTGGCCAAACACTCACTCCTTAGAACAGTAGAAGAGCAATCACACTTTTTCCTATCTCAACAAATTTAAAACACAATGCAAACCAAAAGAAAAAGAGAATGATCTGAAAAAAAAGCAGCAAAAGGCAAGGAATGATGCTATCCCCAATGGGGACATGTATTCAACACTTAGCAGATTTTTTTTTTTTTTGCCGCAAAAATGATGCTCTACACCTAAAATGGGGGACAGATGGTTTTGCCCTGGTAAATGTAATGAGGGCTGGAGCCAAGGGTCAAGCCACAACTCACAGAGCTCAGGGAGGTGAAACCAAAAGAGGTCTGCCTGGGGAGGACTGACAAAAGCCATGGGCAAAGCAGTGATCCTGCCCATTTCCACAGATGCAGGAGAGCTGGCTCAGCAGGAAGGAGCTCTCATACCTGTTAAATTATTACAGTGTTTCTTAGCACTCTGTTAGCTCAGGCTCCAGGAACCACAGGCAGTCCCTTCCCTCTTGCTCTCTAATTAGAAACTTGAAGTCATTACTCGGGTTAAGGGATGGTGAAATTGTCATTGGGTTGAGTATACAGAGTGAAAAAGTTTTTAATCCAAGATAATGTGCTCAAAAACAGAGGACTACGTCTCAAAAACTTTATAACCTTAACAAATTTCCTGGCAGCCATTTGTCTGACCAAAAGAGAGAAGCTGCATGGAAAAGATATAGAAAGCAAATGACATTTTTAACTGTGTGATGATCCCTTCTTCCCCCCAAGCATCCTGAAATAAAAGATATAAATGCTGAGCGCTTGGAGGCTTCAACAGCATCCAGTGCATGTGCTTTTAATGATGACTGCACAAGAACATCTGCCCTAAAATCTAGCCAGCAGTGTTGGTGGACAAGAAAAGTACCCATAGTAATTAGGAACTATAGGAAGAAGCAGGCAGACTAATTAAGTTTTCTCAATGTTTCCCATTTAGCATATCTTAGGGATTTAAAATTAAAGATCTGTATAATTCGTGCTGTTTTCAAGATTAAGATGTTTAAAACTTGTCAATTAGTTTTAGCTGCACAATGAAATATGTTTCTTACTTGAAATCAGAAGGGCAAAAATTTTTCAGGCCAAGAAAACAAGCTGCTGCAGTAGGATGTTGAAGCCCTGACCTGACCAGCCTGTGATCCTCACACTGCAACTCAGCAAGTGAGTGAGAGCTGCCCTGTCCAACCTGATCTCTTTCATGCTGTTGGTGGTTCCAAGCTCAAGAGAAATGGTGGCTGGAGCACTAATACCAATTTCAAGGCTGGCAGTGGCAGCTCTGTGCAAATATCTTAGGAACCTCCCTAGTCCTTCTGCATGGGGAAAAAAACCACCCCAAGAACTAATCAAGGCTTTGCCAAAACAAGGGACTTTGGCTATAAGTGATCATCTATTTCTGCAACCTTTGAACAGTGACAACAAAATGAGGGACCAGAACAGACTGTGAGTGCACAGAGCAGCCCACAAGATTCTGCCTCCTTCTCCAGTGGCTGCTATGGATGCAAGGGCCTGGGTCAGGCTGCAAGATGCACCAATCAATGCCTGGGTGCAATAAAAATCACAACTGCCCAGCCTTCAGCAGTATTTGTCTACAGACTTCCTTGAGCGACACCTGTAGCACATAGAGCAGCCCTTAATTCTGCTACACAATATGAATGAAAAGACAATTGGTTAACAACTGTCTTTTATTATTTTTTAAAATATGTTCCAAACACATATAGTTTATCTCAGAGTCTCTGTAATTTGGAAATGAAGGGCTGCTGCTGCAATGTCTTATCTGCCCACAGATTCAGTTAGCACTTTTAAAGCACAGAACAGAAATAATGCACAAGGAGTCAGTAACAGTAATTGGTACCATTAACACTTCCTGCTTGTCTCTGACTTAAATCTGAAGATCAACTAAAAGATGCTTTTGTTTAAGAGTAGTTATCCTAAAAAGCTGAAAGTCCAAGACTTTCCACAGCTTTATGCCTGCCACTTCACTTTCCCTCTTACCCCTTCCCCTTCCCATCTGCCATACACTACCTTTCTGCTTGAGCCAAGCAGGCACCTCGCTGCAGCATGAGAACATTGGATTTACATTATACAAAGGCTCAAAGGAAAGACTTCATCACAACTTACATGTAGCTCTCTAACAAATTCATCTAACACTTTAACTAACTCACAGAACATTCCTGCATCCAAAAGGGTACTGACTGTAACATCTATTGTCAGCCAGGTTACCCAGATTATTTAGCAGTGCTTAGACTTTATGCAGACTAGCACTATACAGAACAGAAAACAAGATGAACTGGGGAAAACCTCAAAGATTCAGTTAGCCTATTTCCCTCTCTCTGGCAGAAGCCAGTGTTTTGAGAAAAAATGGGGTCTCATCCTTCAGTACACCTGTCCAGCCATCAACAGACTAGGACTTTCTGAGTAGGAGCTTGCCTTCATATCTAAGTAGTGGACAGCCTTTGCCAGACCTTTTTCCCATGCAGTATTCCATCCTTGTTAAATGTATGTTTGATCCTGGTCTCTGAAACATCTTGTGATGCTGATTTCCTCCATTCAATTATATCTTGTCCAGAGAAGTTTGTCTTAAAGCTAGTTAGTGCTGATGCTTTGATCATCTGGTTATATTACAAAAGGTGAATAGTTACTCTCTATCATATTGTTTATATGAAATATAAGCATATATATAATATGTTTATATGTTTGTGGTTTTTATATATATATCTCATATCGTTTTCTTTTTTCTTTTCCCCAGAAATTATAAAAGTTTTGTTGGTGGATTCTACCTTAAGTAAAAGGGCCAATCTGATAAAACTTGGATCTAGCCTGGTTCCTGTCTGCATCAAAGTCCAGACAGCAGCTTGTATAGGATAAAGATGGGTTTCCTCTTATTAAACTAATGATTTGTAACCCATATTATCTTGCTGCAGTGATATATGATGTAAAAACTGCAGCTTCCTGGAATCCATAGGAGAGGCAGACCATGAAAGGCAGAACTAGGAAACAGTGGGCTTTCCATTCTGTAGCAAATGACACAATTCTGCTTTTCTCTTTTCCCAACTCAAATGACAATAAAAGGCACACTAAACTTTTTCTCATAAAGTGAAATAAAGCAGCAAAAACAAATACTCCAATCGTGTATTTTCTTGACTCAATACATACATGAAATAACATCTTAAAAATTCATTTTTATCATCACTCTATATTTTATCTAAATGTTTATTCTTAGTCAAATATTCACAATTCTGTTATTTTCTATTCTAATTTCATCAAAATAGATCTTGTTTATGTAAATGAATGCATCTCACTATCTTTTTTCTTGAACAAAAAAGATAATCTACTGAGAGAAACTACTTCTGCAATGCATTCTATCTATGAAGAAGCCCCAAAACACACACCTAGGAACAATGCCTTTAATGTCAGGAACCAAAGCACTGTGATCTCCAGATGTTACCAGAACATAGGATGGTCCAGAACCTTGGTGTATATAACAACTCCCTTTGAACTAACTTTCTGATCCTATAAAATATGTATAAAGTTCAAAGTTATGTTAATCACTAAGGACACCAGAAGTGAAAAAGGAAATCATACTGCAAGGCTGATCCAAATGGCATGGAAAATATACTCAGTAAAAAATTGAAGGATCTTTAGACTGGGCTATCATATGGGTCTGGGACTATTTTCTGTTTTCATTATAGACCAAAGCAATGGAGTAGAGTCTTCCTACACTATGAGATGGCACTAACCAGGGACATATGGCAGGGCCACTGAGAGCATGATAAGAATTTGTTAAGTGATGTTCACCAATGAGATACTTGAAAAGACAACTCAGGATAATGATCAAGAGGTGCAAGCATAAACTACTACACGAAGGAAGGAAAAAATCAACTTCACATAAAAACCTGCTGAAAGTGGAAAGAAGTAACCATGTCTTTAGGTTCACAATGAAAAGAAATGAGAGTTAAAGCTCTTAAAGTGCAACAGGAAAAGGTTAGATAGGAGAAAAACCTTCTTAAGCACTAAGAATAGCACTGGGACAGCCATGTGGTCTATAATGTTTCCATTACAGTAAGTCTTCAAGTTCAGCTTAAACAAATGTCAAAGAAATGACAGAGACATTGGCAAGACCATGGTGGAATCAAGAATATTTAGAGGCTCTCTAGAAACCTCCTTGCCAGCTCAGTGGTTCTTTGAAATCTCATCTGTTTGTGTGGCTTTCTGAAATAGCTTCTGAGCAGACTACAGATCTTTTTCTGGTGATTGGCTTGACCCATGGCTCCAGCCAAGTTTGGCCTGCAAGGCAGAGGAAAATTCAGGATCACTATTCCAAGTGAACCCTGCAAAGAGCAAGTAGACACCAAATTTCCGGAGTAACCTTGTTCTATTTTATGAACAAGAGCTTTACATCAGGAAAATGTCTCACTCCTAAATATTTCACATGAACTGCAATTCATATGTGTGTGGAAAACAGTGCTAAAAGTTATTCCTCTAGCAGTTACCCATTTAAGGAATGTAAGACCAAAAAAATCTTGAAAATCACTTCTGTGACTTCACCAGTGATAGCTTTGGTTTTTGTTTCTTCACATGTCTGATCAGAGATGGACAACTGAGCACTGCCCTTTCTCAGCCAGCTCCCATCCACTCCCATTGAGCTTTGGTTGTTGTTGCTGTGGGTTTGGATTTGGGGGGAAACAGGCAGGCAACTGAGACAATCCTTGTTTAGATAAAACCACCCTGCTTTAGAATTCTTCATAATAACCTTTGTCCTCAGAGAATTTAAGTTTTTCTGTCTCCTACCTCTAATTAACAACTCCAAGTTGTTTTCAGTATCTTTCAGGAGATGAGGTGCTTGTGCACATCCCCAAAGGAATTTGGGATAGCTGTAAAAAGCCAATGCTTTAAACTCTCATGTCTTTGCTTGTAGGACAGAGTATCTACCCACTGAGAAATCAAGCTGCTCAACTTCTTTCTCCTCCACAATGCCACATTAATGGTTTTCAACTGCTTCCAATTTTAAAACCATAAATATTTTCTAACTCACAGATTATCCCAACTGACAACAACTGGATAATCAAGCCCACCGACAACAACTTGGGCTCTTAGTAGGAGATGAGGTTGTACATTTTCAGGGGTAATCCACAATCCCTCAGGAGTCTGGAGAGCAGAGTCTGAAAATCCCTAGCTTTCTTTACTTCAGCTTTCTTTAAAAACAACAGCAACAACTACAAAAATTCTTCTGTCCCAGAAGGTCATTGCTTGTGTTTAATATAATTAATAGAACTGAACAGCGAAAGGAAAAGTGCCTATTTTCTTTGGTGGATTTCCAAGGCCCCACATGGCAATTGAGACAGAACTCTGTCATGGGCACTGAAAAGAGCTGAGAGCTGTGAACAGACTGGCCCTGATGTATAGTAAATCTTAATTAGGTTTTCTGGCTCTTTGCATGGGGAATTCCAATAAACTGCTTCTCTTGTTGAGATTCATGCTTTGTCCTTGCAGACAGATTTGTTTATGTGCCCCTAAAATACATATATAGGAAGCTTAAGCTTCCACCCAGGCTGCTCTTTTCTTTACACTCATCTACAACATTTGCTCAGGAGAAGCTCTTGTGCTAAATAGCTGCAAGGTCTGGTGATTCCAGCAGAAGATGGACCAGCTTAATTAGGAAGGTAATGATGACTCCTTCCTTGTTGTTGCACTGTATAGACAGAAGGTAACTCACAAGCAGCTGGGTAACTGTTATCATTAGGGAAACTGAGGAACTATAAACTGTTCAGTGATTACAGCAGATGATGTCAGAGACAGAACAGTAACCCTGTACCTTTTCTCCTATGCAGCCCATGATCCTTTCTTGAGGATTTGCCAATACAAAATACAAATGTTTATTCAGTTTCTTTCACACTCAAGTATTTTTCCGTGGTCTGAATTGACCATGTCTGAATTGACTGAAATTGTTGCATTAAAACACATATAATATCACTGGAAAGGGATTTCTGGGAAAAACAAATTCATATTAAATAAATTCTGCTGTTTGGAAATTCAATAGCACTATAGGCCCAATCTGTAGAATCAGTTTTGAAGAAAAACACTTAAAAGGGTTCCAGTTCTGTGGTTCATAAATGTTAACAATGTCCTGGAAAGGCTGCCACTGGAATAATTTTGAACCTGCTTCTTTGAGGAAGATGTCTTTATAAATGATTTCTGAGCTTTCTACTTGTTCAGTTTGGACTACTATCAAAAGCATTCTTCAAAGGCCTCAGACATTTACACCTAAAATGTCACCTGCAAATGAAAGTATGTCGTGTTTGCTGCTTCAGGAAGGAACAAGTTTTCTGATTAATATCTAAAACTCTGTCACCTTCAGATCCTGAATCAAAATCATACTTGGTTCAAATCTCCAGAGGGCTCTGCACAGTAAGCTTTTTTTACAGCCTCCTTCCCATGTAAAACTTGTGGAACCTAGGGGGGGAAACTGCTGTTGAAGTGCCATATTATTTGCTATATTAGCTATAATAAGCAATGAAAGAATACTAAGAAAGTAATTTCTGTAGCTTAAAATTAAAAACTCTCATGTCTCTGCATGGCAGCAGAATTGGAAAGACAGGGGAAGAGGTACTGCTCATGGAAAATGAAGTTAGGGATTACTTAGCAAAATAGGGCAAATCAAGATCAATGTTGCTGGACAGAAGGCTTGGGGGAGCTGGCCAATGCCACTGGGAAGTTGCTATCAATCATCTAGGAAAAGTTGTGGCAATTAGGGGAAGACCCGAATGATTGAAAAAAGGCAAATGTGCCTTTGTAAAAGTGTCTGTTGTAAAATCTAAAGCACCAGGATCCAGAAACGCGTCTAGAGGCAGCCACTAAGTTGATTGAAGGGATGGAGCACCTCTCCCATAAGGAGAGACGGAAAGAATTGGGATTGTTCAGCCTGGACAAGAGAAAGGTGACATAATTGTGGCCTTCCAGTACCTGAAGGTAGCCTGCAAGAAAGATGGAGGGGGACTTTTTACTAGAGCATGT
The DNA here is from genome assembly GCA_013400575.1 of Peucedramus taeniatus. Taxonomy (NCBI): domain Eukaryota; kingdom Metazoa; phylum Chordata; class Aves; order Passeriformes; family Fringillidae; genus Peucedramus; species Peucedramus taeniatus. Next base: position 115,848 of record WBNO01014257.1, read on the forward strand.
AGTGACAGGACAAAGAAGAACAGATTCAAACTGAAATACAATAAGTTTAGATCAGATGTTAGGAAAAAATTCTTTACTGTGAAGGTGGTGAGGCACTGGCTCAGGCTGCCCAGAGAAGTTGTGGATGCCCCCATCCCTGGAAGTGTTCAAGGGCTCTGAGCAACCTGTCCTAGTAAGAAGTGACCCTGACCATGGCATAAGGGTTGAAACCAGATGCATCTTTAAGGTCCCTTTCAACACAAACCATTCTGTAATCCTGTGATGATTCTGTGAACTATAAATTAGAAAAACTCAGTCCCCAGGAATATTATGGACTGGAGGAGTGGAATAAAAGTGGGTGGAAAACAGCCTGGATGGCTGGGCCCAAAGGGTTGCCATCAACATTTTGAGGTGGCTGGTTATGAGTGCTATGATGCCCAGGGGTCCCTGCCAGGTCAGCACCCTTTGCATCCTCAGCAATGATCCAGGTGACAGAGGTGGCCCATGTCCTCCTAAAATCTGTGGAAGGAGCAGCTGTGTATGCTGGAAGGCAGAGTTGCTATTCAGAGAGCTCAAAATCCAGAAGTGCCCTGACATGGACTTCAGAAAATTTGTCAAAGACAAAAAAAAGTCCTGTATTGGAAGCGGACAACCCATGGCCACAGAACTGGTGGGACGTGCACCAGCAGTTCTGGAGAACAGGAGCTGCTGGGCAAGAGGCACCAGCAAAACCTTGTGGCAATGAGGTAATGTAGGGGCCTCTTTGGAAATAGGGCAGCCAACGGGTCCAAGGAAGTGATGTTTTCTAAATATTACACTGTTTGTGACTCCAGAACAAGAAAGGCGTGAACAAACAGGCCAGAGGAGACATAATCACCTTGGCTGGCTGATCAGCTTGTTCTCATCATTCCTTATCATTCCAATATAGCAATTACATCAGCTGTGTTCTGCTGTAGTTTTAAACTTGACTCCAAACCAATGGAAATTCTAAATAGTTGAGGATGAAGCAAGCCCTGAAGAATCCTATTAGAAACACTCATCATATGACTTCATATAGGAAAGTACTTGGAGAGCTGCAAGCCAGACCTTAATACATTTAACCTCTGTCCCTCCCATCAAGAGTAGTATACATATGGTCTTCCTGGAATGCTACTAAATGCTTTATTTTTATTCGGCTTTTAATACTGATGCCATCACAATTTTTTTTCCAGGAATGAAATCTATGAACCCACAGATATTTCTGCTGTTGTTACTAACAACCACTCTAGGTCATTATACATTTGGTGAGAAATCTCACAACATTTCCACACTATCAATGTGTCTCTTTTTCATACAGTCAAATTTCTAAAGGTAAAAAAAAATAAATTGTGGAGAGAATTTTATTTTACTTCCTCACTTTTTTCCATTGGCAAACATCTCCAAATTCCTTACACAACTCTGATTAAACTCTTTTTTTATTATTATTTTTTCTTTCTGTTTACTTCGTTATTTGCATAAGCTTTACCAAAGCCAAGGACAGTTCTAGGAATAAGGCTTGACTAACTTGTACTTCCGAAATGCCTATTTAACATGTTAACACTGAGCTCTGTGTGTTAATGTAGAACACTTGTTTTTTTAGGATCAACAAATGGCAGATACTTCCATCTGAAAAAGAATATTCCCACCCACAGAAACAGAATTCAGCTTTCCTAAGCAGCAAACAATAGAGAATTAAGATGTCTCTCAGAGGCACAGCCAGAATAAAAACAACCACACCCCACATCTGAATGAGATCCTCAGTTGGATATTTTCAGTGTTTCTTTTCTGAGACAAAGTATATTCTGATACTAAAAAGGTTGAGTTGGAGAAGCAAGTTTATTGATGTGTTTTGAAATGTTTAGGAATTGCATATGCTTCCAGGAAGAACCTATTTATTAAAAGAGTCATTTATGCCAATCTGTCTCATGTAAGTTTTTGAAGAGTAAGCATCTAAAAGGAAAGAAAAAATATAAACTTAGTGATATTCAAAGGAGGAAGAGTGACAAAGTAAGAGAAAGAAGTCCACTACCCAAAAAGTGCAAGAACCATTAGAATTTATGATTTTATTTTAAACACCTCAATTTAAATTTTCATTACTAGATTAATGAGCTTATATAATATTAGTACAGGGTTGAAAGCACTGGAACAGTTTTACCTCTGGGATCCTGAAAGCCAATCAGAATGTCAGTGTTCCAAACTAATTTACTGTAATATAAGTGCAGGATTATTTTAAAGCTGTCTTGCCTAAGTTTGTTAAAAAACAAATTTTAAGAGCCATGGAATACCAGCTACTTAACTGGTATTAAGTTAATAATAATTATTATTACTCATTACTCAGCACATTACTCATGTGCTGTAATTCTTTACTTGTGACTACCAAGAAAACTTTGCCAAATAAAATGCATCAGAGATACTGAAGAGAATACCTAGAAATAAAATAAGAAATTCAGCAATGTGTTTAGAAGTTCAGCAGTGTATGATAGTGTTTTGCAAATATTTTTGGTTTCACAGTTCAAATTTCCTCTGGGATTGGCAAGTTAATGATAGGTCTATTTTTGTAACTGTAATTAAGATTATCTAAATGTTGTGCAAATGAAACACAAGAGTTTATGATATTCAAAAAGCTAGTCTGAAATGGGTGAGGCTTAAATGAGAAAGAAGCATTACATTATGAAAATGCTTGTAATATTTACCGGCAGATTCACAGATATTTTAAGGCCAGCAAAACCCATTACCATCACACCTTCTGAGCAGCACATGGCAGAAAATTTCATTTTCTATCTACTGCATCAAGCCCATCCCTCCTGCTTGAAATACCCTGTGCTTTTTGAAGGACACCTAAGTCTTGTTTTACACATTCAGAATGACAGAGAATTCACAAAGTTTGCAACGTTCTTCTAGAGCTTGCTAACGGTATTGGAAGAAGGGCTTTGCTTTCATCCACTCTTTGTTTAGACTCAAATAGCCTGAATTGCTAATGAGAAATATAATACAAAAGCCCTCTTAAAACTACCAGGAAAAATTGCATTCAGGCACTGTGCCTAATTTCCCGACTCCATTTCTCTCTCCAACAGTATTATCCCAGATGCATTTTTGCATGGTCTGTGTCTAGTCTATGTGAAACAAAAAAACTCCTTGCAAATCTGATGCTTCCTGTTAATGATTAGAAGTAGACAATACTCCATTGTGCCAAAACAAGACTAACCCAAGCAGAGCAAAGGTGGAAGGAATTGTATGTAAACTATTGCCAAATTTGTCTGGTAGTCTAATAGCACAATTTATAAGAAATCCTCGTAAGTTACAGATCATTCCTTTCATTACATGATTATTCTCAAAGACTTTATTAAAAACGGATAAGGTTATGTGAAGGCTAATATAACTGAGATACTATGTTAAACTATGTGCCTTTTAAGGAATTGACCTTCATAAAAAGTTGTAACATATTAAATTTATTTAATTACTCCAGAGTAATTTCTAATTTCAAAAGCCCATTTTATTGGAACAATGATAAATTAGAGAATAGATGAATTATTTTACAGATTAATACACACAGTTCTTTCTGCAATCAAGATTTTAAATGGGTCTCATAGCCTTAGCACTTAAAGTAGGTTTCTGAAGTGCCAAGCAATTATAATTGTTCTCTTAGCATACTGGTTTAATTTAATACCACCCAAGTTGCAAATGATTTGGCTTTTGCAATGGAACACACTCATTCACCATGATGATAAATATGAATTTATGAATGATAAAATAAGATATTTAAAAGGAAAGGAGTGTCCTGGAAAAAGCAATACCATATTACTAATTATCAGACATTTCTGGTACATCTCAGACTTAATGAGATCAAGACTGAGGCAAGACATACATGTACACCATAAGCCCTTTAGCCCTCATTTCCACATACAAATAGTAGTTTGTGTTGGCACTGTGCTCAACAGATATCCAGAGCAGTGGGAACTCAGCAAATATAAAAATGTAGCACCTATGGAGTACCTAAAATTACCTAGGTACTTATAATATTGTCCATAAAGTTTATTTCTGTGACTAGTGTTCAGGAGTTTTGCTTCATGAAGAGACATTTGCCTTGAGTTTGTCACTTTGTCAAATACCTGGAGCCCTACACGTGATTTCCTGTGCTAAACATCTCAAATTGCAAGTGACCCAAATGCTACCTAGTAGAGTGAAGAAGTTTAATGACTACTGTTCAGAGATTTTTTCCCCCCTTCCCTCATCTTGTAGGAGAGTTTTTGTTAAGTGAAACACCCCTTACCCCTACAGCATCAAGTCCAAGGCTTTTCAGCATTGGCTTAATAAGCTCTAGACTGTACATCTGATATTTCTTCTGGGTTCATTCTTTTGACAATAAAGAGAAGCTTAGAAACTGGATCCAAAGAGCCTGCCTGAGCCTGTGGGCAGTACAAAACAGGTAATCTGACAGGCAGTGTTTCAAGCATCCCAGTGGAGAATCACTTCCAAACAGTAACACAGCCAAGAATGAACAGAGGTTATTCACTTATAATTTAGGAAAGAGAGTTTGCTCACTTCTTCATGTCCAGCTGGCAACCTCAAGTCAAGGAGTTTTCCTGTTACACTGCTTTCTCAGACATGTCCCTAAGCTGACACTGAGCAGAAGAGCAGGCTTGGCACCAGCGTGGCAGCAGGCTTGCACCTGAGTCTGGTGCTACAGGGATGATAGGGACAGGGGTAAGAGAGGACAGCATGCTCCAGAAAAGGGGTAGATTTAACCTCTTACATAATACAAAAGGAAATAATCCGAGTCAAAATCTGGTGTCGCAGGCCAAAATCCAGCATATTTTAGATGAAGGTAATAAAAAAGCACTATGAAAATGTAAAAATTAGAGAAATTATATATTATATTCTTTGTTTGCCACATCTGAATGACTAATAGATTGGGTTAGCAATGAATTTTTGATTTCTCAAGAAACATTAAAATTAAAGGGACTACTGGTTTATTAATTTCTGGAAGAACAATTCTTCCTTTTATGCAGTGTAACAAAAAATCAAGTCACTGTGGAGACAAGAGAAACACAAACAACCACCAAGGTTCAAAGTCACACCGTAAAAGGAGTTTCACCTTTAGGCCACTGGTTGATTTTTAAAAGAGGAATTGAAACATACATTTGGGGAGTTGTTTGATGTCCTGGGTCAGCTTGATCTCAAATACAGCTTAGTTCCTAACAGACAAGTGTTCCCATCGTAAGCACTGCAGCAACAGATAACCTCCCTGACAAGCAGAAAGGAGCATCCTTGAACCAGTTTTCCTGGAAATAATGGGTCACAACAGCCACTCCTCTGCAAGAATATGAAAGCACCTGTTTTCATCTCCCCAAACACCTAAAGCTGAACTAATGCTTACTGGATTCCATAATACAAATGAAAACACTACATCCCCCCTTCTCAGGTTCTGAAGTCTTGCAGGGAAGGCTGATCCAGACCCAGGGCTGTTACCTTAGGAACTGCTCTAAATCGCATTCAAAGCATTTTGGTCATCATCAAGTATCTGTGCAATCATCAGATACTTCACTTTTTCAACAAGAATATCCTAGCACTGGTTTAGCAGGGCTTGCTTAATCTTTTTTTAACCCTTTAAGACACTGAGGAAACCTGTTGTGAAAAAGTATGTTAACAAACCAAATAAATAAAGCCAACCAGCCTATCTTTCCACCTATATCTGCAAATTCTAACCAAACTTAATTGGGGATTTAGTGTTGCAAAGGAACAGCTTTATGGGCCACTATCTGGATACATCCCTAATGAAACAATGGAACTGAACACTTTAAAAGAAAGGTGAGGAAGATAATTGCATAATTATTAAATGAGCAGTCTTAGAATCAATGGTCACCTCAAACTGTAAAACCACATCATAAAATACAACCCCACAAGCCCCCCCTTTCCTCTGATTTATGCTTCATGAAAAAGCAAAACAAATGTTATACAAATATTTTCAGTAGCTGAACACTGGCTATCCATACAAAACCACAACTACAGACATTCCTCACTGCTGGGCTGAACTGTTCTCAAAACAATCCAACATAAAGGCCACTGAAAAATATTTCTAACATTCTGCAGTCACAAAGAACCAGAGTGCTGTGTTTGGTGCAGATCACATTGCTTGTGCTTTAGAGGTATTATTTAGGCTTCAGTCAATGGTTTGCTAAGGACTCTGAACTCGTGGCCTCTCTCATCCTAAAATCTCAGAATAATCACTGCTGTTTAGTAGCATTTCATTGCATGTCCATTGAAAAAAACATGCTCAAAATAGCAGAGATTAAAAAGCTACAATCTCTTTGCCTATCTCAGCTATGAACAGCTCTGAAAAACATATGTTGCCCTCCGTGGATCTTTCAGACCAAAAGTTGTAGGAGGAGAAGAATATTAATAGCACCTAATAAGGTGAGTCCTGGAATCTATTTCATGCTGAAAAGGGGAAAACTCAAGAGAAATTATGTCAGAAACCATTCTTACTGTTCAAGAAGTACACCATATTTTCTCTCACTGTTGCAGAAACATAGCCACCAAGTATATTTTCAAGAAAATATTTAAATAAAATTGATGAAGTGTCAACACTTGACTGCTTGTTTAAATTGAACATAATTATAAAAGCTGTTACGGAGTGTTCAATTTGTTTCAATGTTATTGTATATCATAAAGGCTCATTCGAGCAGGGAGAATACTGCAGACAAGGCATGAAGATTAGAAGATGTCTTAGACTTCTCCCTGGAACAGCGTGAAATACAATCTAAAGCAGCCAAAATTCTTTTAATGGAGCTAATTTCTTCTCACTGGGGCTTTACGAAGAAAAGAATCAGTGTTCCTTTATGCTGCAAGAACACTTTGCTATTTGCTTAACAGGAAGTTAAATGAACCAAAGCTACAGACAGAAAAAAAAATATTCCACCATCAATTAATGTGACAAATTCTTAATAGGAAAACAAATCAGATTTATTTAAAAACTGAGGTCTTGGTTCTGGTGTATTCGTGTTTTCCCAAGGTTGAGCTTGTACTCCCAAGGTTTATATTCTTCATAGTTTATGCTTTCTGAGGAGTACAGATGTCCATGGGAGAGGGCTTTTTCCTGCATTGCTCCTGCTGAGTAGCCCAAAGACTAATCAAGAGAACCATGGCAAGCTGTAGCTGCTTATGCTCCAGGTGCACCACAGCTGATGAGAAGTGGTGTGCAAGAGCTCAATACACACTGCCATCACAAGCACCACTCACATTATCAACTGAAAATAAGGCATTTGAATGCTAAATTTTCCCCCCTTCTTCCATAATCTGTCACATTCAGATGGGAAGCACAAGGCAAGTCCTCAGGGACTCCCTGGAATGCTCCCAGCACCTTACCTAGGAAATAATTCTCATAGCCTTGCGTTTTCTAAACATAGGCTGAGTGGTGAGTTCTTATATTCCACCTACAACACAGACCTACATGCTGGTCTGAAATTCTGGACCAGACATCTTTTCACAAGCACTTCCAGTCTGTGGAGGATGATGCATGGCCACAGCCTCTCAGCAGTGCTTTCAGTCTCTCAAATCAATTCAGCACACCATTGTCACAGCTGCATGACATTGTACTGAACTGATTCCACTTCACCCAGAGAGCAGGACAGAAGCTGAATTTCTAACTGTTTAATAATATCCATCCATCCATCCATCCATCCATCCATCCATCCATCCATCCATCCATCCACGCATCCATCCATTCATCCCTCTTGCCCAGTATAGATGTTTTGGTTTCAAAATTAGACATCCATACATTTATCGAAGCAGTCAATATTATGGTATCTCTGTACACTCTAAGTGAGAAGCAAGGGGTTCTGACCATAAATAAGAATAATATATTCCATGATTCACTCTCTTCCACAAGGTAAAAAACACCAGTTAATAAAATATAAAAAGATTCTAAGCATATAGTAGCAAGTAGTAAAAGCAGCATGACAAATGTGCCAGCTTACTTCAGTCATAAAACACAGGAGAAAAAGAACCTTAAAATTAAAAACTGATCATAACTTTTTTAATATCTGTTACTAAACTTTTCTTTCTACTATTATTCAAGTTGAAATTCACTAAGGCTTCACTCAGGCTGGCCTCCAGTTGGGATTCTTGTGCTCTGAAAGCCTCTGTGCTAGTGGGGGGGTCTCCTGCATGGGGGTGCTGCCAGTGGTGGATCTCCCTCACAGCTTACAAGTTTCTTTGCCAACAAGCTGCTCCTCACTTGGAGCCAGATACAATCCTCAAAACAAACCCCTAAACTACTTCAAACTTTTCAGAATTTTACCCCTTTATCACACCTTAATGACTCAGCTTTTTAAATGTCACATCTCAGAAACATTGTTTCTCCAGCATATAAAACAGAGAGAAAAAGCCCTGAATTTCAAAGTAAAAATAATAATAATAATTTTAAAATATTTCTTCTGTATTGGAGAATTCCCGTCTGCCTTGGTTTACTATTTATAAACCACCAGTCTGGGATTAATTATTATAAATCCTTAAAGCCGAAAAGAAGATTTTAGGCATTTTATTCTACGTATAATCTATACCATTATTAAACAGCAGCTCAAATGCACTTTATGTCCTATTTCTGTTGTTCACCTTTAAACATTTATGCATTTTACCTATAGTAAATTTTACACCCTGGGAGAAAGAATAGCTTAGTACTTCGAAAACATGAGACCACCCATCTGACGTGGCTGTGCTCAGTGGGAGCAGTGTGCCCTGCCAGGCTCCAGGGACACTCACCAGGCACTCCATCTCTCATCCAGTAAGCAATGTCTGTTCCATCCGCGCTGTCGTAAACATCCGTAACATTGATGGGCTGCAGCAGAGTCATGATCTCTTTCACGATGTCCCGGGCTTCAGCACTGCCAGAAAAACCCAGTCCAGATGGCTTGAAGGTGCCCTCATCAGACTCCATAACGATATCAAAGTTGGAGATATTTTCCTAAACATGTAAGAAAAGAAGATATTGTGCTGTGGTTGTTATTATAGCTGGTATCATATACTGGATTCTAGGTGTCATTGTGAGCATACCACAACAAATTTGTTTTCAGAAGCAGAGAAATGCTTCCTGTGAAAATGTGTTTGTAAGCATAAATGAAGGGACCTGTCTCTCTGTAAGGAAATGGCCAAAACAGTTCAAATTAAGTACTGAAGCACCAATATTCTGTAGGGCCCACAAAATGACTGGTCTGCTGTCCCCAAATACTTGCTTTCAGACTTCTGAAGTGACACCTAGAAAGGTAAACCATCACCACCATATTGCAGTTTTCATTTGCAGCTCTCCCTTTCTTCTCAGACCTAAGACTCTGAAATTCTGTTGCAGTGGAGAGACTATGACATCCTTTGGCTTTAAAATTAGAGGCATCCAAAGCCCTCATAGACTGTGAGGAACAGTCTATTTTAAAGCCAGCTACTGCCTGTTCAGAAACACATTATTTTCAATACAGCATATAGTCAATTCTGATACTGATTGGAGGATTGAAATGCCAAGGTTTTGTCCCAGACCTCAAGGAATAATATCTATTTTAAAGAAAATTTGTGCTTCTAAGGTAAATCCTCACAAGAAACATGAAAGGTAAGATTTTGTGTACACATAGCATAATAACATTTGCTTTTAGTGTGTACTTAGAAGAATCATTTAAGCTAAAAGAACAAAAATTAGTAACTTATTTACTTACCATATTTGCTTAGATTGCTCAGTTACAAAGGTCTAATTGGAATGAAATACATAGGGATTTCACATGAATTAAGAACTCATTAAAAAAAGAGATCTAGAGAGGCACGTGACTTTTTAAAAGTAGTTTATGGTCATGTCAGGCAGAAAAAAGCTATACTTCAGACCTCCTTGAATGTGACTAAGAGAATTTACTACAGGTTTTACTCCTATGCCCAGATCTCATGCCCAAATGTTATGGCTGCCATGGGTTATTTATTACAAGAAAATCATTACAAGGGATATGTGATAGCAGCAACTAACAGATCCATATGACTGCCAACATATATAAGCCTACAATTCAGTAAATAATTCTTTTACATTTTTCTTTATATAAACTGAAATATGTACTACAGGTGGCTGTGAATAATTCACATAAGTTTTCAGATGTCCTTTATAGAATTTACCTAGAACTGCTCTCTTTCCCAAAACTTTTTTCTTCTGAGTGAAACAATTCTAACAGAGCAGAGCTATTTACTTTTAACTTAGAAATAGATCCAGTAGTTTAAAAATTTAATATGAAAACTTTGCATGATAAAGAAACTGTAGATGTTGTAACACCTTAAGATAACCAGTTTATCCACCCATTTAACAACTGGAAATCAATGTGCAAATAACCAATCTTGTCACCTCATTGGCAATTACCATTTTTAGACAGTGAAAAACATCTTCAGTTTGTGAAAGTATAAATGTAAATAATTAGGCTACATATGGTGTCTAGGCCTATCATCAAATGCTGTCCTGAGGTTATGAGCTTCAACATGAATCATGATTTACAGACTGTCTGAATATATTGGGAGAGAAGCAGGCCAAGAAAAGCACACTGCAGGCTAAAACATACCAGTGATGCTCCAACACCACAGATACAATACAAAGAATGTGTCAAAATGTAAATCTTTATCATATGCCCAAGGAGGAAGACTTAATAAAGACAACACACATTTCAGTGTGCTGCTGAATTGCCAGTGAAGGCTAACTTAAGAATAGTGAACCCTACATAAATATGATGCTATGGTACTCAGTTTCTTTGGTTGAGTTTCCAAAGCAGAACTTCCATCCATTTTTAGAGCAGATGAAATGAGGAAAGCAGTAAGGCCAGGGGAAGGGCAGTGAAGTGAGGAGAAGAGTGAGCATGGGAACACATGGACACCTAAAAGAAAACTCTCTTATCATTCAAAACAGAATTCCTAAGTTCAAGAACTTCATAAACTGCTACTATTGCAGAATTGCTGTGCTCTTCAGTTGTGTTTTCTCACATAAATGTTTGCATGTGTTTTTAATATGAAACTGAGTAAACAAACCACCCACAATACATTACACCATATTCTTGTTCTGTAAGAAAGATATTCAGTTCTGAGAACATGCTGGAGAGGCATGAAAACAGGACACCCTAGGGAGAGAAACTTATTTCACTGGGGAACAAAAAAGAAACAGGTCATTGCTACTTGAATACCATGTGTCCTTGAGAAAGCTTTTTCCCTATTTGGTCCACTAGAAGATAAGGATTACTTATAAAACTACTCACCGTCAAATTGGAAAGTTGCAGTCTTAAAAAAAGTTAGAGTGGTTTCCCTGTTCCCATTTTTGTACATCTACACTGGCATTTCTACTTACACAGAGAGAAACACATGGTGGAAAACATGCTTAAAATACACTGCTTAAAAATAATGAAGAAGCTTTGTCATCATTTGCCATCTACGATGCAGGAATAACTGCCACTAACAAAGTGAGGTGAGACCATACATTCACCTTGACTAATACAAAGGAACAAACAAACCAGAGAGATTTTTAAAAATAACTGCAGGCTCAGCTGCTTCTTTCAGTCATTCTCCTAGTGAATGTACCATCTAAATAAGCATTTTAAACTCAGCATGTAATTTTTTTCAGAAATAATCTCATCTGCTGCATGTTGATATTGTGCCACTTCTCTTGGTATGCACCAGAAAAATAAAGCTTCTCTGTGTAACCTGCTGCCTAATTCTCTGAACATCAAAATAGACTTTTATCCTTTGCCTTCTTATGACTTGGTCACAGAGGAGGTCACCTCTCTTTATTATGTCATCATTAGCTCTTCAATTGAATTTTTTAATGAAACATTACAATAAATACTGCATGGGAAAATTGGCTTTCTATAGCTTGCTATTCTCATTGAATACACAATTAGGCACAATCCTTACCAATACTTCTCCTATTTCAAGTTTTTAATTTGAATTAATTTTATTTCTGTCTTCTCTGTAAACAATGTATTTTTTGTCTCTGCTAAGCAGAACTAAAATATAAGTACTTGTCATCTCAAAGGCAAAAACCTGATAACATGAAATCACATAATCCCAGAATGGATAAGGTTGGAAGCGACCACAGTGGATTATCTGGTCCAACCTCCCTGCTCAGGCAGGGTCATCCCAGAGCACATGGCACAGGATTGTGTCCAGATGGTTCTCGAACATCTCCAGTGAAGGAGACTCCACAGCCTCTCCTGGCAATTTGTTCCACTACACCTGCACAAGTAAAGAAGCTCTTCCCCACGTTCAGGTGGAGCTTCCTGTGTATCAGTTTCTGCCCATTGCCTCTTGTCCTATTGCTTGGCACCACTGAGAAGTGCCTGGTTCATCCTCTTGACACCCTCCCTTCAGAGACTGATAGACATTGGTGAGATCCTCTCTCAGTCGTCTTCTCACCTTATCATCTTTTTCACCCTCTGTGTGTTCCAGGAGCTTCACATCTCTCTTGTACTGAGGAGCCCAGAACTGAATGCTGTGCTCCATTTGTAGCCTCACCAGGTCTGCAAAGAAGGGCAGGATTACCTACCTCAACCTGCTGCCAGTGCTCATACTAGTGCACCACAAGATACCTTTGGCCTTCTTGGCCCCACGAGCACACTGCCAGCTCATGGACAGCTTGCTGTCTATCAGGTTCCTCAGGTCCCTCTCCATGAAGCTGTTTTCCAGCAGGTTGATTCCCAGCCTGTACTGGTACATGGGGTTATTCCTCCCCAGGTGCAGGATCCTGCATTCACCTTTGTTGAATTTCAGATGGTTCTTCTCTGCCCATCTCTCCAGCCTACTGAGGTCATTCTGAAGGGCTGCACAGCACTCTGGGGTATTGACCACTCCTCCCAGCTTTGCTTTGCCAGGGAACTTCCTGAGGAGGCCTTTGCCCCTTCACCCAAGTTACTGATGAAAAGTTAATACTGGGACCAGTACTGAACCTTGGGGGACACCACCAGTGACAGGCCTCTAACTAGACCCGGTGGCCCTGATTACTGTCCCACCCTCTGGGGTCTGTCATTTAGCCTGTAATTGCAGTGAACTCTTTCCACTGAGAAAACAAACCCTTGTAATATATACGACTGGTACTTCTGTTGGTAGGAAATGTCTTTCTTCTAGGATAGCCAAGGGCAATCCCAAGCAGGTATACCTTACAGGAGTTACTTATTCAGTCAAAATCCCAATTGTTAATTCTTACCAGATGTTAAACCAGACTGCAACATCTCATGACTAATCCATTGAGTCACTGATAGCAATCCCTCTTACTCAGCTTAAGCAGGGACATACTGGAAAGTTTAATACTGGGAACAGCTATCCTAAAAGCCTTCAGTACTTTGGGGTCGTTTAAAATAGAGAATTACTTGTCCAACCATTTACTGGTTTTCTTTATGTTCCACTGAGAAGAATCACCACTTTACAGGAAAAATACCAAAGTCTGTAATGACAAAGCACCGTCCTTGACTAACGGTTCATTTGTTCCAGTGATAAAGGACATCAGTTAATCTGACATTGTGTTTTCAGCTTTCTGTTATTGATTTACACTTAACTTCAAGAAACAACAACACTTGTATTCCGGCATTTGTCCCAGAGCAGTTGGGAAACAAGTATAGCATGGCAACAATGCTGTAGAACTCACAGGGAAGTGGTGGTCATCCCACTTGCAGTACTAAAAAAAGGTTTAAATCAGCATTTAATCAGCATTCAATCAGTTGTTAGGCTGGCAACTAAGACTACAGGAAAGACAAGAAAAAATGCTGGAAAAACCTCAGTGCATGTGACAGCTAGAAAAGGAAAAAAAAAGTAAAATAACATCCTCTAAGTAGTCAATAATATATAAACATGATGTAGTGTAATTTTGAGTTGCTGTTTAGTATGAAGGTAATTTAATGAAGCAAAACAGGAAAAATGGAAACTAGAGAAAAAACACCACAACAGCTGTTAGGAAGCAGAGATGCACCAACATCAAGGCATAATAACCACCAGCTACAAGCACGATCATACCATTTACACTCTTTTTTGAATGAAGACAGGGAAAATCGGGAACACTGTGAGTTATTCATTTTTGTAAATTATCCCATCATTATATGGGAGAAAGCTGAAGACTTAGAAGTACAATTTTTGCTAGATGACAAGGTATGAAAAAGGCTCTTCCTTTCGTTACAAGATAAAATATTCTTCTGCCACATTTTATGGGAAAGCAGTATGTAAAAAAGGCTACAGGTTTAGGGGTTTGTTCTGTAGGACAGTTACAAGTTCTGACCTCTGAGAAGCCAATGACAAAAGTCCCAGTAACTTCAACTTTAGACATTTTACTGCTCAAATGCAAAGGTATCAAAACAATGTCTATGGCTCTGAAAGACCATCCCACCACTGTCCTTTTTTGACAGAATTTAGGTTTTCACTAGAAAATAGGCAGCAATGCCAAAATTAAAAATTGTGGTTTACATCTTTCAAACAAAGATGATGTTTACTCTTTCAGGAAGATAATGAGTATTTCTACAACTTTCAACAAAAGATAAGGGAAAACAAATTTGCAGCACCTTAGAAATTATCACAGCACATACATAATTTTCTACATCTTTCACAGCTGCAGGGAGTTTCGATAGGAGAAAGCCAACTTCCTTACAATTGAACATCCCAATGTACCAAGGACCTGTGGATGGGTGAATCTGCCTGAGGCATGTGCTAAAAGCAGAGATCCTCAGAAGATGTCTCCATCAGATTCAACTGGCAGCTCTGCTATATACTTGAGAGAAAGAGAAGAGAGATGCACAGAGAAAAGTTTTTCTAACACTAGACATGTATGAATTTTACCTACATGGAATGAAGACTAGATATCCAGGAGACATGCTGTCATGACTGATTTGGGGTCTTCCATCCTTCAGGCAGTGTAAGGAATAAACTTGGGTTTGTGTTTTAGCAAAATCTGTATTTCTCTGCAGCTTTCACAAGAAAGCTTATTCCTAAATACTAGAGAATTAGGAATTCCCATGGACCTAGAACTGGTGTAAAAGATAATTCTGTAACTATGCTATCTTTACTGTGATTAATACAATCTGTGGGGCTACTGCCTGTTGTGATACTGGAGAACACAGTGTGATTACTTTCTTTCTGTAGTTTTGCAAACGGACATTGCACTCTTTCTGCATTTCTTTCCCTTTGTATTGAAAGGAATCAACAGGACATCAGTGACCTAAAAAGGCAGCAGTAATTTTACATAATTTTTGATTACAGAGAGTATTGCCTGAGGAGAGTCAAAAGGCTAACAGTCAACACATTTTCCTGGCATAAAAGAACCCCCAACAAAGTCCTTTATATGTTTAGTTCAAATCAGACACAAATTCATGTCTTACATGTCACCAGAGTACTTGGTACCTCCAGAAAGTCTTCTGAAAACTATGGTTTTGAGAAGACAATATTTTCTGGAGAAGAATCATTTCACCTGGAAGTGACAAAATATTCTTTTGGTATTTGCTTCTCAGAGAAAGCAACTCATTAGCAAATCACAGGAGAAATCTTACATGAGCATCAACAAAGAGTACTTAAACTAGCATTAAAGAAATGCCAGCATTTCAGAAAGTCCTGTTTTCATGCAGACACAGTTTGAGCAAAATATCAGATCTTGGTAATAAATACAAAAAAGAAACTATAGTAAACACTGGTGATTGATTTTTTTTTTTAAATGTAGTTAAACCTTTACCAGAAAGTTAAAATGCTGTATGGTATTTGCACCAGAAATTGAGGTAAGTACTGTAAATATCATTAAGTTAAGAATACCAACATGCAGAAATATTGAGAATGCCTTCTGTAATGGGGTTTGAATTGAATTCATAACATACTACTGTCTCCAGTGATCACAACCAAGTTACTAAAGTAAATTTGAATGTGGCCTAGGATCTCTTAGTCTGCTCATTACAAAATGTATTTGCTTTCCCAAGAGATTGTACGCAATACTTCTATTCCAAAATAAATATTATCAGTCATTCATAGTCCCTTAATTCAGCTGGGTAAATAACTGTAACCTTGTTTCATGGCACACAGACCTTTCACAGAATCTAGTCCAAAGCAATAAAAAGGAGGACAGACACTTCATTACATATATTTCTTTCTCCCTTCACAAAGACAGTGTAAGGGTAAACACACAAAAATCTTAACTCTGGCTGAGGGCACTCAGGTATCATTTGTAAAGGTTATAGCAGAATCTGTACTGAAGAGTTGCATCATGAGGCCTTCTAGAATTATATACCTCTAGTTCTTCAATTTGACTTGTATAATAAAGTAGTGTTGAATGGTTCACGATTCTGAAGCTATTTACTGTATTGTCTGTACCTAAGAGCCCTACTCAGCAATTGGGTTGCACAGCACTAAGTACTGGAAAAAGACTTCAGATATAGTGTCAAACTCCAAGCTCTGCAATCTGATTTGAACTTAAATCCTTTAATTTCATTGCTCTTTATCAAGATAATGTTAAGGAAAATCAACTCTTTTTCTAGTCTGGGATTAAATCTAATTATTGGCTGACAGCTAAAAGCAGTTAGCACTTCAACAGGTATCTCCTTTGGAAGCAAAAGTAATTTCCCTGAGAGGCTTCTACCCCATGGTCAAAACTGAGCAGGTGCTCTGTGATGTCCTGGTGGGTGGCAGGTACCCTTGCACTAATGGAGGCACTGAAACTGCTGGAATATACAGGACTTTCAACTCTTGGAAATGGCTTAGAAAAATCATGCAAAGAAAACAATGGACGAGGACCGTGTGGTGCCCTCCAGAAAAATATTTGATAAACTGAAAGCATGGCTGTGTGAGTAATGTATGTGTCTAAGCTTCACCTGACTGCAGTTGGGCAAATATGCTTTTCCTAAGCACATATTTACTGGATGCTATCAGAAACAGGAGACAGCACTAGACTGTCTAGAGCACTAGAGCTTTTGATCAACAAATATGGCAACTCTTACATTCTCATAAAGCTCTGAACAGCTAATATACCCTATCACTAGCTTTAATAATCAGAAATTATAATACTGGGATCTAAAGAAAAACTTGAGTGTTATAAATAATGCTATTACACAGGGATACATGTTAATTATCGGCACCAAAGTAAAACCACTATGCTGCTATCTCAGTTATTTCTGCAGTAACTTATCCCCTTTCTAGCAGTGACAACCTACAATGATGGATTAGGAAGAAGGGCCTGAACTTAAATTGAAAGAAATAATAAATAAGTGACAAAAATAAGAGCATCTGTACTTTTCCAGTACTATATTGTCTTCATTTCTTCTCCCTTGCCACGTTTCCACTGACATGAAGAGGTAATTTACTATGCCAAGGAAATCCATGTCTGCCTGTGCTGAATTACTGCATTCATATTTCTACTTGTTTGTAGTGAACTAAACTCATAAGTCCAGCTATGTAGATGAGTCATACAGGCTGTCTTTCATTTTACAAGGCATCTTTAAATACCACTCTTATTTAACTTGTACTCATTACCATCAGCAAGCAATGTGTGTGCCATGCTATCCTAATTGCCAGAAATTTGAGCAAGTAAATCATTAAAAGGTTAAGTTATTTTTCATGCTAAATTTAATGTACAGTATTAATCAACTTTATTTCATTATTATGAGTAATGCAACATCCTATAGTCAAATCGATTTACAATTATGCCAGATCACATGGCAGGGGGGAAACAAGAACAACAAACAACAGACGGATGTCATTTCTGCCTAAATTCTCCATGTAAATTACAAACTGTTAAGTCAGACAGGGCTTTCTTTGCAGAGTACAACATCCAGATGGAATCTCACCAGCAGAGCAAGAACTGAGACACATCTTTGTCTCAACATTTTAAAAGCAAAGTAACCAAATATCTTGCAAGCAACGCCCAGCCAGCTTTATATTTCCCTATTTGATCCTTAGATCTGCTTTTTGGTATTATTTCTGAATAGAAACCTTTGAGACAACAGTGAAAAAAAGCCATCTTGGCAAAAGATGAGCCATGCATGAGACAATTTCATGTGTTGCTGACATCACTACCATAGGATGGACTTTATTCACCAACATGGACATCTACAGGTAAATCTTTAGATACATTTCTGATGAGTGGTGTGCATTAGGCACAGAGCATCCTTCCAGCTCCTCCAAAATGCAGTTCTGTACTATAAGAAGCATATATTTCATGAGCTACTTATTCCAGAATATTTTATTCTAGTTTAATCCTGCTGAATATCAGAATACCAGTGGTAAATCAAGAGTCCTTAACATATACTAAATAGCAACCTGTCACCTCCCTGAAGCTGAGAGAGCAAGCTCTTGGGTACCTCTTCCAAAATAAATGGCAGAGCTGAGTTATCCCTATGATTTGGAGATACAAGGAGGTACAACATTATACATAGGTAGTTAAATATACTTCTTAGCAATATGAAACTAGTTAGTAGGAAATATTTGATTGTTCATCAATTAGTCAGAAAACTCTAACTGCTCTAAACCTATCTCTGACAACTCGATTGTTGATGCAAGTTGATCTAATTTGGTTCATCACACTGAATTTGATTCAAAGTAAGGTTTCCATTTATTTGTTCTGATAGGTTGCTTAGCATTAAAAATACTCTTAAGAATTGCTTGCAAGTCTGCTTTCATGCTGTTGTAGAAAAGGTAACTTTGTAGGCACATTTGCATTCACCTTGTCTCTGCCTTGGATGTATTAGCCATTGTTGAGAGCTACACTTAATTAGAGAGAAGAATAAAATATTACTTTAGAATAGTTATACAGGTACAGCATAATTTTTCTGTGGAAAAAAAAACCCTAAACACACATATATTCCAAAGACTCATCTCCAAAATAGTTTTGGCAACTGCCCTTTATCTCATGATGTATTTTGAAATGGCAGTTGTTGGCAGGAGAAATAGATGTTATATTTTTATCCTCATAGCCATAAGTCACAGAGTTTCTGTGTTCTTTGCATCACCAGAAATCAACCTAGTAGGATGTTCCAAATCCCACAAAACTTACAATTGGTAAAGTACATTATTGACTACACACTGTCAAGATAAGGTAGAAAATATTCTTCTTTGTATTATTTTATGGTTTACATTGTAAAATATTATGGGAAAATGCAATGAAGCAGAAATACATAAGGCAAACAAAAATTATTTATATTGCAAACATATGTGGACCATTCATCATTCATTCTCAGAAGGTTAGCTATGTTTGAAAGCTATGGCAGATATCATAATGAAGTATCTGTTTCAGAACACATTTGTGACAGACTATCTTAGGTCAAGCAGAACATGCACATGTGTGGTTGCATGGATTATTGTTAAATGTAAAATTAGGTTTACATTTATAATTAAACCCAAAAAATACACTTTCAGACAGAACTGCAATCACTGGTTTTGGTGAGATATCAAGCTGAACAACTGGACAAAAATAGCAGTCAAGTCATAAGACTAGGGAGAAAAGTGCTGTCAAGAAAATGATGAAAAGACATATTTACCTTGTGCAACTGATAGTATTGCTTGGCACCTACTCCTCCTTGCTCTTCTCCTGTCCACAGCACCAAGCGCAGTGTCCTTTTTGGACGAAGTCCTAAAACACAGTTTTTAATATTGCTTTTAATATTAAATACAGAAATATTTTGAGCATTTTTTGCATTGGTCTCCAGCCTCCAATGGATCGTATTTTCACAAACCGAACACAACCAATATCAAGTGTGGCTTTTTCTGTCTAGAATACTTTTTTCTTGTTTAGGGAGAAAGAGTGGGGTAGGGGGAGAGAGACCACAGGAAGAATTGGGCAGTTGAGGTGTCCACTTGGGCAGCTGCAGTAGCACAAGAGAAGCACATTTCAGGGACATACTGAAAGAGTCTGAAAACCACACCAGAAAGTAACTACCTTGATCGATTTCTGAAATGTGCTGCTTTCATTGTGGTGGTCTGCCATAAGTAATACATATCCGCTCGTAGCAGATTCAAATCAAATTTTCATGAAAACTACCATTGCTTTGTCATGGTTAATTTATTACAATTAATTGAAAATGAGCTGCAGGATTTTTATGAGAAATGTTTATCCATTTCAAAAACTGAGGGGCTATGTAATATTATTTTACTTTTTATCAGAGAAATGAAAAGCAGCAATCTGTACTTTGGAATCTGAAAGAGCTGCTAAATGTATGCACAACTTTCTGAAACAAGGAGAATATGAAGCTATTTTCTATTTTGCTATGGTAGCTCAATCAGAAAGATAAGTTCTCAGATAAATTTTGAAGCCATTTTTGCCATGGCAGAACTGATCAGATAGAAGTTGCTTCCCTCAATTTGGTTGTTTCTATTCATAAATTATTACATTGAGAGAAACTTGAGCGCATGGAAGAGCAAACAGATAAAGGAAAAAAACTGTTCTCTGTGCAGTGGAATGCTAATTATGTTAGAGAAAAAAATAAAGAAAAAACATGAGGAATTATCACAAGTGATAAAGTACCACACACATTTTTGTTCTGAAGAGAAATACTATCAGTATCACTGTCAAAACTTATTTCATTTCCTAGCTGAAATGGATGAGGACTGCCAATAGACTTGACCTCATTAATTTTTTTCTTTTGACACACTGAATATGATCTGAACATTTCTTCTTGAAAATACATGCTAGCAATCCTCTGAACTGAAGGCAGAATATAGAAGGAATGCTCCAAATCTGAATAGAAGAGCTTGGATTTTTCAATATTTCATAAAGAAATGAAAACAAGTTTAAAGGTAATTTTCTGTATGTTGATTTGTTGACTGTAAGCAGAAAGGTTGTCAAACTTCCTTACTTTAAAGACAACCTTCTGCTCTCCTAAATCACAACAGTAAAGGATTAGCCTCCTTTACTTTTCAAATTAGTCAGATGGCTTATGAGGTAAAATTGAGATAATAAAATAGCTCTCAGTTTGAAGTCAGAAAGAATTAAGACCAAAATAACCCCAAATGTGTCAGCAGCTTAGTTAGAAGAGGTGGCTGTAAAAAAGAAGTGCTGGTGTAGAAGATAGAGGCCAGTGCTGTAGTATGGTTCCATCAGCACTGGAGTTTGAGTGGAAAAAGGAGGTTTATTTGTCATATCACAAAATGCAAAGTGAAGTCCAATTTCCAGCTCACCCCACCAAGCCTGTGAGAGTAGCTTTGGTAGGAAATTCTCAAGACAGGGAAGCAGCATCTTCTGGCTCCTCCCAGGCAAAAATCAAGCTGCTTTAATCTGCCACTGCTGCCCTAAGCAGGACTTGGGCCAGTGATCAGGGGTTCCTCATGGTTGGCTCAGATGGGCTGTAACCTCAGCTCCTGCTCTCCAGGAGATGGAGATGATCTCAGCCTTGTGGAAAAGACATTTGAGATTCTTATGGCCCCCTCCCCACCCGTCATTGCATCTGTCCATTGAATCAGGGGAAATAAAAAAGCCCTGCTGAGCTTTGTTCTTTCCAGTCGGGACATGGTGTATCAGCTCTTCCCATCTCAGGGATTCCTGTCAGCAAATTCACTGGTGTGTTCTACTGAAATTAAATGGGCAACTTTAAAAAAATAAAAATACATAAGCTATGGAGGCAGTTATTTTAAATACAAACAAAGTCTATAGAGGAAAATTTCATTTCCTCATTATCTTAATCTGAGAGTGATAAGTATTTGTCTACCTGTTATTAAAAACAGAGCTAATCTGACCAAAGAACAGCAAACAAATCCAGTATCCAGAAGTAAAATTGCTGAGAATATTCTTAATGCATGTTTTTATTAGAAAAAAAATGAAGTACTGTATTCAAGTTACAAAAGTTTTTCAAAGTAAGTTTAACTACTTCGGTTTGCTTCTTAAAAATGACTAAGCAAGGTTCCTAAGCAAGGTATCATCTTCACAAAATCAGAAGTCTTTCAGATTGCAGCCCAAATATATACAGAAAAGTCATGATAAAATAGCATTTGGGCTAGGAAACTATATTTTATGATGGGTGCAACATAAAGAAGGGTGGGTAAGCAATCTTAAAATGAAGGAAAACTGTTACACAAATAAAATTGCACCTCTTGCCTTGTTATCTGAATAGATGACTTATTGCATAGTATTAGAAATAAAGAGGCTACCAGAAGAAAAAACCTACAGATGAATTTCCAAATCTCCAATGTTTTAGAAAAATGTACTATCTTTTTTTTTTCTCCCTTCTTCCTTGCCCTTCACTGAAATAAAATCATACTTTACCACAAATGTGCATTTTGGTGATCAGCCTCTATATTCTTATGGTTTATCTCAAGCATAAAAGATACTATTGGCATGTGGAATCACAAGTTAAAGAATGAAATAAAAACATCAATATGGTTGCTCTGTGACTAAGGACACATCTATAGCAAACACAGCAGGACACCTGCTCTATTACACTCCCTCTGTGCTGGAGTGGCTGCTATCCTTTCCTTCTCTTGGGTACCACAAACACTTCGGTCACACCAATGTGCAGGTCTTATTGACTCTACTTTCTGTTTCTTTTAAATCATCATAGATTGCTCACATTCATAGATAACAGCAGCAAGACCTGAAATTTATGTCCTACATGTCTTGCTCATGCTTGACAGAATTGAGACATTCCCACACAGCAAAACTAAAATGTAATGTTTTGTACGTGTAGAGACAAATCATAATGGCCTGTCACACGTAAAGCAAAAAAATAAACCCACTTCACTCTCAATATAGCTTACAAGTCAGGAAGGAGAACTTGAATCATCTTTTTTAAATCAAAATAGAGATCAGTACTAAAAATGCAAAATTTCCTTCAGTAACTATTTTCCCACTTTATAAACATAAATCCTTACTGATGGGGAGAATCACAAAGATAAAATATTTTCTAAGAAGACACTGTGTAGATGGCTAACAGGCTTCTTCAATGTCATTTTGAGACTGACCAACTTACAAAAACATAAAACCCATTCCACCTTTGTAAAAACAGATATTTTCCCTGCAAATCAAGGCACTGGGATCACACACAAGCAAATCAAATAGTTGTTCAGCTTATATGAGGCATACAAGCAAACTGCAAATGGATGTGAGTAGATTAACAGGTGTCAAGGTTTAACCTCAGCTGGCAGCCAAGCCCCTCACAGCTGCTTGTTCACTCCCCCACCAATGGGACAAGGGAGAAAATCAGGAGGATAAAAGCTACAAAACTCATGTGTTGAGATAAAGACAATTTAATAGGGAAAGCAAAAGCTGTACACACAAGCAAAGCAAAACAAGGAAGTAATGCATTCCTAAGACCCTGCATAAATGGCCTAGAAAAGCCTTGATCTGAGCATAAAGTAGAATAAATTGCATGGCCAGTTGAGGGAGGTGATTCTGCCCCTCTACTTCTCCTGGTGAGACCCCACCTGGAGTACTGCATCCAGCTCTGAAGTCCTCACACAGTGGACATGTTTAAGCAGGTCCAGGGGAGAGTCACAATGATGATCAGATGGATGGAATTTCTCTCCTATGAGGAAAGGCTGAGACAAGAGAAGGCTCCTGGGAGACCTTAGAGGAGCCTTCCAGTAACTGAAAGGAATCAAGAAATGAGGACAGATGCTTTAGCAGGGCCTGTGGCAATAAGGACAAGGACTAAAGGAGGGTAGATTCAGATTAGGTCTAACGAAGAGGCTTTTTACAGTGAGTGCAATGAAACACTGTCACAGGTTGCCCGGAGGAACTGTAGATGCCCCATACCTGGAGAAATTCAAGGTCAGATGCGACAGGGCTCTGAGCAACCTGATCAAGTTGAAGCAGTTCCTGCTCATTACAGGGGTGTTGGACTAAATGACCTTTAATGATGTTTTTCAACCTAAACTATTCTCTCTGTTCTCTTACTTCTAATACTCCCTAAGTCACTAATGTACTTGCTTTAGGGGCTACTAGGGAGAGGTATATACAGATATATCATCCTCAAGCGTTGTCCTCTGCTGCATGGAACATACATAAGCTACGGCCTTTTCTCCATTGCTACCCTGTGGCTTGGAATTTTTTTAAAAGGTATTTACACAAAAGCATTTATAAATATTTATACAAAAAAGTATCAAGACACATAATGATGTTGCTGATATTCTTTAAATTCTTATTACACTCCCCACCTTTTTCAAGTTTGGAGCTGATTAGACATAGGGGATTTACTGGGTGTCATTAGTTGGGATATTTCTATCCTGCATGCACGTCTCATAAAATACCTGGAATTTCCATTTCTGCCACAGCATAAAATAAAAATATAACCAGTATTCCACATTTTGCTAAAGAAGATAAGAACTCATCATCAAAAACAGTGGCACAATCGGCTAATACCTGATTTATGTATCCTGTGGTATGGGCAAGGAACAGAAAAAGCTCTTACCACTAGCAATCTGTATCCCTGCCTAATTTCAAAGAATATACATACAGAAATAAGCTGTAATCAATAGGATGATAGTAATAACAGTTAATTGAAGATGTCCAGACTTTTCCTCTGAAGACCTAGAAGAAATCTCTATTCTAAACCAGGACTTTGGCTTTCACTCTTGTTGGAAACACAGCCCTCTACAGTTTGAACAATTCATCTCACTGTTGTGCAGAAAAGTGCCTGTGTACTCATTTATTTAAGAAGAAACTGTATTTTTAATTGAGTGACAAATAATGATTTCACAGAGAAAATAACAGAATCATAGAATGGTTCAGGTTGGAAGGAACCTTAGAGTTAATCTAGTTCCAATGTCCCTGCCATGGGGGGCATGGTCAGGTTGCCCTAGGTCACTAGGTCAGGTTGCTCAGAGCTCCATCCAACCTGGCCTTAAACACTTGCAGAGACAGGGCATTAGCAACTTCTCTGTGCAACCTGTGCCAGTGCCTCACCACCCTCACCACCTCATCCAAGGAATCTGGATTCCTTCCAAATATCTAATCTAAAGCTTCTCTCTAAGTTTGAAGCCATTGCCCCTTGCCCTGTCACTACATGCTCTTCTAAATAGACTCTCCTCATCTTTCTTGTGTGCTTCCTTCAGGAAGTGGAGGGCCACAATCAGGTCATCCCTAAGCCTTCTCTTCTCCAGGCTGAACAACTGCAATTTCCTCAGCCTTTCCTCATAGGAGAGGTGCCCTGTCCTTGTAATCATCTTCATGGCTTTCCTCTATGCTCACCCCAGCAGGCCCACATCCTTCTTATGCTGGGGTCCTCAGAGTTGGATGCAGCACAGGTGGGGTCTCACAAGGGGAGACCAGAGAGGAAGAATCCCCTCCCTCACCCTGCTGGCTACGTTGTTTTTGATGCAGCCCAGGACATATTTGGCTTTCTGGGCTATAAGTGCACATTGCCAGGTCACGTCCACTCTCTCACCAATCAGTAACCTCAAGTTCTTAGTAGAGCTTCAAAGTTAAAAAGCTTCCAAAAACAAGGCAAAGAACAGCTGAAAAAACACCCCTTTTTAGTACAACTTAAACCTTGATTATAACATATTTCTAATTCTCTAGTGAGGCTCAAATTAGATATGGGAAACAGCTTTTAGCTTCAGAAACTGTCTTTCTTCTTCTTAAACCAGTCACCTGCAGTGCAATCTCCTTGATTTTTGTCTGTTGATAGCTTCTTTTTGTGGCACTGAGGACAAAGCACTGCAAAAAATAGCACTGGGAAGCAAGTAAACCTCTGAGTGTTGAAAGTCTGGAGTAACGAGAGATGAGGTCTGGAGCAGAAGAGATGAAGCACTGCAGGAAGAAGACAGAAAATGGTCGGGTCTGGGGCTGGGGAGGGGGAAATCAAAGCGGATGAGCCAAGCCGGATTCTGCAGCTCAGTCTCGCCTGGGGCTGTCAGCTTGCTCAGAAACATGTTCTGGGGGTTGAGAGGACACCACTGCCACTGGCACAGACTGTGAGCAGCTGCTTGGACAGGCCCTGCAAAGAGGGCACAGGAGCAAGGCAGTGCCCAAGGTGAGCCAGCCTAGGGAAAGACTGGATTTGCAGAGCACTGGCAGCCTTAACAGCAGTGCAGCAAGACACTGAGATTACACAATTTTCTTTTCCTGTTTTTAGGGAGGCTGATGATCTTATGACAGAAGGGCAGATTTACAGAAGATTGGAGAAGAGAAATGTGAGAGGTTTTAGATAGATTTATTTTTAAAAAGCAATGCAATATCCAAGAGGAAATGTCAAGGAAGGAGCTGGGTATACAAGACTGGAAGGGAAATCTGTGAATGATTTGCAAGTCTAGTAACTAAAAATAACATGGATTAAGCCTTTTGACTGGGGAACCGAGGGAGAGAAGAGGGAAGCTAAGCCCAGAGCCTGGTGCTTATGGGCTGCAAGTCAGGCAGCAACAGTGCCAGAGAGAGGATTTCTCTGTGGACACCTTCCTGCCACCTGGCAGCACAGCTCAGGGGCACTTCAGATGAGAAGTACTGCCAAATGTGCTCATCTGCACATGGGGTTTTAAACGACGAACTGTTTTGTGTAGTGTCATGAAGCCATTACAAGTCATGTGTACCAAAAAAAAAGAGGGAAAAAGAAAAAAAGGAGAAGAAAAGGAAACACAAACTTGCCTGCGTAAAAAAGCAAAGCGCAGAGTCAGCAGAGAACTCCTTCACCCCATGCCTTGCTCTCATCCTGTAAACGTGTTCTCCGAGTCCCCCAAAAGGAATAAGACACTTTCCACCTTTAAAACACACTTTATTTCTCTTCAGGAACACATTCTTCCTTAAGGGTATTTGTGATCTCATCAAATTGTGCAGCAGAAAAGGCAATGTGGGGCCCACTCCCACACTCACTGGGATTACAAATATCAGACACAGTTTGATCTTAATGAGAGGTGGGTCTGTATTCTGCCTCTGCTGCCCCGTTCTTTGGATTAGAAAAACAAATCTGTTAGGCTATTCTGAGAGCTGATGAGTCAGAAAATGAAGCAGGCACACTTCTGTCTCCATACTGAAAATTTATACCTTAAAAAAAATGACAGTAAGGACAAGATGCCCCTTACTTCATTTGGGAAGGATTTCAGCACTTCATCATGTCAATCATGTTGGAGATTTGAAAAAAAAAAACCAAACCAATAACACACAACAGCTGGCATTGCCAGGTTTTTAAGATTTTTATAGATAATCAAAGCTCAGATTTTTTCTTGAATTTTCTGGGTAAATTAAAGCTTGCAGAGAAGCAGCAGTCCACAACACAGAGAGCAAAATTGCTATGGAGGGCTGTATATCTAAATTTACCACCAGATTAGCAACCTTTTATGTTTGCAGTTGCCCCTCTGCAATGTCAACACAGTATGAAAATTGAAGATTTAAGTACTTGCTAAGTTCACATTCAACCAAATGTTAAAATGAAGAATAAATGCATTTGTAGTGTAACAGCATATGCAGATATTTCATACCAAGAAGATTTAACAGAATTGAAAACGTGAAGGTCAGAATAAAACACTCAGCCTTGAGAAAGTGAAAAGACTGTAAGAACAAGAAGTTAATATCAGGCATATTTGATTAAAGAAAAAAGCCAGAAACTGTAAAAGTAGTCTTTTAATTATGTTTCACAACATATCTCCTAGACAGCAAACAATTACACCACCACAAGAAATTCAGAAAAATGTTTAACAAAATGTTTTGCAAGTACGTTAAAATTGCATTTATATGACTTCAATTAAACTAGCAGAAAAGGAATTACTCTGGTGATCACATTTTTAATAAAACATATCTTTAGTCCTTATATATTAGCCAGTGAATTTGGACTGGAGAAATGTAACTTCGAACAAAGACTACAGTGAACTGTATAAAAATCTGTCTAATGGTTTTCCAGTTGCATTAGTCATGGGTATAATTCAGATGAGAGTTACAATTTCAATTTTAAATAAGTTTTAAGGGGGAAAATTTGTCTAATCAACTCCTTCTGAGTAACAGTAACTCAGTTAGTACCTTAAAATTCTTACATGCATTGTTTCAAAAACATTCCTGTAGTTTTCTGTGTCTTTTTCCTATAAAGCAGTGTAATTTGGTTGTGCCAGATCCGTGTCTACATCTATAGGAAAGCTGATTTATGAAGCCTCAGTTCAGCCTAATGCTGGCAAACAGACAAAGAAGAGAAATGGCACCTATCATCTATCACCATACATTTCTCCCTTTTTCATGTTTCATCATCGTCTAGGAATGCAGGAAAGATGTGTAAAAGGTGTGATGACTGGGATTAGATTTTGTCAACAACCATTCTTCCTTCATCAAGCTACTCTAGCAGCTATCTAGCTCTATCACCATCCTACCCTGGGTGTGAAAGAGGAAAATGTTCCCTGTTCATCTACTTGACTGCTGGTATTCACTGGCTCTGGCAGCTCCCCATAGCAAGTGTTTTCTTACATGGAAGAACAGGACTCCCAGAAGCACTTTGAGGCACAGTCCAAGCAGACACTTCTTGGTCTGAGGCAGCATGCAGGCATGAGCACATGGGCTCAGTGCTCAACTCAACAGCACGAGCAGGGAACTGTTCCTTCTGCATCACAACCCAGCACTACAGGAGTCTGGAGTGTAGCCTCTCCTGGAGTCTGCACCGACTCCTTCAGTGGAAGCAGGGGTTCAGAGAGCATTCACTGGCAACTCCTTACACTGGCTGCAGCTCAAGCAATTGAAGACAAAGAGGAAACGTTTGACATTTGACAAATCCACAGCTCAGCCATTGACTTCAGAAGATGTCCCAGGACTGAGCAGTAGCTTGTGGACAGGTATGCACCTCTGGGCTTGGCAGGGCACCAAGAGTTGGCTAGCAATGAAGTAAGAGAGACCCAAACACAGCCAGGAAAAGGTAGAAAACACATTTCTTGAACAAGGAAAGAGAGCTTGTGTGTAAATGTTGCTGAAAAAAACCTGGGATGTGAACAAAGAACCTGTTGACTGTTTGATTCCTCCTGTGCTAGCAGAGATGGGATTCTGAAAATAAACTAGACTGTAGTGTCAAGTAACATACCCCAGCAGTTTCTATTCTCAACAGAAAAAAAATTTATTCCAGATGTTTTAATTAAAAAGAGACATAACACCATTTCTGAAGTTTTTCAGAAGAAAGCACTGAAATTCATCTACCAAAATCAACTGGATTTCTAACACTAGTAGGCTCCCTCCTGCTGTTAGGAGACTTAACTGTTTGGAAACCTGACACTGCCATACAACCACATTCTAAAGATCTTTCTCTATTATTGTCATTATTCATGCCTTCAAGCTCCCTTTATGGATGAAAGGCCCACATTTCCAGCACTAGAGTGTGAGATAGCTTTGGCAGGGCTGGAGGAGGGCAGAACACCTGCTGGGTGTTTTGCTGGGAAATGCCCCTCAGCCAAGCAATATGGGAGCACAGCTGGATTAGGAGCAAAGAGGCAGCAGTGGCTAAAGCTCTGAATCCACTGGACACATCCTAGCTGCCTCTTGGTCAAATACCCTGTACACAAGTATGACTCCGAGCAAGAAGAGCTGCAGGCTTGAAATGTTGGGAAAGGAGGACAAATATCTCCTTCACAGAAACTGACAACCAATATCTAAAGCAGGATCAAATCCTGCAAACTGTCCAACTAAAGACAAAATGTGGCAGCAAAATAAGATTTTGTGGGATTTTATGGTGATGTTCTATGTGTAGCTGCTTATTTAGTTTTTTTATCTCACCTGAAAATGCAGCTTCTTCTGTAAACCTTGGATGAGATAGGGTCATGAGAAGCTGTGTTTCAAACGACACCAGAGTAACTAACTGGATCAACATGAAAATGCTGAGGCAAATGACATTGGCCAACTCCAGAGATACTCTTTTTTGCACATAAACTAACAAACTAGCAAAAGTTTAGAATTATAAATGGAACCTGAAAACAAGTTTGGTTTGAGATTTCTAGGCTGTAATTAGCAATAAAGCTGTTGTTCTGTTAAACTAGAAAACTGCAATTTGCTTGAGTGCTGTCTCTCCTACAGCTTCCAAAGGCCCTCATCACACTACATTACAGCTCATCCAACACCCCATGGATTCCCTCAGCTTAATGATGGGAACCTGTTAGCCTTTCCTCTCTAAAACACCTCCAGTGTCTTCCCATCATCTCTTAATTACCCCAAATAGCACTCTCAATACTGCCATGGAGATATTTGCAATCTATCACACAGAGTTTGCAGACAGATAAAAAGGAAAGAGACTGGTGATTACCCCAATGCTACACATGTTCTGGTAACCAGGTGTTTGCCTCTTTAAGGAAAGAATATAAGTGCCTTCTTCCTGCCTCTCCTCAGGTGGGACATAAATGCACTTGCCCATCTTTCCTGAGTCACCCATTTGAAGAGTGTATCAGAACTTCCTATTCTAAATATTTTTATACTTCCATCAAAATTAGTTAAAAATAGATCAAAAGATTAAAGCCTGCAGAGGGCTGGGCAGGGCTGCTGCCGCCAGACATTGCTGAAGACAAACTGCACATTGCACAAGTTTACTGCCACGGACACTCTGCTGCAAGTGTAGAAGGGTAATTTCTTAACCATCAAAAATCCTCAGCTAATCACAACAACCTTGGCTTCTCTGAAGGAAAGGGAGTTTACCAGCTCAGACCAGTTCACAAACTGCCTCAGTGACTCTAAAAACATTTTTATTCCCAGTAAAAGGAATAGGGAGTAATAACTAGCTGAAGTGTTCATGTTTCTTCATATAAACAACTTCTGTGGAAACATTTCCAATTCTTCCTTTTTTAAGCACATCAGCCATGAAGCAGCTTGCCACAGACCCTGCCTATCAGTGGCATATGTAAGCTTCAAAAATCTAATTCATGTTTTTCTTTCCTCTGTGCTTCATTAAACTTCATTATTAAGGGTGAGAAAAGACCCCCTTGAACACCAATAGTCAGTATGACCACTGGTTAGTGAATTTTTCTGAGATTAGCTACCAGCAAAGCAAACAGCCATGAGAGCTTAGTTGACACAGAGAACTTGATATGGAAGCACTAAGGAAAATGCTTCGTTTTACTCTGGTCAGGAGATGTCTACAGCCAGCATGGGCACCAACAGGTGCACAAGCTGGTACTGATGTTTAACTGTACCTTGCTGAAGGGGATGTTTTGATAGTAAAATTGCAGCTGCACAGAAAACATAGCAAGATTCACCTTGTTGAAATGTAGCCATCTAGAAGTCAAGATTTGCTCTGAATTTGCTGCCTGTGCCTTCTCCCTGAAGAAGGATGATAGGGAATGGCACCATCACCAGGTACCTCCTTCCCATCATCCCACTGTGGAAGACAAGCAGAGCGATATTACAGCTGTTAGAAGCAAAGTATTCAGACAAACTGAAACTTTCCACTTGTTAGCTCTTCTACTTTCCAGAGCTAACTGAATGGTTATAACTTTACAAAGTGTTCAAAACCTACAGCGGATCACAATTGGCTCTATGCTTTTAAGGTACTACTCTTCTGAAATGTATGCAGGGGATTTTACATCAATAAAATACTTTCATTCCACTCTCTGCTAATATAATGCAAAACAGTTTCAGTTCAGTCTGACTTTAATGTAGTTGCCTTTCCCTCAAAAAGAAACAACATTAATGAGAAGTAAAAATGGAAAAAAATGAAAAAAAATTGCTACCAAATGTTTGAAGTCTTGAAGACTATGTAAAACTAATTCAGATTGTGCTGAACTGGTATATGTCCTTATAAGGAGTGTGTAACTATTTTTGGTGTCTGAAAAGCTAAAAAACCCAAAAGCAAAACAAAACCAAAAAAAAACACCAACCAAACAAAAAAAACCCAAAACAATATGACACAGAAATTGCCACCTCAATTTAAAAAAAATAACAGCTAACACTGAAGATTCAGGAAATATGAGGAAGTATAAAGGCCAATACATTAAGTAACTGATTTACTTAGAAATAAAAGCAAGAACTATTAAAATAATTTACTTGAGGCAAGAAAACAAACTGCATTGCTTAAAATAAAATCTTACCATTTTAAACCATATTTTAATGATTTTTCAATTAATTTCATGTATTTGGTCTTAAGCCAATAGCTATTAAATAGTTTTGGGAGGAGGCTATGTTGAAAGTATGGAATTGCATTTAAACTATAATATTTTTCAAGTATTGCATGAAATTTTCAGAATCCAAATTAACAGCCATAATTTGTGTCTTGTCCATAAGCCATGTCCAAGGGTCACAGTGGTATCATGATGAAATGCTATTAGACCATCACTAAAAAAACTGCTTTAATAGTGTAATAGTATTTTGCTTTCATGAACCCAAAGGACCATGGCAGAAGTACTGGCGTTATTTCTTACTACACAATATAAATTCATATTCAGGAAATCATATTTCAGAATGCTCATTTCAGCTTGAGGATCATATCACCACAGCTGTAAGATCAGTTATACTCTGGTAAATGCTGACACAGTTTTATGGCTACACAATGTACCATAGCTTTAAGACTCCCTGGACACAGTAAAAAATCTCTACACATACATAGAGCCAACTGAATTGTCTTATCTTCATTTCAAATGTATTTGGTGGACTAGTGTGAGATTAAATTTACCAGGGTCCAAAAGGATATCAAACAAAGTTTCCACAGTTCAAAACACAATGCTCATTCAAAACACAATCTATGGAATTGATTTTAAATAAAAGTGATTAATTTGTTTCTCACACAATCTTCACATCTTTTTATTTTGCTGTCCTTTTTTTTCTTTTTTTTTTTTTTTGTCATATTTTAAATGCATAAGATAATAAATCTGCATTAACCAGTTTTCTATGGAGGCCAGTTTGTGAAAGGCCCCTTGGTTACCCACAGCTATGAAGACCCAGAAGTCCTCTCCCAGCTTTGTGTTCCTGCAGAATACTGGTGGAACCAGAAGAGCAGAACACAACAGCTGCCCAGAACAGAGGGGATCAGTAAAGGCTCCAGCATTTCCAATCTGAGAGAACAGCATTTCATCACAGGTTGCACAGCAAACACACAGGCTACTACCAGAGGAAATCAAATATTTAAACAAGAAGAAAGTGATGCATTTCAGTCATGCGTGAAGGGAAACCCAGTGAATAAAAATTATACAATGCTACCATGAACTTGCCCTTAAGAAACACACAACAGTTTATTTTGAATGGAATAGAGTACCAAACACAGCAGAATAACTTTCTTTTCCTTGAAGATGGAGGAAACACAGCCAATTTTTCCAAGCATCATTAAAAAAATATTAAAAGACACTAAAAGAAGGAGTACACTTGGATTCTTTGTAGAAGAATCCTATTTAGTTTGCTTTTAATAAACCAAAAATTTAAACGGACACACTTTGTTTTAGTTACAGATTGATAATCCAATCATTCTAAAGCTGGGAAATTGAGATATTAGAGGTTCAAACAATGCAAAATAAAGGAATAGGAACTCACAGGGATGTCTGATGTTCACGGCTGCAATATGCAAGCAGTTAATCACATGACAGAGCTTGTCCACAAAGGGCTCTTCAAGAAAGACCGAGATTGTTGAAGTACACAAATCCTTCCACTGGGAAGCAGGGAAAGCTAGTTTATTGTTGTAAAAGGCTGCCAGGGCAGGAGCAGCAGCTGATTTTAGTTTCTAATGAATACATTGAGCATTCCTCTTGACCACAGGTTACATTTGTGGAAAAAAGGAATAAGGTGGAAAAATAGATTCCATCTGATGAAGGAGGAAAAGCATCCTTGGATATCAGCTCAACAATCTAAGAAGTCTGTTTTGAACTAGTTTTGAGTGGTATAGTGACAAAATGAATATTTGTGCTCAGAGACATGGATAAAATAGCAAATCCAGTTTAGACATCATACAAAATGTCCTGGAAATGTAATGCACTAAAAATATTTTAAAATTAAAGATTTACCCAGATCCTTAATGAGTGATAATGCTTCCCACGATATAAACGCTCCACCACCATCATCCATAGCTCCCTGCCCAACGTCCCAGCTGTCCAGATGTCCACTGACCAATACAACCTGGAAAAGCAGTTATGAGAAAGCATATCTACATGAAAACACTGAATCAGAAAATTCTGTTTAGCATTTAAGCATTTTAATGATTTTGTCACAAAGTTGGCATTTTAGTTTAGAACGGGAGGAAAGAAATATTTCAAATAAAATTAAACATTGTTCTCTAGTTGATGAATATTAATCTGGGATTCTACTACTTTAAACCACTGCCTAAGTGACACTAGATAAGCTGTGAGAAATGTTTAAATGAAAGGTTTTATCTCATACATTATGAAAGTGCATACTTTTCAAAGATGCAGGACTACTACACTGCTGACTGGTGAAATTTTCTTACATATTCCATCTGTTTAAGCCCTTAGGCATGAAATCTGATTAATCCTATTTTTGGGTGCATAAGGAAAAAATATGAACTTAGACTGAAGCATTCCCAGAGGTTTTTGTTTTACTATATACTATGGTACTTGTCACAGAGGACCTCTAATTTATTACCAGATCCCCTATGTGCTACAACAATGACAAGATATTTTATAGTTCATTAGTCATAAGGATATTTTAAAACATGGTAGCAAGTCCCAGATGGGTTTTCTGCAAAGAAGGTTTTCTGACTACAGTAGAGAATAGTAGTATGGGCATTTCCAGAAACATCCACCTACAGATCTGGACCCTTCAAAAGTTGACAAGTAGCATCAGACAAATACTACAAGTGTGAGAGTTCCTCAGCTGGGCCTTGAGCTGAAGGGCTGATGGATCTACGATTACAATGGAAAGGTCAAGGAGGGACAAAAACTCTGAGCCAAGCAGGCAGTGTGGTAAAGTGGTGCAACAGCACAAAACCAAGTGCAGCATGTGCTCAACCTATGACAACTCAGCAGTAAGGAAAAACTAAAGGAGACCCTGAAGCATCCACCTGTGTTCTGCTCAGAACTGGCCATACAAAAAGGGAAGCTTCCCTCTCTCTGGTTAGCTGATGTCAAACAAGTCTCAGAGTTGTGGGATCCAGAAAAATATTCGTTCTTTCTGCCATCTTCTCCCTAAGGGATGAGGATCTCCTGGCATACTATCCCATCTACCATTTATCACTGGACAACTAGTCTAGCCCTGTAAATGAGAACATAATGCTTTTTTCCTGTTGTAACTCCTGGAGGGCAAGAGTCTATGCTGTAAAGTATACAGTAAACATTGCAAGGAAGTAACTTGGAGCCCAAACATGAAGATCTCTATTTTCTTCTTCATATCAGATAAATCTAAGTATGTTTTCACTGGTTATTAAAATTAATGGACTATCATGATAAGATAAGTATCAAGTACTCATCATACAACAGTGCTTTTTCATCAAACCAAACACAAACTCAGGTAACATAACTGAAATACCCGTAGTATTAAAAAAAGGCCACGAGAAAGTAATAATCATACCCATTGTACTGCCCTGGGTCCAACCAGAATGCACCAAACCCCTTTAAATTTAGCAAATAGACCGTGAGATCTTTATAAATGTGTGTGTTACAAGAAACAGAACAGTCATGCCTTAGAAGCAGAAAAAGCTTGTGATTAAAATCTGAAGAACAGCTTACTCTTTCCTTCTCACGTCTCAACTCCCTTTTCTGGTTATCCAGCCTTAACATGTGTTTGCTTTCCAGCACAGACTCATTTTCTTGGTAGAAAATAGACATGCTGCAATCTTTATTCCAAAACCTCCCTTCCTTCAAAAGTGCTTAAACTTGGATGGATGGCCCTTCTGTAAAAGCCTCAGAATTTCTCGGGGGTATTCCTGTGATTTTGTGATTAAATGTCATGACCCTCAAAGGGCCAACACAAAAGATTGCAAACAACACATTTTCCAGGGACACTGCCCTGCAGTAGAAGTACTTAATAGCAACATAGCTTGAAACTAGACCATGAGAAAAGCAATGCCAGCTTTGGAGGTAGAAATGCTCTCTGAAATGAGAACAGAGAAGAGAAATGCGCTGTGGCTGCACTTTTTGCTTTATTCTAATGGAGGACTATGCACATGTTCACACTTGCTGGGAGTGAGGGTAATGCATGAATGAATTCTGCTCTGTGTTCGCTCCTGAACGTGCAGCCCCACTGCAACCTGGCTATGCAGGAGGCAGCTCAAACACCATCACACTTTGTAGCCAACTGATGCAGACTCAATACAGTCCACTCAGTAAGGAATCCACAAATAATAATAGTTTTTTTAAAAAAACAGAAAAGGCTCTGAGTGAAAACCCAATTGTTTGTGGTGTAAAGGACATCTATTCCACAGCTTCAAAATCACCATGTGGTTTCTTTGTTCTTAAAGCAAAAATAGTTTTTAAGAAAATAACTATTTTGTCTCCTGGGAAACAGAGCTTCAAGATGAAGTGAATTATTTAGAACAAGTTTGTAAACTCACTGAGAGACAACCAAGTTTACAATAGGATGCCTTTTCTTTTGCAGTGCAAGAATACATCACTAGCGCTGTTCCCTGGGAGCAATCTCAACGGTGTCTGAGACGGAGTTACTCCTCATTTCTGTGGAACAACACATATTGCAACAGCAGGAAATTCTGAATCAAAAGAAGGTGGTGTAATCTCATTTGGGGTTACAGTCTCCAATTGTAAAGCTTCTTCACCAACTCCAGAACATTACACCAAAACAGATCAAGGTTCAAGTGGATTGAGAAAGTCAGTTAATTTTATGGATGAACTTCAACTTAAATTTACTGAAGCTGTTGCCAAGCGCAATTACATAAATACAGCCATTGTACCTCTATGTGAAAGTTTCTTCAAAACAGTTGTTTTTCTCAAACTATCATGTTTTTGTAGCAGCTGCTGAAATGAAAGTTTCACTGATTGTGCTGATAGCCATAGACATTCTTAAAATAAGACAGTTATAAAATAACAAAACCCACTGTGTTTATCTTGGTTTTTAAGTAGATGGAATGTGCCTCAGCAATTAATGGAAATATTTCTGAAATTCAGTCTAAACCACTATATTCTTTAAAGCAATATTATAAAATAATAGCATTATAATATTCTGTATAGGTGGGCTAATAACAAAGGCAGTTAAAGCTATCAAAGACATATGATTATTGCATTTTCTACATTTCTTTCAAAGCTGTTATGTGATTCTCAACTGCAAATTAGTGTCCACCGACACTAATAACTTATATAAAACAACCCTATAAAAACGCCAGAAGAACACAAGCATTGCAAAACTTACATTACAGATGTAAGTATTTGTTTTAAATATGCAGAGAAACCACAAGCAACTGTATAGGACAGTACAAATACTGCAATACATATTTGCCAAATTGGCTAAAAATAAATTTGGAATAAGA
The DNA here is from genome assembly GCA_013400575.1 of Peucedramus taeniatus. Classification (NCBI taxonomy): domain Eukaryota; kingdom Metazoa; phylum Chordata; class Aves; order Passeriformes; family Fringillidae; genus Peucedramus; species Peucedramus taeniatus. Next base: position 153,077 of record WBNO01014257.1, read on the forward strand.
CATCTTGCATGCAACATGGCAACTTAAGATTCATCTTTCTTATTCTATTTCCTTCTGCATCAGCATGATGATATCTATAGGCTGCCTTTAGGTCGTGCAGCATTTCAACCAAGCATATTGAAACAGTAAAAAAAAATATTCTAAACACAAGAAAATTAGGAAGAGGATCCACACATTCACATACATGTGCATATGTCATCCTTTCTAAGCAGGATGGTTTATGCCACTAAAAAATAATCTCCCATACCATATGTAGTCACACAGGCCAATTGTATCTGTCATGCAACAGCTTCATAAAATGCAGGTGAACTACCGTCTTGATTAAAAGGAATTTTAAGAAATGCCTATCCCATTTTTAGTTAAACTCAAAGCAAAGGCTTCTTTCTATGCAACCTTAGAGATGATAAATATTAAACAATAGGGAAGAACTATAAGCAACATTTTCAATCACTCAATTTAATCTAGAATAACATTTGTATTAAGTTTTGAAAACCACCATGCAGAGGTATTTCATGTCCCTGAGACAGGGGTATATCAGGTAATGCCAGAGTAGTGGAAGAGTAATGAAGCCATCATTCATCTTTGCCCTTCATGGATGAAGAAGGCTTCATGGATGGAGGCTTGGGTTCACAGAATAGAATCTTTATTTATAGGAATCTGCCTATCAACACATTTCTCTTAGAAAAGCATACTAATAACTTTCATTATGCAAAACACTGAAAAGAATGTTTCTTTACATCCTTCTCCAGCAGACAGTGAAGATAAGGAGCAGCTCAACTTGCAAGAGGACAGAAAACTTAAACAAGCATCAAATACACAAAGAATTACAGAACCACAGAATCATGGAATCACAGAACCAGTTAGTTTTGAAAAGACCTTTGAGATCATCAAGTCCAATCTATGACCAAATTCCACCTTGCCAACTAGACCATGACACTAACCACTACATCCAGTCTTTTTAGGCACTTCCAGGAACAGTGACTCCACAACCTCCCTGGAGAAGCCGATTCCAACGTCCAATCACCCCTTCTGTGAAGAACTTCCTCCTAACGTCCAACCTAAATATCCCCCCGTGCAGCTTAAGACTGTGCTATCTTGTTGCGGGTTGCCCTGGAGAAGAGACAGAGCCTTACCTGCCTGCACCCTCCTTTCAGGCAGTTGTAGAGAATAAGACCTCCCTTTAGCCTCCCTTACTCCAGGCTAAACAACCCAGGTCCCTCAGCCATGATTTGTGGGATGGGATTTGTGCTCAGACCCTTCACCTGCCTTGTTGCTCTTCTCTGGGCATGCTCCAGCACTCAACATCCTTCCTAAATTGAGGGGCCCAGAACTGGACACAGCACTCAAGGTGTGGCCTCACCAGTGCCCAGTACAGGGGAAGAACGACTTCCCTGGTCCTGCTGGCCACACTATTGCTGACACAGACCAGGATGCCCTTGGCTGCCTTGGCCACCTGGGCACACACTGGCTCATGTTCAGCCTGTTGTCAATCAGTACCCCCAGGTCCCTTCCTGCCTGGCCCCTGTCCAGCCACTCCATCCCCAGCCAGTAGTGCTGCACGGGATATGAGCAAGAACGAAACAGGATATTAGAACCAGATCAAGCATCTTTAGTCATGACACGTTCAAAGCCCAAGCATCTGTATGCCAAAACACCCAGCTTAAACAGTGAAGTCCTCTAGACTGTAACTCTTAGTTCTTTTCAACTCTTCATGTACATTTTCAGTTAAATAATGCTAGAAGTTAGTTGTTTCCTCAGGTTTACAGTGTTCCCAGCCAGTTCAAAATTACCTGGAAACCCATGAAAAACATTTTTACTCAATTTTTTGTGGTTTGCTTTCTCCAGTTTGCTTCCAAGTAAGTCCATCTGAAATTTTAAGTACCAAAACAAGGTCCTACATTATTTAACTGGATATTTTCCTTGCATGAACCCCCTGCCAGGGCAGGGGTATTTGTGCAATACTTACCTTAAACATATAAACAGCATATATAGTTGATTTGTGTTTGGACCAAAATCAGGGGAAAAAAGAAGTCAGATAAGAATTAGGATCCCCTATTTAATCCAATTTAAAAATTGCCTATAACTTCTCTCCTTCCCCAGGTACTCACTACTCATTTTTATTCTCACAAACATTCTCTCACTTCACAATTTCCTATTCTCTCTAGTCCCAGCAAAATTTATGGCACTAAATAAACCATGACTAAAAAACTCTTAATCCCAGCTTCTCTAGACAGAGGAACCCAGCACCAAATTCAGGCCTGTGCTCCTAAGCATAAGGGAGTACATTTTTAGTAATTTACACATTTGGATAGCATGATAGCTATGAACAGCCAGATGGCTTCAGTTTATAAGGACTTAGAGATTTTCTTCATTTCACTGTGTTAACAGCATGAGGATAAAGGAAAAAAGAAAGGCAGCATATAATGTACCTAACTAGTGGGCAAATAAAACAGCTGGCAGAACTAAATTTAAGCCCATCATGGCTAACCTGCTTTTAAAACTATGATTAAATAAAGTCTTCATATACACAGATTTGCAAATATAGAGTAGTAAATATGGCATGGCAATTTTAGCATGTATTAGTTTCATCCACAGTACTAGCTTCCAAATATATTTGGGAAAATGGCAACACCAAGCAACATGCACTTCTACTCCTTACCCACATAGCAAAGCTGGCACCAGTATTCGCAGCATCCTTCTTAAGGAGCACTTCTTAATCTCCAGACTATATTTCCTTTTCTCCTTCTTAGGAAAAGCTTCTGCCATCTTAATGGAATAAAGTGTGCAATTGGCTTTTTTTCCCTCTGACTCATTCTCTTTCTACTTCATCTCAAACCCTTCTGTCTTCAAGTCACACAGCAAAACAAATGCAAATTACGAGTTATCAACTCTTCCTACTATCGATATTTCATGTCCAGGCAGAACCTCATTCCTGTATGCAAACCAACATTCCTCAAGTTTTAAAATATTTATAATAGTTATTTAATTTGTATCATGCAGCAAGATTCTGTAAATCAGTCCCTTGGCTTTTCCACCAAAGGCCTTCTGAAACCTAAACAATCTGGACTTGTAATCCTGTGTGCTGTAGCACCACACTGACTGCAGCAAACACATCACACATCATCTTCCATTCTGGAATCTGACCCAGCTCTTCCAACAGCAGGATAAATACTTGACGAAAACTTCTCCAGCACTGCATTATAAAGATAACCATTTAAACAGTTTTTGCTGGGACACTGTTTTGTATACACTATCATTATTCAAGCTCAGCATTTCAACATTTGAGGATGACAAAGCTGAGTGCCCATCAGCAGCACAGAGTACTAAGTACTGTAACACAGTACATATGGCATGGGATTAGAGTTAAACTAACATGTGAGGTAAGATATACACATCATTCATACATTTGAATATAAACCCTCCTATATTTTAAGATGTGTGGGGCATTGCTACCAGAAGGAAAATACTTTGTCCAGTAATGCTTAAACACAAGTCTACTCTATTGTGTGTAATTTTATCAACTTCAACAGCTAAATTCAAGCATGGAGCTGTATCAGAGATATTCAGTTAAAAAAAAAAACTTGATTAAAACTCTTTATGACAGTCTACTCTGGCCATTCCCCAAATATTTGTTTTGGGCTACAAAGATTTGTGTGTTTTTGTGCTTGCCTTTAAGAAAACACTAACTGCCCCCAGTTAAAGTGCAATTAGATTAAATCATGCCCTACATGTAAATCAGGAACATTACACATTTAATGGATTTTATTTTGTATATATAAGGATATTTCTTCAAATTAGTTTTTAGCTTTGGTGTCCAAATAATATGACTTCACTGTACAGCTCTTTTTATTAGATTTTACGCACATTAGGAATGGTTTTTAAATAATCACTCTAGCTGTCTCAACTAATTTACAGTCCTAAAGATATAGAGAAGTTCAGAAGGAAAAAAAAATATTAAAACAACAACTGTCTTTTCTACTTAATATGCAGTGTATTAAGTCTTAACTTCCAGGCTTCTGATTTAATGACAGATCTGCACATGAAACAGAAGTGACTCATTTAGTCACACAAGAATCCAACCCCATTATTGCTAAAATTCTGATTAACCTTCAAAGAGCCCCTGTGTCACAACATACAGTAAACTCTTTAAAGTTGAATCTCTACTTTGTACAAGTAATCAAAACGAAAGTGTTATTGGAAAGTACTGCAATCAATCTTCCCTGTTTGAAGTAAATCTCAAAACCACTGAGTAGTTAATAACTAGTAATAGTAAGTGAGCTGGTATCATTTATAGTATGTATGACAGTGAAGGAGAGAATCAGTATGAAAATAAATTATTACTAATAAGGGAATTGTAGTAAAGGTAACAAGACACAGAAACTATATGAGCATTCATAAGATAACCAAGTACTGAAATGACTACCATTTTAATATTAAATGCTGGATTTAAGACTTATCATTTCCATATTTAAGTCATCCAGCATCTTTTATTTCCTATTTCCTGAGCTGTAACATTTCAGAAATACCACTCTTCATAATACTCTATTTTGAAAATAATTTTAAATTACATGTTTCAACCCACTTCTAGAGGTTTTAAGAGGAAAAATCCTAACAGTAACTACCTCTAAACAAAACGAGGTATTACTGCAATATCATTTACTCTTGCATAAAGAAGATATTGTAACTGCTTTTTTTCTAGTTCAAAGATCAGCAAAGAATCTCTGCAATACTCCTGTAGGAAAGCTAAAATGGCATCTGAGTTGATTTGAAGAGAGAAGCTCTCTTTTTCCTACACTTATCAAAGGAAGACTTCCCTTACACATGTAGTAGATAATTTTTATAATCTAGAGTATATATATTTATATATTTTTTCCTTTAGGGATGTAAAGGATTCCACATTATTACAGATACAGCAACATCCCCAAATGTTCTATCTTAGAAATTCCTTTTTTCAGATATCAAAACTCATCTCAGCTAAAATAAACACTAATATCAATGCTACTTCTTTTGCTGAAGCATTTACAAAGCCTACTTGTACACAGTGATACTAGGCATTACTAGCAAGCTCCCCTTTTTAAAACTGTAAAATAGTAGATTTTTCTCCAAAAAAATTACAAATATTGTTTTCTCTCAGGAATACTAGAGGACCCCTTAGTAAGTCAGAACCTTGCCTCACTAGCACTGCTTTAGAGCATTGTGATGACTTAAAATGTCATGAAAGCCATCCTGAGTAGCTACCTATCAACTGTCCTCAAGAAAATAGACTTGACTTTACAAATCCCCTAAGAAGAATGCTGATAGAAACAAGTCAAAACAACCCTTATATGGCTGTAAGAACAGCAGAGCACTGTAAGAGAGGAGGCTTAAAAACTAACACTCATGTCCCCGTGCCAGACAGCAGGCATTGGAGAAAACTTGGGGTTTGAAGGGACTTCTGACTGTGAATTGACTTCCAAATCCTGCTTGCAGCAGGATCAACTTGTGTCTGATCAGTTAGAGTTTTGTCCACTCAAGTTCTGAAATTTCTTACAACAGAAATGCTATAACTTCTCTGGAAAATTGTTTCAGTGTTTACCGTTAGGAAAATATTTTTTCTAATACTCATTATAACACAAGCCTTTTCTAAAAATGTGCCCTGCTGGGCCATCACTGCAGCATTCAAAAGTCAAACTGGATTTTGAATGCTGCCAGCTGACAAGCCTGCCTTGTGAGCCACACCTCCAGATGCTTTTATTATTCATCACCACCAACTGCACAATGGAAATGTAATTTTTGAATTTTAGAACACCATGGTCCCTCACCATTACACATTCTAAAAGGAGTGCTGATCATGTAATCAGTTCTCCCAGAAGTGTCCCACTTCTACAGTCACAATGACCTATCAGAACTAGCAATGCCACTTGTCCTTGTTTCTTTATAGCAGATAGTGGCTCCAGGCCTTTCTGCTGTGATAGCAAAGACTCCCTCCTCTCACAGGTCACAGGCCCGTGTTCACAGCCTCTGACAGAGGCTTTTCTGATCCTTCCCTCTTACTCCACTAATCCTCACACAGGTTAGGTTCTTGCCATTTCTTCCATGCCCAAATGATTTAATTGTCTAGTATGCTAAAACACTCAATTAGTCTTTCATTTGATTACTATAACACTTTTTTATTTTTATGGCTTATCCTACATTCCTGGCACCTGCACAAGTTTTCTCAGAATTCTGCTGAGATTATCCTCTTATTAGTAACAGGGTTTTTTCTAAGATTCTCATTATTCATTACTAATTTTTTAATCTGCATGTAATATTTTCTCTTTCCCATACATGTTGCTTCTAAACTGTACAATAAATGTCTCAATGCAGCACTAACTTCACACATTTCCAGAACTGCAGGAACCTACTGTGGAATAAATCCATGAGGGAGATGCTCTGTTAGACCTCGTAATTACGAACAAGGAAGAACTGATTGGGAATTCAGTGAAGATCTGCAGTAAACATAAGGTGGTGGGGCTCAGGATCCTGAGAAGAAGGAGTAAGGCAAATGGCAGGATGTGAGCTCTGGTCTTGGGGAAAGTAGTGTTTGTCTATTCAAGGACATGTTTGTAAGAATCCTATGGGAGACAGAGCTGGAGAGAAAAAGAGTCCCGAAGAGCTGGCTGGTTTTCAAGGATCATGCTGGGGACCAGCTGGAAAGCAGCTTGGCAGGAAAGGAGCTCAGGGTCCTGATGGGCAGCTAATTGACCACAAGCCAGCAGTGTGCCAGTGCCATAAACAAGGCCAATGGCACCCAAGCTGCATCAGGCAGAGTGTTACCGGCAGGTCAGGGAGGGTGATTCTTCCTCACCACTCAGCACTGGAGAGACACATCTTACACAGTTTTGAGACACATCTGTGTGCTGTGTCCAGCTTGGAGCTCCCCAAAACAAGAAAGACATGACTACATTGGACCACACACATGATGGAAGTGTCACTGAAACTGCGTGAAAAATAAAAACTCTCCAAAAGCATAATTTCAGTGTTAGAGAATTAAGGCATTACTTTATTCTGGCCAGAATGTTCTGGCCAGGATGTGCAACAGAAATAATTTCATCCACACATTGCCTGAGTTGTGCAGTGAAAATCATTCAATCACAGATGGTTCTTTACTAGATTTTCCACATATTTATACATACAAACCCAAAGCAATTCATTGGTTCAATGTTCATTGGTCCTAAATTACATAACTCTTAATAATTTGGTTTCTATTGGTTATTGATCCCTTCGCCTTTGATGACAATTTGGTCCTCATTCTTTGGTTCTTTTATCAATTTTTTCCCAGACCAACTGTCTCCAACACACCAGGGGATGATGTTTGAGGGTAATCTTTGTTAATGGTCACTTATTTCTTGTGCATCTTCTGGCAGCTCCCAGTCCATTGAGGTGTTCATCAGGCCTCACCCAGGGAAGAGAGGCTTTTGAAAAGAAACTTCAATACCCTTCTCCCTGGCCAAAGAGGAACAAAATGCCTGACTAAAGTTAGTTAAAAAAAATTAAAAATGTATCATTTCCTACAAAGGGGAAAGAGAGCTGGAACTGGAGAAGAGACGTCTTCAGGATCTCATCAAAGTATATAAATTCTTGGTGGCAGATGTAAAGAAGAGGGAGACAGACTCTTGTCAGTAGTGCGTACTTACAGAACAGGAGGCACCATGCAGAAACTGAAATAGAAGAAATTCCACTCAAAAATAAGAAAAAAGCATTTTTTGACACAAGGATTGTAGAACATTGAAACCTCTGTCCAGAGAGTCTGTGGGGTCTCTGTCCTTGAAGATATACAAGACCCAAACCCTACACAACCAGCTCTAGTTGACATGGCTTTGAGCACTTGGTCAGGCTCCAGAGATCTCCAGATCTCCAGAGGTCACTTTTTGTAATTATGACATTAATTGCAGAAAGACTAATGCACATTTTCTTCTGGATCTATATATAATCCACATTTCTTTTGGCTCAGAAAATTTCATTAGAGATACAAAAAGCAGAACACATCTTGGAAATCAACTCTACCAAAGCCCAGTAAGTCCTTCAAGATCCAGAGAGATAAAGTAAAACTGTAATCTTCAATATAGTATTTCACTAGCACAAGACAAAATACCTCTTTTCTACTTAGGGTAGTCAAAATCACGGTAAAAATTATAGTTGATATGAAATCCATTTTATTAAATAATTTGCAATTAATTTCTAAAAGTTTTATGAACTGGTGAACAAATCCACAGAAACAGAACATTGCTTGCCTAGCAATATGAAAGAAAATATCTTACACTGACCAAAAAAATAATTACTTTATATATTCTATGAAACACGTCTTCAAAGTATCAACGTAACTTTCAAATTACAAGTCTTCCTTCACCAGTGGTAGTCCCTTCAGTTTCTTTTTGTTGCTGATCATTAAAACTTCTACTGAGGCTTAATTGTGGACTTAAAAAATAATTATTTCTCATTTCTACATTCAAATTAGTTAATTATATTGTACTGATCTCTTTGTCAGGAAAATGGGACTAAGCAACTGTTTATTATGTAGGAATAGAGTGAAGATTAACATTTATTCTTATATTTATGATAGCTTCGATGGAAAATACTAAGAAATAGAGACTTGAAACCCCTGTCTTATGTAGAAATTATTGGAATTGTATGTCTTTACACAAGCAAGAATTCAATCCACAATTTCTAGTACCTACCAAAGTCACATTCACAAAGACACAGCTAAGTACTTGCAAGTAACACTGGCAGATTTCCCTACTCAATTCCATTAGTGTATCTCAAAAAACCAGAGTTTTGATACAAAGCAATAGCACACCCTACATGTTTATCTGTCCCTAATTTCTTTGTTTATATATTCTTGTGAAACTTAAAGTATGTTTGACACAAGTTTTAACCAAGATAGAGAAGGGGCTGATTTTCAAACTCAAACAATGTCTGCAAAAGACCAGATGAGACAACTGTTGTCAGAATGATTTCCAGGGTGGAATTTCTGCTCTAAGTTAAAAGAGATTTGCTTCATTGGAAGCAGTAACCCAAAGGCTCTGGAATGCATTTGGAGTGCAGGGGACTTTGGTAAACCTGGTGCAAAGTACAGATGTGGCAAAGCAGGAAAAAAGAGCGACAATATGCACTCCAAGATGTTTGGCCTACTCCAAGGCCGAAAGACAGTTCAATGCGTGAGCTGCCTGGGCTCTGTATGTCTGCCGCCTGTTCCCATCCTTTAATGCGTGCACAGACATATCCAGAGAAGGGCAACAGAGCTGGTGAAGGGTCTGGAGCACAAGTCTTATGAGGAGCAGCTGAGGGAACCAGAGTAGTTTAGCCTGGAGAAAAGGCAGCTCGGGAGGAAAGATTATCGCTCCCTACAACCACCTGAAAGGAGGCTGTAGCCAGGTGGAGGCTGGCCTCCTCTCCCAAGCAGTAGGACAAGAAAAACAGCCTCACCTCCTGCCAGGAGAGATTCAGATTGGACATGGACAGTAAGAAAATTTTATTCACCAAACGGGTTGTCAAGTACTGAAACAGGCTGCCCCGGGAACTGGTGGAATCAGCATCCATGGAGGTATTTAAAGGAATGTAGATGTGATGCCAAGGGACATGGTTCAGTGGTGGACTTGGCACTACCAGGTTAACAGTTGGACTCCAAGATCTCAGAAGTTTTTCCAACCTAAATGATTCTATGATTCGATAATTCTATGCCAGGCACAAACCAATGCTTTCCCAACACAGAATGGAAAGCAGATAGATAACTCAGAGCCCTGCAGAAATGTGAAAAACAAGTCAACTGCAGTAAGAGAAAGGGAGGAGATACACAGGTTCCTTGTCCTGCTCTTTTCCAAAATCACAGTGTGATTACCACAGATGGGGGACCATAAAATGGAAGTTATCTCACTTGAAATTGGTTCAGCATATGTGAAACATTTGAGTATATGTTAAAAGGAATATGTAGAGTGATTACAGCATTTCCCCAAACAGTAGGAAAGCTGTCCTCATGGTCACACTCTGGAATCAAACTGAGCTGTGCTTTGTACATGGACTCTACCCCCCTCCTCTCTATCAGGTGCCTAAGGAATGGCTGCAGGTTGCTATAATCTCTTCATTTTTAGAGGCATAAATTTCTTCATGTCCTCCATAGCATGAGAAACCTTTTGAGCTTGTGAAATTTTTTTCCCCATGTCCAGCTACAGAGAGGAAATCAGAAAGAAGAATATCCAAAACACCAGCTAGATCCAGGTTATACAGATAGGTTTGTGTGATGTGGGTTTCTGTCTACTTGGACTTAACATCAAATTTATGTCCCTAGGCCGCTTAAAATCTGTCAGTACTAACTAATACTCCTGTCACTTCACCTTAGACTTAAATCCCTGACCTTCATCTGAAAGTCTGTGTCTCATTGCCAATGTCACCTCCTTCTAGTTTCTCTTCCTATGGCTGCAAGCTGAAAGAACTTATTTCCCTAACTATCCCTGCACTCCCTAATTTCACACATGACAGAGGAATGTGTGCTTACAGAAATTCTGACATCTACATAGCACTGGCTAACCAGATGGCAAGCACCATAAACTATTAGACATTAGTCTATCCTCTAAGATAAGTATCAAAAAGACCCTACATTCAGTCAGTCTCCACAACCCTGACATGCAATAAAATAGATTTTTAATGAAACCTTGTGTCATACTAAAATTATTACTGCTGTTCTATTTGTACTTCATATCTCCTTGTGTTAGAATGAATTTAATTTCTCCTTCAGGCACTGTTCTCAGAGGCTCCTATTCTAATTTTATTAGGTTTTGTGTCTCTAACTTTCAAAATTAAACACAATGGTTATCACAGTAGTACACAAAACTGATTATATGTCCTGAATTAATGAGCTTGAAAGGCATATTTAGTGAAGATTTTATCAGGGCTGTACCTGCTTAAATATTTTAGTATTTGAATGTTAAAAGAAACTTATTCTATCCTTTAAATAAACTTCTGGCAAGATTGCACAGAGAGAAATAGAGACGCAAAGAACAAGATTCTCCTAATGAATCCACTCCAGTTCTTGTTATCAGACATAACTGCATGAAAAATCTGATTAGTATTTTCTATTATTATTTCAGTGAATTCGACTATTTTTATTCCCACATATTACTGTTAATAACACAATAATTTCAGAATAACTGATAGGAATCTGTAGTTATCTCTGAACTTTTCTCCTCCCACTGATGTCTTACACAGTTTACTACTCACTTTCCAAACCATTCTTGGATGCTTCATACCTGTTGAAAAAAAAATATGCTTGAATGCTGGCCAGCATTTCTTATGTCCATCATGTTCTTCTTAAGAGGCTGAAGTCTTCAGTTCAGTTTTTAACCACATAAGACAGGAACAGACCAAAGGGAATGTGAGTCACCAATTTGTTCAAAGGTGAAGACATTTTAATTATGGCTTTAAAAAAATGCTGATTCCAAGGTAAGGTCAGAACAGCAATGAAACATTTGTTTAATTGATCTTCAAGAGTAAGTAAAAGTGTTCGCCTGGACTTTGCATTCTAGAAATGAAACAAAATGCAAATTAAATAGTTCTATTACTAGGAATGAAAAAAGACAAAACTACTCTGCTACCAGGTGCTATTCCTGCCATAGTGAAATATGTATCAAACATCCTCTTGGAAAAAGCTATTCCAAAAAATAGGTCCTCTGCAAGGCCTATATCCCCAAAACATTTAAGTTGCATGATCACTTTCTGAAACTACCTACATTCACAAAACTCAGACTGTAGTTGCAGATCTCACTCAAGTAATTAACTTTGACTCTTCCTAGCCGCAGGACATTCAATACTAATCTATCCTAATTACACCATTGTAATTGTAGCAGAGCCACACATAAGAAAGATAGACACAGAACTGAAATACTTCCAGGACTTTGCCTACAAACTCTACAATTTAACAACCAACCTTACACTTCCTATTCCACAACTGATTCAGTTATTCTACATGTTCATCAATAAACACGCTTTTCAAAAAAAGCTAACTAATATTTAATTTCTTCATAAGTACACAAGGAAAGAAGTTAGTAGAGATAGTGAAGAAGTCAAATGAGGTAAACAGAAAGCTGCAGATAAAAAGTTCCCACAATTGTGTAGAAAGGGTTGACTCTGATTCAAGTATGTCAAGAGAACATGACTTGTTGCCAGTATCATCAAAACAGCATAGGTTTGAGGTGAAGAGATTGATAGAAACTGCTCCCTGGGAATGGATATTGGCTGGTGCTGTTGCAACATGTTCTTTGTTCTGTGCATATCACCAGTGAAAGTACAAATGTGTACACACATGTACATCTACAAGAAAGGTGTGCTAGATTGCTGCAACAATGATCTCTACTGAGCTACAGCAGATTCTTGTACTAAGGACGCAATATCTTCAAATTGTCCCAAGGAAACACTGAGAAATAAAACCAGGATGGAAAACCAGGTTATAAATATGTTACAGAAAAACTTCTAAGTGGTTATGAGAGACCTGAGTTTCCTTTGGAAAGAACAACATAGCACAATAAAAGCTCAAGGTACACCGAACAACAACTGTACTGGCAAAGGGTGGGTATTAAACAGACTTTTCCTGTAATAACAAAAGTTGCACTAGAGAATGCCAAAGAGTTTTCATCACCCGGTTATCTTGGCAACACCACACACCATCCTTACCATAGCTGCCAGCATCTGGAGACCTTCATTTTCAAGCTCTCCAGACTACCTTGATCATCAGTTGCACCTGGAGGTACACACTGGTTTCCAAAACCCAAGTACCTGGTTGCAACTAAAATTTTCTTCCCATCTTCCCCATTCCAAATTTTTAAACTTCAGGGTGGAATTTGGACCCCAGCAGAGCTGACAGGTGTGAGGGGTCAGTCTTCTTCAGCAGAACACTTTGGCTACCAAGCAAATCAAAAGAGAGAACATTTATGTCCTAAAGATGTTCCTTTCCTCTCCCACTACTCATCTCAGGCTGAATCAGAGTAACTTTGTCCGAAAGACGGGAAAATGAATAAACAAATAAAGGACAGAGGGGAGAGGGCAACTTAAATTGGCAACCTGAGAGAGTGAAAATGCCGAACTTTTATCACATTCCTGGAAAAATATTCCATCACTCAATTTCAGTCTTTTCTCCTGTCTCTCCAATATTCAGCTCAAATTTCCTCTCAGTTTATTCAACCAAAGAGCCTATTTATTGACAACTTGACCACTGTGGAGGACACAGAGAAGAAAACCAGAAAACACTTCATAAAGCACTGTTCATATTTAGAACTTCATAACAGGCCATACATCTTCAGGTATGACGTGTCTGCATTCTAACCAGAAAATTTAACATTTCAATTATCCTTAAATGTCCCACAAGTTATTAAATTTTTAGTTTTCAGACTCTTCTCTCAGATCATGAAAGACTCAAATCAACAACAACTTATATATAAAATGAGATGCACATGTTTTTCAATATGAGAAAGTGCATGCAGATACAAAACACAAGAGTGTTACAAGATGAAAGTTCACTTCACATGACATTTGTAGTAAATTTCTTTTCTGAAGTAACATTTTAGAACCCAGAATTATACCAAACCAGAGAACTACATTTTTCCTACACTTGAGGGGAAATATTGATGGTGGAATTATCAAGCCTAGTAACAGTAAATGTGGTAAAGTAAAAAGAAGAATTCAGCCTCAATTATTCTGCATTTTGTTTTTGCAGTGTATGCCTTCCCCCTAAATCCAGGACACTATACACAACTTTTCATAAAACCAAAATTTACTAGATGTTAAATCATATTTCTTGACTCCATACTACTATTATAAATTTTAAAGGTATTTTTTTTGTGCCAATAAAACATAGCAAGGAAACTGCTTTTCCAAAGGTCTCAATAGAAGGGAAATTACTAAGTGAATTAGTGATTTCACATCAGGAGTGAAATTACATCAGGAGTATTAACAGTAACCATATCATCAGTGGTTGAAATTCTAGTGAACATATACCTGTATTTTGTTTAGAGATAGGAGCAAAAGACCTTTTGAACACAAATGTTTTTAATCCAGACAACACATGACAGAAGAGACAGTTAAAGAAATTAATATGTGAGCCAATTCTCCATTCCATGTACTCTGCAGGGTCTGGACTATATTCTGAGGGATGGGGGAAGTGGTTATGTGGTTTTTTTTTTTTGTGGTTTTTTTTTTTTTTGTTGTTTGTTTGTTTTTTTTTTTCTTGCTTGGAGGAGGATCTATGTTCATTTTCTCTATTGGCACCATCTAAGGTCTTCANTTGGTTTGGTTTTAGATTTTTTTTAAAACCTACAGTTGAGGACTATTTAATTTCACTTAGTTTCTCAGAATTCATCCCAAAACCTCAACAACTTTCATGGTGTTTCTTGACATGTCCAGAACCCCTATATTTTACATTATTCATCCTATGACAGCGTAAAATTTCTTGCTGATTAAATAGCACTGTTTGCATGTTACACTAGTTTGGTGCAGTATGGAGTTTGACCTTTTCCCAAAAAGCTCTTCCTTCTCAAAATGCAGATGCTTACCACAATAGACTGCAAGTTTTGCCAGAGAAACATGAGTCTCAACAGAGAATAATTTCAAGCAAGATCCTGTTGGTAGGAAGTCAATAAACAGGAACATGATCTGATATTTGGGTTTTTTTCTGCAAGGGTCACATTCTATTAATGGGGTTGCAATTTTTAAAAAATTATTTTTCGTATATATTAACTTTAAAGTTAATTTACTTAGAAGTTAAATTTACTACTTTCAGTGTCAGGGGCTTTGGCAGTGCATCCATTATAAATGGAAGTGCTAGTTAGCTTTGTTAGTTGGAACATGTTAAACACAGGCACAAAGAAACTGTTGTGTATGCCTGGTGGTTTGACTGAAAGTTCCTCCTCTCCCAGTGCTACTTGGAAGTATACATGTGTAGCCACACACCTAAATTGCATGATAGATGGCATGTTAAATAACATCTCCTGCAGAAAAAAAAAGACAGCTTTTTAAAAATAAAAAAATAAAAGCATAAAGGCAGCAGAGGACAGTGCTAACAGATTACAAAAATAAAATCTGAGCAAAAGATGTACAATAATCTCAAGGATTTTTCTTTTGACCAGTGTGGCTGAAGGTGGGAGTCCCTTAAATTTATGAAAGGAAAAGTATAACACAACTAGTGTACAATGCATTCAGGACATTGGTGCATGCAATAACATTCATATCAACAGAGCAGGAACGCAGAGGAGACAGCTTTTTTACTCATGGCTTTTACAGAAGGGAGATACAAGGAAACTCTGACCCTGTGGGAAAGCCTTTGAAGCTGTATATAAGCCTTTTCTACAGCAGCCAAGAAACAATTTGTTGGGTCTTGTCTAAACACTTACAGCTAATGCACTTTAAATGTAGTTTTGGTTAGTCTGGCTGCATCCTTCTGAAACAAGCAATATTTATAGTATATATTATTTCTTTTGATTTATATAATGTGTTCCATGCATTAACTTCCCATGTAAATAGCCAGCAATTAGGACCAATGTCTAGCAAATGTCCTCTAATTTTCAGTACCCTCATGATGTAACACTTCTTAGACAGCAGAAAGTCAATTAATCTCTCTTTTCCATGAGAGGCTTAGATGTGAATATAACCAGATCCGCCTTGATCCCCAAGTTGGACAAAGTGTCTTTAAAAGAATTTTGTTGTAGCTTTCACATAATTCAGCAAAATGTACCATTTTGGATAAGACACTGTTAACATCACCCTAAAAGCAGAATGCTTTGTCTTGTTAGATTTTACTACACCATGAAGAATCTGAAGGAGCTCTAAAAGCAGGTCCCTAAAATATATATTGGGAAAGGAAGGATTATTTCAGAAGGTGGAAGTCATCATCTCAAGAGAACTGCTGTAAACAGTCCAGGCTAGTTTCAATTTCCATCAAAACAGAAGTGATCAAAGGATTGGATAAGTAAGAGAAAAACATACTAAACTACACATTTTGAATACCAAAGATGTACAAGGCTGCAAATGCAAGGCCAGCAGAAGTTCAGCCAGTTCCAAAGTACCTTATAAAGACAACTGCAATGAGTCGGCTTCCAACAGCTGTGTAACTTCTGCCACTGCCACCTTTGGCTCATTCACTATCTGCTACATAAATGGGCAATTATCAAATGAAAATCATCACTCTTTTGCATGCTGCATATGCAGATATTTTAGAAAGTAATTTGTTTCTTTTTCATGCTTTTTTCCCAAACTTTCCAGGCCATGGAAACAATCATATACTAAACAAATGAAAACATCTCTTACTAGTTCTGACATGCTTCTGTCATGTTCACTAACTGGAGATAAACCAAAACCACTGGCTGTAAGAAAAAGAAAAATCAGCTTTGAGAACAAGCAACAGTTCCCAACATCAAGCCTGATTTAATAATGACAGCCCACAATTCTGCTTGGACTGGGCATGTCTCAAAGCCTCTCCAGTAACAAGACAGCTGAGCAAAGGTAATTTTTTCATACATTGGAATTTGATCTGCCTTTTAAAGTAGAATTTAATTTAATAAGCTAGTGGAACTAACAAAGACTAAAAACTAGAAGCAGAAGTGATGGAATATGACAGCAAACGTTTCTCTTTGTCAGTACTTTGCAGCATTTGAAACATTTAAACATAAACCAAGCAAACTCAGGGAGCTAAGTGATCAGCCATTCTGTAGACAGCTAAATGTCATGGTCAGGAATCTTTTCATGATATTCCATCTAATATGCCCTGTTTAGATTATCCCTAGCAATTATCCTTGTTACGTGCAATCATTTTTCCTCCTCTCCCACCAACCCACTTACAGAAACAATTATTCAATCATTTTTTTCCTGTCATTCCTAATTCTGTGCCTACATTTTGTGTTCTTTCCACTGAATTCCTTTAAACTGATACATACTATTCCTTTGCAGGACTGAAAGTTAGAAGCCAAAGATGGACTTCCAGATGAAGTCCCATCTAAGATACACAAAATGGCAACAAATCCTTGCAATTTCATTATGTAGTGTTGTGCCAGCTCAAGTCAATTCAATTTCAGAAAACCTCTGTATTAGCCTGAGAAAAGAAGTGACAGAAAAGAACTACCTGTTCTTGAAAATATTAGTCATAGAAATGGCCAAAAAATACTACATTTGGAGACTTTAAATCTATATGCAACCATCAAGAACAAAATATCTGAAGAGGAGAGTTTGTGAGCACATGAGAAGACCAGCTTGCAGACACCTCTAGGACCCAGAGCAGCCTGCAAGGAATGCTGGCTTTGAGAACAGATTTCCATTTCACAAGAACTGAATAGTTAGAGATTGTCAAATATATTATCTGACATTTCTCATTTCTTTCTTTCTGTCAGGATTTAAAAAACTTGGGTCTTCTGTCTCTTACTATCCTGTGAAGTCATTCTTGTTTTAATTCCCTGTGCACATACCGTGATTCACACCTCCCTCCATCCCTTTCATTACCTCCCCTTTGTAACCTCCTTTTTTCTGACAATCCTAATTCCACAGTTAAACATGACAGAGTAAAGGATTTCTCTTTCTACTGCCCAACCATGTCACTCCCCATGCCTCAAAATCCTCTTAGTGAGTTTAATCCCTCAGCTTCCCCCACTTTGTCAAACAGCTTTCTGTACTTGCTCTGAACTTCTGGAACTTTTATTTCAAAATCTGTTTTAAAAACCTTCTTAACTTTGTACAAAGAAATATTTTAATTGCTCCCTATGTGTCATCCACTTCTCGAATCCCTAGTTTCAGCAGTAAAATCTTTGGTAGAGTAACTACCCTATTATTCTGTTTAAGTGTCCTGAAAAGCTGGAATACTATGGACACAACTACAGCTATCTACATAGAGCAAAATTAGGAGAGCAATCATATTCTCTGCTCTACATGAGAACAAAGCTCAGTCTCCTTTACTTATTATTGGACTGTAAATTTGGCAAATACCAAACATTCCCACGAGGGTAACTTCATAACTGTATCTCGATTTCAAGATTAAGAAAACGCACCCTAGATTTTCAGTGCCTGTCAAATTCTACCCTACTACCAGCACAAATGGTCCCTCTTCAGCAACATTGACTAAAATCAAAGCAATAAACCCATTTCATGCATTTCTCTAGAACATCTAATCAGCTTCAGACCACCAGTCCTTATTGCAAGGTGCTCAGTGACCTGAACCTAAAAACTGACAAGGATGACAAAATGCTGCAGGCAGTGCTGTGTCACAGCTGCAGCTACTGTGGCAGAGGAAAGAACAGAATAGTCAAGGTCACAGGTGGTGTCACCACCAACATTCAGTGTGATGAAACACACTGTATTGGTTAAAATGCAACTAACTTCTGACTCCTTTTAATAAGATTTAACAAGATAAGGTAAAGATAAAGATAAGATAAGATTAAATTTGCCCAAGTTAACAGGACCCTTTTCAGAAAAAATACTTCCTCCAAAACAATGAGTCCAAGTGCCTGATCCAGTGAATGCAAAGAGGTTTTGGTCGTCACATTTGATTTTGAAATAGCAATGAGTTTAAAGTTTTTTTGTTATTTGCTGCTGTAACTAACACATGATAAACATTTATCATAATGAACAGGCAAATAAAGTGGCAGTGTCACCTATGAGCTCTGTTCGAAGAATTTTCTGTTCTGCCAAAATTTTGCATAAGCTAAAAAATATTCACTGCCAAGTGAATTTCCAAAAGATACAGTTTTGAATGAGAGAGAGAGAACATGGTAATTTCACACAGATACATTTATATCTTGTGTGTAGAGTCAGAGCTGGCATCCATCACATCTTTAACTTGCAGATTCTTCCCATCCTCTCCTTCAGGCCTGCTGTTGGATAAATATCGAATTTTCAAATGTTCTCTCAAGAACATTTTACCCCATCTAATAAAGCTATGGTAAGTGTTTAAACCTACTTTGGATCCTGCAGGACTCACAGCAAGAAAATTAATATTTTCCAACTATAAACACTGTAATTTAGCTGAATGCTATTCCTTAATATTGCTTAGGTCTGTTTCCATTTCATCACATGTACAACTGATCTGATATTAATGATAAAATTATAAAGACATCTACCTGCTTTATCTCCTGAAATCTCTTTAGCAAAGATTATACAGTGCCAGTTCCTCATAAATTTCACTTGCCATTATATAGCCTATTTAACTAGTTCAATTGAATGTTTCTTAAGTTCATAATCAAAGAATTAATGACTTGTAGCTCAACAGTGAGAATTCTGAGCTAGTAGCATTTACTGTATCAGCCTAATTTTTAACAACTTCAATGATGTTGAACAATAGTTCATTCCTATTCTCTTCCCTTAAGTCTCCTTAAGTAGCTTTACAAACACAACCTGCTAAAAAAAGGTTGGAGATGAGGTGAAGTTTCCTCAGTGGTTATTTGTAAGAATATTTCCTAATAATTCTGAAGTAAAGATATTCCATCACAGTTCCTTTCAAATGCTGAGAAAACTGAAAAAGAAGATAAGGGATTTTTTTCCCCTAAAATGATTGTGCTTTGCCCACTTTATATCATGGCATCTACATTTCTGTCACTTTGTTTTAATTCTTTATAAACAATTTGTAGAAGCAGAGCAGTTCCCATGATCAGATTTTTAGATATAAGTATGATCTTTTGCCCCCTGCTTAAGCCCTTTATTATACAAACTGTAATCTTCTCACCCAATTTTTAAAGCATGATTATTGTTCATTATAAGACTTAACAGAAAGAAGCCAGTACAGTTCAGATGATAAAGTTTCTGCATGGAGGGCACAGTGAAAGCTAAACCAGATTCTTCTGCTTGTTTTTTGCTTATAAAAATATCACACTTAATTAAGGGGCTTTTAAAAATTTTCTGACTGAGCAGATTATTGGCAAAAACAAATTAGGCACCAGTCAAAACAAATAATCCCTTTGATTTACTCCTCTGACGACTCTAACTGGTTGAGTGTAACTCATTCTTGAAAGAATTTTGCTCCCCAGATCCCACACTGTGAGTGGCTTTCAGCCCTGTTAACAAAGTGAAGTGGTCTCTGGTTTTCACAGGGAGGCTCAGTGATGTGGAGAACTTTGGCAGGGCTACAAAGGCTCAGCAGAATGGAGGCAGTCTAAACAGATACGGCTGTTTGGTTTCTGTGCCGGAACTGCTGAACACAGAAGTAAACTGTGTGAACTATGAACCCTGTTTGCTCGCTCCAAGTACCACCAAAAGCACAGCTCATGATAAAGTCTGCTTTTTACTGACAAAAACATGCTCCAAAACCCCTTTAAACAACAAGCCTATATAAATGTTAAGTATTTTGTACATACAAAAGAGCTTAGCTGAGATGGCTAAAAGCCTAGAGGAAACCTGATGAGCACAAAGGACATAAACCAAGTAAGGAAAATAAAACACAGAATGCCTCGTGTTCTTCCTGGAAAATATGGCAGAAGTGATATTCTAGCCTAGGCACACCTAGTAAGAATCTTGAAACACTTGACCCTTGTCAGAGAAACTTTACACTTTAATTCAGGGAGGAAAATTAAATAAGGATCAAAATATGCTTTAAAACCAGTGTGATGTTCCAGGTGCAAGACTGCCACGTTACTTCCTCAGCATCTACCTCAGTTCTTCCAACTTAATGGAAATACTGTCAATACCATGGACTTCTAGGAAATAAAACTGGGGCAGACTGCATATAACTACAGTGGTGCAACTGGGTCTTGACCATCTCCACCTGGCTTCATTCTCCCCACTGCTCAGCTTCACAGGCTGCAGGTTCCACTTCACTAAGTTGACCCTATAGCCTTGCTGTCACAGCACAACAGGGTAGGCAGGAGCATACTACAACCACTCCAATACTAAAACCTCACTGAAAAAGAAAGAAGAGGATGTATTTCTCCAGCACAATCACTTGTGGCATCTTAATAAATATAGTTCTCCACAATGTTTGAATTTTATATGATATCCCAAGTGTCTCCCTTCTAAGCCACAGAAAAATTATTTATTCCATTAAAAAAGGGTGCATTAGCTAGTCAAGTACTGAAAGCACTGTTCAAAATATTTAACTTCTCTGTAAAACCCTTTTTTGTTTTGCATGGTTTTTTACTTATTTAGATACTGCTAAAGTGATTCATTCCAAGATACTAAACCAGTCATTCATTAATCATTCCATCTAGTCTAGGAACTGCTGGACAAAGTGCACTAAATAAAAGTCACAAACTCTTTTATCCTTGAGCAATTTTCCTTGCATACACAGCAATCCATTTACAGTATGTAGAAATTAGCTAGTGAAAGGATTATTAGAATTTCTTTTATCTTCAGAAGAGTTATGGTTTCTGAGTGCAGCATCACTGGAAAGATCTTTCATACACATTTTCAAACAAGACAATAAATCAAATTTACCAAATCTACTTTCAGTTACAGGGTTTTCATTCTTGTAAGACACAGCAAAAAACTGAAAACAGTGCCACATGTTTCAAAAGACATGTCTATACAGTTAAATAATGAGAATATGTTCAATTAATGCAGAATTATGCTGAAAATACACTGCAAGGGTTACCACTGAGACAGCAAATGGAGCAAAAATATGCCCTAAGAAAGAGCAAGTGAACCTGCTGGATTTGGTCACTGTACTTTATCCTTCACACAGCTTCTTGAATAAATAGCTGTATAAGTCTTAATCAAAATAGAGATCCTAGATAATATTTCAGATATTATATATAGTTTAAAAAAAATCTCTACTCAGAAATTCGGATTGTAATTTCAAGGAAAAGTGAGTTGCTCTTACGTTATTGTTTTATAAGTATGTGCTCTGGTCCATTCCCAGCTCTGACAACATTCACAAAATATCTTCCTGGTTAGATAGCCAAGAACAATGTAACTCCATACCCAAGTATGTCAGATATATATTATTTGTGCACCGTCACACCCAGAAACAAAGCATCTTACACAGCATAAATTTCTTCCAAAGTTTTCCAAGTCTTCTAGGAATTAGCAAGTTTTAGTGGATAAAAATATTCATATTGCTGTGCAGAACATTTATTTCCAGCCAAAGATTTTCCTCAAAGTATGCAAGTCAGGCTGTACAGCAAAACTTTCAGAAAAAAAAAAAAAGGAGGATTCAGTATATGCTACTTTTTTTAAAATACAAATAAATTTAGAAGACATTTTCTTTGGTATCTAAGATCCCCCTCATGATTGTACCAACACATTCCCATGAATGTAAAAATAGAAATCTCTGAGTCCTCCTTTCCCTTTTCCTGAGACTAAGTAAAGAAATAACTTCATTCACTGATATGACTGATTGGCTGGGACAAGGATGATGCCAGCAGAACGGAAAGCTAAAATCCTAATAAATGGATATAAAGTCTGATTTTTTTTTCCTTGGGAGAATCCACTTAATCAACTATATTAATTTCTTCTGGTAGTTGTCTCCTAGTGGCAGACAATCTAATTGTAGAGATCTTGACCAGTAAATTTAGAAATGGACAGTGGAGTCGTGTAGAGCATTGAAGTAGTAACATCAGATCTAGACTCTGTGTTTAGCAGAAAACTACTGCAGTCAGCAGTACACTGAGATAGGAGCTTAGCACACAGGCTGCTCCTATTTGGTATTTGCTGAATCTTTGAAAAGCTGTTTAGTTTCCAGCAAAAGAAAGAGAGAAAGAAAAAAAATATACAGATCAGCATGAGTCATGGATCTGGCCTACTTTATCTTTGAGCAAACTAAGCTTAAGCCAGTGTTTACTAGCATCATGAATATTTGGGCATCTGCAAGGACTATGAAATCCAAGAGAATCCCCAGGCAAAGGAATTACTTCATCCAAGAGCAGAACTTGCATTCTTGGACTGGTGACTTGGGTTTCTCTTTCTTGACAGGTCCTGTGTGTGAACCCTTGCAGGGAGGGCTGCTCTGGGCTGTTTCCCACCATGGACATCCACTTCTCTACATGAGGAAGATCAAATGCCAGACTCCAGCCCAGTGGAGTTGTGATGGGTTGACACAGTAGTCATATACTGTTTGTCCTAAAATCTATTTCATGCAGACAAAACTATGCATGGGAATATCTTCTAAAAGGTTGGGTTTGTTTTTTGTTTTTTTTTTCTAGAGAAACAGTGTTTACAGTTGGACATGGTGCTGTATCTCTATGGCAGAGAAAATGAGGCCAAAGAAGGTTACCTTTCTTTGGAACAAAAGGTCAGTGAATGCCTTATTTCCTGAGCAATTTATTTCTACAGGCTTGGACCAACTTTTAGAAGTAACATCTCCTACAACAGCTTTGTCAGAAGGTGGCCCATCATGCAAGAAAAGAATACCTACTGACTGTTTTCATTCTGTGTTTTTTGATAGCATAGGCCCATAAAATTCAAGAGCAGTAATGAAGGATCAATACCTTAAATACAACCAAATAAAATTTACCAATATAAGGTATACATCTTCAGTAGAAGACAGAAGTACCAGGTTTGTGGGTTTCTCAGCATATCTTGCTGTCCCACTAGAACTCTCCTCTGTCCAGTTCACCTTCATCTATCTGTTCTTCATTTGTGAACTGATCTCATCTAAGCAGCAGACCAATGCAATCTTGGTCCTATTACAGTTGAAATGCATGGTGAGGAAGAAAGAAAATGTAGACTTGTCTCATTGACATGTTATTGGTGCCTGAGTCTATGTTTTCTTAACAGTTCACCCCACAATTCTCTGAGGTTGCTGAAAAGTAGGAAGAGAGAACTGAACAACAGGAGTTTCATCACCACTCATGGGGACTGCTTGAAGAAGGACTAGAAGAATTTTGACAGAGAATTCAGGAAGCCATGAATGTTGTCTCTTTTTTAACCATTAACTTTGAAACACAGACATCTTATGACCTGGATACTGACCATGCCAATTCTAGAAGGCTAAATTCCATCAGACAAGCTTACAGCAGCCTTTGAGTAGTACCTCCGTGGTTTTGCTTCTGAATGAGAGGTTCAGACAGAAGAGTAGTTGGCACATTCAGTTTCTTTGGAGTTACTTAACCTAAAAGCAGAAACTTTTTTCTTAATATTTCTTTCCCCCATTTCCTTTCGAGGCATAAACTGAAAGTGGGTAGGAGAAGCAATCCTTTGTCATCTTGAATTCGGAGAGCAGTTACTTAAAATTCGTAATCAAAATTAATGTGCCTCACTCATTCAACTGAAGACAAAAAATCTCTTTAGCAACACACAGTGAAAGCTGCCAACCTCCAACTGCCTTTCCCCAGGACCCAGCCTTGCAAAGTCAGCAGTCCCCAAGCCAAACCAGCTGGGGGAGCTGGGGAAGACATGTTCACCACATGTGCAGACACTCAGCAGCGGAACAGCAGAGCAGGCGCACAGTTAAAGCATCACAAAAATAAATAAGGATGACAGCAAGAAACACAACGGGTATTTCAGTACACCTCTTCATTCAGAAATGTGCTCCTGGCCCACAAAATGACCCCATTCATGGCTGAGCCAAAGTGCCACAAGGGTCACGGTCTTGTGACCTGCACAACACTTCCTTCCTCTTCCCAAAACTGCAGCCTGCCCACCAGCTGACTCATTTTGTTGACCACCAATAAGGTTTCCATCATTTGGTACTCTGCAGGCCACAGTGTGAGAATCTGGCTGCAGCACACAGCTAAAACAATTCCTGCATTTAATTTCAAACAAATGGGAGAAGGACGAAAGACAATCCACACCACTTCAAAAAGGGACTGCAGTAAGCCAGATGGTGTGGAATACATCTTGGGGAAGGCTGCTGGTTTATGATGATAGGATGTGAGGCAAAGAGAGGTAGAAATCTGGCACCTCACCAATGCAATGCAGTGCAGTATCTGCTATGTGGGTAGTGTTTCAGTGGCTGCAACTCCAGGTCCAAGACTGAAGCAGGAGATCACATAATGATATCTTGAATTCACATTTGCTTTGGATTTGTAAATTTGTGATAGTTTAATTACCTACAAAGTGGTTTCGTTATTCACAATTAAATATTTTGTGTCATTTATCATGCATGTGAAAAAAGTGATGTAGAATTATTTCATTCCTTTGTTCAGTTTGAGTCAATTTTACTACTTATGCTACCATTTGTCCTTTTTATTCTTTTCAAAAAGCATTAAAGCAAAAAGTGAAAAGATCCTTTTTCCAAGGTTCAAAGAAGATTGTGATAAACATTTTATATGTATCACATTTTAAAATATTCATCTTATTTATGAATACACACATTCAATAAATTCCAATTTCAACTGCAGAACAAAATCATTAAGCATGTATGTTTGTTAAACGGGTGCCAGAAATAATTTTATTTTCTTCTAGAGGCAAAGGTTTAATTAAACTTGAGACACTGGAGAGAAAATGAAGAGAGCTCTGAAAAAATGGCAGTTCTTCACTGGACTGTCTAGAGAACCTCAGATAAATGGAGGTTTCTTAATTACTAATTCAGTAGGTCAGTTTTAGAGCAATTGCACATTATGCTAATTGTTTCAGAAATATAACTTCTGTGAATTATCTTCCAACAGAGTTTCTATCTGCACTTGGTTCATCAACGAAAAAGGAGACAAAGATGTCTTCTATTCTACACCACAAGAGATGGATGGTTTGAGTTACAGGACAGAAAAGACACAACATTATCAGTCACTGCAGTCATATCCCAAGTCAGTGTTGCATCCATAAAGCAACATGCTGTATTTATTGAACACAGTGCAGATAATCCTTTGATCTCTGGTTCTGCTTGTTTCAACAGCCCAGTTTTAAATTGGTATTAGCAATTATGATTCATATTACAATCAAATATGTGGTTTCAGATAAGGGAAAAGGAAAAAAATCAGTTCTCTGCTTCAAAGATCCAACAATAGATTATAAAGTGCTCAAAGAAGCAAAATGAAGTTATTGAAACCATGCTAGTATCTTTTTGTACCACCCTGGGAGAATAAATCTTTATCTATTCCTAAAAAATATACATTTAAATGCAAATGCAATTATAGACAAAGAAGATCTGTTCAAACCACTAAAACTGTATTTATAGCAATTTATACAGTTTCTATGCCACTAGATTTTAACAGCTAAAATTACTGCAAGTTAGCTGCTCGTTCTTCAACATTTTAGTGGCTTTCTGAGATCATCTTAATTAAATGCCTTAAGTGATCCTCAGTTAAACAGGAGAAGGTTTGTTTGGAATTTTATTTTTGTTTTACCCTTAAACATACACAGCCTTTCCCAATTAAAGAAAAGTTTCTTATTAGAAACCAAAGATGAGAGGTCTCTGGGCTTTTCAACACAAACTTGGATTCCTCTACCCTTTACCAACATTGAATTTAATAGCAAATTATTTAATTTGACAGACATGCAAATTCTGTATTTTCCCAACTACGTATTACTTAAATAACTAAGATTTGTGCTTTGTGATGTTGCAGAATCCTGTGCTGAAAGGTCACTAAAATATTTTTAAATGGGTTACATAGATAATTAGAAAACAAAGACATCTCTTTCATGCAGAGGCTTTTGAAACAAACAGCAGCAATTACATCATGTCCGACCAGATGCTCTCTTAGGAACTCACGTACTCATGAAAGATTGTCTAGATGCTTCCACTTGTCACTGTACAAATATGTTCCCCAAGTTGTGAATGTGTCTAAAATATGCTTGCTTATAGGGCAGGGCAGACCTTCCAAGGAAAAGCTGGATATAATCTTGCCATACAATTTCTACCATGCCTGCTAAATACTTTAGAACTGCTTTCAGTAAATAGGGGCAAGGATCTTGTACGAGGCACCTTACCAGGGGCACATTGTACATTAAATTTTTGCTTCCTAAAAATAAACAGATCCCATTTCCTCCTGATGAGTATGAGTGATTCCTATGAATTTTCCAGGACTATTCTGAATTGCTGTTTTCTTCTTCAGAGTACTTAGTGCTTTCATGTTTCTGACCCTGTAACACCTGTAATCACATTCCCTCACCATGGTCCAGTCACCACCAGATTCAGGTAACAATAAAGTGTGACTGTGAACTTAGCTCAAATTGCTCTTAATTCACTGAAAACCCTGTTAGAGATTGAAGAAAATTGAAGTAATTTGAGTCCTAACCACTGCTGACTTGGAGCATTTTGAAAGCATTCTCAAGCATTCTGAAAGGCTTGCTGGGTATTTTGAAGGAGCAACAAGGGCTGTTAGGTTGATCCCTAGCAGGACATTTTGTGCATAACAAAGTCCACAGACAAAAGAATATAAAGTTTATGTATTTTTATATAATCTAGAATATTATCCTTACCAATTTTGTTGAAATTTAACCAATCTATCAAAGACATTCATATTCCTTTATACTTAGTTGCATCTCTTTCCTGAAACGAATCATTTAAATTAGTCTAGGCAATTTTAACTTAAACTGCTGAATTAATCAATGAAAAAGTAAATGTATCATACTTAGTGGATAAGGGTGCAATCCAATTATTTTGTTGAACTTGAAGGCTGGAAAGTCTAATTAGTGAGAAAAGAACATCAGACTTGGGCTTGCTATAAATAGGGTTATTAACTATAGCCTATTTATATGCACAGCTGCAGTCTTCCAGAAGGACCCGCAGAACCACTTGCAGAACGTGTTAAGAGACGGTCAAATAAAGTATCATCTGAACATTAATTCCAGCTAAGTGAACAGATCCCTGGAGCACTTTAACATATAAACTAAGGTCAGTGGACTCCAGGCAGAAGTGGAGAATATAAATCCAAGACTTCAGGTTCACAATGTCAAGAAACAAAGTCATATAAGCAGAACAGACCATGAGCTGTATCATCTGCTTGTAAGATAAGACAGAGAGGAACATACTTGATGACAGTTACAGATATGGTTTTCCTTTCCTTCACAAAGAATAATGTGACCTCAGGTCCTCTTCCTGATTATTTGAAAGGAGAAAGAAGAGGATGGAGGACATCACATTTCAGACCTGAGTAATCTTCTCTTGGCAAGAAGCTGGATGACTGAGATTTCCCATTTGAAATGGTAGAATATGCTCTACTCTGACAAACAGCATGCCACAGAAGGCAGTGTCCTAAAACTAGCTTATGTATATATATACATACATCTTACAGCAACAAATTCCTTTACAGTGAAAGATTATTATTTCATGAAGTATCTTCTTACACAAGCAGCATATTAAACTTGGCACACAAAGAGGATGAGAAAAATCTTTGTCCAGCTGACATCACTGAAAGTAAAAATTAACACAATGATCATAAGGCCAGGTACACTATTCAAAAAATAAAGCCCAGAATTACAGAAGTAGTGAGACAGCATTAATACAATTCCCCACATTAAAACATTTTAAATACACAGAGAATTCTACCTCTATTTCCTTATATGCACTCTAGGGAAAAAAAGCCCACTGATGTGGTGCAATTTCTAATGCAGTGTAGTTTTCAGACTATTTAATCTTACATCATGATATTATTCCATTCACCCTCTACATGATAATATCTGATTAAATGAGTTGGAAAACAGGGGCTTTTTTCTGAATAATTTATACCAGAACATTGTAAACTGTTTTTGAGACTAATATTTCACAATGATGGTTGTAAATTCAAACACTGAGAAAGAATTCAGATGTCAAGGAATTATGCAACTACCATAAGAATACACATTTTAGTATACTTTTGTTCAAATCTGTCAACTAGTCTATGGAATAAATGACAGATTAAAAACTAATGTGAAAAGCCAATGCTCTTCAGCATGTATAAAGAAGCAAATCTACAAAACCTGTAGTACAAAATAAATTTTCTGTTAAAGACCCTGTAACATCCTTTTTTTCCTTTGCAACTTCTGTAGAAAAAAGGGATTTCAGTTCTAAACACATAAATCAGTTTACATTTGTGACAAATACTATTAAAAGAGTCAACCAGGATTTTTGTCCAAAATTCCATTTACCTGTTACAATGAATTAGAATTATATTTATGCACAATGAAATTCTAGATAACTTACATATTATATCATGACATATTGATATAAGTACTGACAGTAACTGAGAAACTTTATGAACAAAAATCATTCTTTGATTTAAGCTCTATGCCTGACAGACTCACAAGCTCTTTAACATTTTAATAACAAGCATTTCAGGCAGATTTTACTGGTATTATGTGTTTAACAGGGTATTTTGCTTTGCCAAACCATAGTAAATATATTTGTACCATTGCAGCTACATTTACAATAAAGCTAGAGTGGCAAAGTTCAAGACATTTAAGGTCTTGGAAGCCTGAGGCCTTCTTCTAAAACTACATTTTTCATAAACTACATTTTAAATGGTATTTTAAAAAGAAAAAGAACAAATTATATTAACATTTTAGACATGCACTTCGTAAGTAAACCAAGGTCTTGAGAACAATTCCATTAAAGACCACACAAACTGTGTCAGCTTATTGTTTACACCAACCCTCCCCACTCCCAGATCTCACGAGGTAGCAATGTGATGCCTAAAACCCTAGAAGTCTACCCACAATTCAGGAGCTGGTTCCATGTTTCACCAGCTCTCTCTGTCCACCAAAACTATGAATTCTGCTACATCCTTGAGTAATCATCTCAGTTGCTGCAATCACACAGTTCTTAGGGTAACAACTCTGCTGTCGATATCTCAATGTGATTAGCAGACCATGTTCCTCCCCCCTTTCACCTCAGTCCCAACCTGACCATTTTACATTTCACTTCTTTTAGCATTTCTCCTTTCATTCCATCAACAATGTTAGCTCTGTCCACTAGGTAAAAATCTCACAGTCAGATTTTCCAACTTGGTCCTGCATGTGGGAGTCTCTGAATCTGCGTTGAACAGCCCACATACTCTTAGACAAGCAGTTTTCCATTAGACTTGCATGGGAAATAGGTACTTTTTTAACATGACATTAATGAAAAGACAAGGTCTTGGTAGTCCTCCTGTTGTACAAGGTCAAGCATATAGTCTGCAGTTAACAAATACAAACATACAAGCACAGGTATTTGAAAACCACTGTAGAGAACAGTTGTTTTGAGACTAACCCTTGACACTTGGCACTAGTCTTTCTGGCACCTACTTATTCATAATGAAAAGAAAAATATTGTTTCTTTCCTCCTTCCTCCTCAGTATTGTGGTGTTTCTTAGTTCATGCCTCAAGCAAGTTTTACATCTGCCAAACCCAGGACTACCCTTTAGACATTCTTGCAAATCAGAATGTGAGAAAGACACAGTGAAATTTTAGAAGATAACTTCTACAATGTGGAGGAAAAGAAATTTCACAGCCATTTGTAAATCCTATGTGTATTTGTAAATTATGACTGAAATAAAATCCCATAGTAATTCTTAAAACTGCTGTGTGGAAGTAGAGACAAAAGAGCGGATGGAAAGAAAAAATATTATAGCGTATCTGTTAATACACCATCAAAAGGACTACAAAACTTCATGCTCTGATGAATTTGCTGGCCAACAGAACAAGCACTTTAAATGTTACTTTTTAATTTCTAGTGTCCGAATTTAGTTGGTTACAGTTTAGGATGTAAAGGATTTAAAACAGAACCAAGCGCTCTGAAGAGTAGTGCCCAGAGCAAAGGTCCAGCAAGTAGCTTTGGGCAGAAACCAGTCTAGATTCAAATAAAGAAAGGAGCTGGGGTGGGCAGCCAGCTGCCATGTACAGGTGATATCTATGACCATGCTCAGGTGGAAGGCAGGAAGCTCACTGGCTAGACTTACATCAGGAGAATAAAAATGGAACATATATAGCAGGGTGATAGCATCATTCAATTCTTCCAAACTCCACTTGACTCTAGTGAGGAAGGCCACCTAGACATCCTCATCGCTTGTCACTGTCACCCTGGTGCTGCAGTGACCGAGGACATTGCCAGTTGTATGCCAGTGAGTTGAGACTCTAAGAAGGTGCTGCTCCCTGTGGAGCTGGCATTGGTGGTCACCAAAGCTAATACATTTTTCCTTCATACTGCAATGGTTTATATGCAGTGACAGCAACTGTGCCTTAGCTGGCAAGAAGAGAGCCCTTTCAAAGGGTTGCTGGATTGCCCAGACTTAGTGGAGCACATCCCATAGTCCTCCTCTGGTATCACCAAGCTGGGACACAGAACAGCTTCAGGTGCCTTCAAGATCAGCAGAGACTGCAACCACCCTGAGCATCTCCCGCACTCTCACCTGCCCTCATATGGACATGGTCTGGTTATTCGGAAAATACATGAACTTCAGAAAGGTCACAATACACTGGTGAACCTGAACTGATTCCCTCAAGAAAAACTGTATCAGGAAAATAACTTTTGAAAATATCTAAGTTGTTTTGAATCTTTCTTCCACATATAAACATTCACTTGTTCCACCAATATTTCAGACATCCAGCTCTAAGTAGTACATGTTTTTCAACTGTTGATACTAAACAACATCAACCCCATATGTACAAATGAAATTTAAGTTGTAGCTATTGCATAGTCAGATACTGAAGTTTCTAAAAACACAATTGCATAAGGGTGCAATGGCCATTTAATCAGGAGGGAAACTACTGCCAAGTTTTCCCTAGCAGAATTAAATGCTTTAAGTCAGCTCTTGGGTTTTTAATAGGTGATTCAAGTTTTAGACTATTTGCCATGCTTTGAACCACAAAATTCAGCATACATTTTAGTCTTAAAATAGGCCTTCTGGTATTTAAAATAAATAAATAAACAAACAAACAAATAAATAAAATGATCATGTAACAAAGAAAAAAATTCCTCCATATCAGTTTAGTATTAATCTGACTGTTTTCATCATGACAAGAGCTCTGTTTTAGAACAAATGACAGCAATTTTGCCACTCCCACAAGGCACTGGATGAAAGACAGCCTCCAAGTAATAGTACGGAAGCCAGTTATTAATAAAACAAACACACCCAGAGGTACTACTTATTTCAGTAAATATCAACAAAAATACTTCAAAGAAAATACATTACCTAACAATGCCAATGTTCTTTCTTCACCCTTTCTCTTATTTCTTTTTTACCATTTCTTTTTCTACTTCTCCTGCCCATCAGTTCACTGCCATGAAGTAATGAGCTGGCACTCTTAAAACTTTCAAAACCAAATCTCCATAATAATCTTCTAATTCTTCCAAATTCACTTAAATTGTAGCAGCAACAGGGATCAGCTTACAGTCACAGGAGAGAGGCTCACAGAATTGTATTTAGAAACCCTTCAACATTTTGGAATGAAACGCAAAACAATCCACATGGAGAAAATGTGATAATGGAGCCATAACATGATGGCATCAGGCTCTTAAAATATTTCTCCTCAAAGCCCTATTGTATGCATGATTTACTTTGAGCACAGGGATATCTGGAAGCCACATCAAAGACCTAATGGATAGACATTTTGTTAACATATGTAGAACTGATGCCAGGCCATAAAACAACACTGCACTGAGTATTACACATCTTCAGAAAAGTCTGGTTGTTTTGTGTTGATTTTTTTTTTCTTGAGGTTGGGGTGAATTTTTGGTCTACAAATTATTTCTTCTGTAATGTGCATGAATGCCTAACAGGCTCAGAAGCCTGGACAATTTTTATGTTCTCTCGTTCCCTGGATCTTTGCCCAGTATCACAAAATCTGAGACAGGGCTGATCTTTGAAACTGGGAAAGGAAGAAGAATGAAAAAATAAATAAGCCTCTATGTTCTTTGCAGAACAGGTTCTGTTACATCAATCACAGACTGGCAAAGAACCTCACAATCTATGCTACTACGTTAGCATCTCTGTTTCTCAGGTCATCCCTAGGACTGCTACTTTCAAAGCACTGATCAAACTTGGCTCTAATCTCCAGTGCATTTTTCAATGGTCTTTCATGTCCTTGGTGTTTAAAGTGGAGACAATTTTCAAATTGCACATACTGCAGATATGGCATTCCATAAAACCAGGAGGCCAAAAAGCTTTGTAGAGTGAATTCCTGGAACAGCTCTCCAGGATTCTGAAAAGGCCACTTATAAGCTCCTCTGTTTCTGCTCTAAAGTATTTATCCTGGATCACAGAATAATGAGCAGCCATTAAATTTATGTATTTTGTGGGGCACTTAGGAAACAGTTTTTCCATCACTTAGTAACTGTAGGATAAGTAAAACAGCGCTGCACACCAAGAAACACAGAGTACGAAAAGACACAAAGTCAAGATTGCAGAAGAGTTATAACTTTATCCACTTTGATACCTTTTCAATTAATCACATCTTCTGTGGTTCCATGTTTGGCACATTTGGTACATTGAAGCCAGACTAACAACAAACAGTTGCTATTTATAGCATTTCCCCTGAGATGGGAATGGTTGCTGCTGCACTTTAAGACCAATCATGTTACATCTGTATTTAAATGAGAAGACAAACATGTTTTACTGCCAACTCTGCCTGAATTTCAAATGAAAACCACATTAGTTAACTTGTGAATTTCTCAGTCAGTCAGTCTCCAGTGTCAGCTTACATAGTTTAAATAAAACATCTCACCAACACCCAATACAGCACCAAAGGATGCAAGCAGCATGGGCTCAGGTGCAAAAGAGTTCTCAAATACTCCTCCAAGATACAAGTCAGGAATGGACTGCAAATGTCTCTAACCTGCAATAGCCTGGACCGCAGCAGGTTCTGCTACCATGCCTTTGTCATTTCACAAACTCTTTGGCTCAGTTGTCAGCAGTCATACAGGCTTAAATACCTTAAGTCCCACAACCCACAGGTTTTCTACTCTCACTACTGTCCTAAGCACCGTGAGAATGGGATCCCAAGCTCAGAAAGGTTGCCAGGACATCAAGTCATAGCATGTTTGGTCCAACTGTTTCCCATTTGTTTATATGAAGAAAAGGTGGATCTTGAATTCATTATCTTAAAGGCACAGGCTCACCTCCTTTAGGCACCTACAGGTTAATCAGGCCTCAACAGGCACTAAACAAGGACTTCAACTCTCATGAGGATAGTGGATGTCTCTGCTCTGACCACGCACGATCACACCTGCTCTGACATAGGAAGAGTCTTGTCTGGGGTGAACAGCCCTTTCCTAACTTAGAAGGAATAATACAGTTATAAACAGAACAGAGACATTGGTGAGACACTGAAATTTATTGACAGAATGACAAAACCCAGTTTCCTTTTTCTGTTCAGATGCTTTCTACACCCCTGAAAACTTGTTACTGCAAAGTTGCAGCTTGAAGTAGGTTTCACCATGCATTTTTTCTAGCTGGAATGACTGCTTACTGCCTACTGGCCAGCCAAACAGAAAGGATAAAGCAGGAAATAAACCTGAAGTATCAGTGGGTTAATTTTTCAAAAGCACTTGCACATTGGGTACAGAGATGCCTCAAAAAGACACAGGACATCTGCGCTCATGTCACATCATCACCTCTGAAGATGAATGCACTCCTGAGAGCTTGATGCCTCACAAAGCAGTAATAACATTTCTTTTACTGCTTTAGGTTACTTGGAAATGCAAATGTCTTGAAGTTAAGCATAAGTGCTTAAAATAAGGTTTGCAACTCGAATACTCGATACTCAGAACAATTCTGAGTATCCATTTTAATGATTTCAACATTTCTTGTGGCAGCAATGACTTTCAGAATGCTAAGTCTAAAACACAGGAAACTTTTAGGAAAATAGATTAAAAAATATGTCATCTACTATTTTTCTGTTTTCATTAACATTTTTCTAGTTTTATCCCCCAAACCCCAATTCTTGCTATATGCAAGAATCCACATAAAGCACTTGGAAAAATGATTGAAAAAGGAGGAACAGAACTGGGTATGTGGCAGAAGGGGTCAAATTAAAAAGAAAAAATAAAACAAAGCAAAACATAAAAGAACCCCCCAAAAAACAGGTACATACCTAAACAGGTACAAAGAAAATTAAATTATTTTCTCCTTTAACATATTTTAATAATAATAATAATTAATATTGTTTGCAACATAAACTTGTCAGACATATTATTTCAGTTTATGGGGAATATTTTTAATAAATATGTTAAAATCTCATTGAAGGAGTCAATAAATTATTTATAAGTCAAGCAGTATATTAAATTCTGGTCAATATATAGATGAATACAAGTATACCTAAATGTGTAGTTACATCTTGAGCTGAATCACTTTTCACCCGACTTCACACACTTTCTTCAGTGTCCTACAGCAACCCTTATTTTCAACTACATTTCAGGGGTTTAAGTTATAATTTGCTGCAATATCTGTTACCAGTTATGTTTCACAGGTTTCAACCTAATTTTAAACTGTTTTACGTTAGACCTTTGTAAGAGCAATACCACCCACTGTTGATTTGTCACCCAGAATTGGGATTCAGATTTGGGTTTGTTTCAATTCAAAACTTAAAGTGAAATTTTGGCCCATGGAAATGGCACCTTTCTGTTCCCCTGGATTTGTCCTGCATTTTGAAACACTTTGGCATAGAGGGCATTGTAAGAGTTTGGATCTGCAATGTATTTTATTGCTTAAATAGTGAGATGGTTCCCATTTCTACCAGAGTAACACAATGGAATGAGAATGGTGAAGGACCCATTAAGGCTCCAACAGGAACTGAGTACTAAAAACCTAAACATTCACTTGTTTTATTCTTCTGTTTCTTGGTTACATTTTCAAAGTGTGTCCACTACCACTCCCATTATCATCAGCAGGGGGCTTGTAAATAAGCCTTTACCCAGTGTTTTAAAAAGATGAGCTTGTCAGTGGAAGTAGTGAAGAGATCCCAAACCACTTCATTACTTAAAGAAACAGAGCAGGACAGTGAAGATAAAATCAAGTCCAGGCAAGCACTTTAATGTATCTTTGAAGTCTACATTTGAACACTTCATCACTTGAACTGAAATGTCAAATTTTGAAATACACCAAATATAATTCAGGAAAGACAGCCTATTAACTAGTTAGAAACATTGTTAAAAATATAGATGACATAAAATTAACTTAAATGAACCTAATTAGAAAGTTGGAACATTTAACCTGGTAAATACGTATTTCATGAAGCTAGACTCACAGGTGATGTTATGTAAGCCAATCAACCATCGTGTAGTTACTCCTTCCCTGCCCAGTGATCAAGCTGCTGAAACTGTACACTCATGCTGACACTGAGGATCTCTGACACCACAAGCCAGAGCTACTGAACTGTCATCTCAGAAAAGATAAAATCTCTTAAATAGATAAAATCTCTTGTCTGGCTTAAAGGTCAGAGATAGTAATTCTTCTTCTCCATTGAAGCCATATAAGTACAGTGTTTAAAAAAGCATTGTGGCTCAGTAGGTACTCTAGCAGCAATTTCTAGTACTGCTGTAATTGAGGTTGAATCAACATTTTCACAATAAAACATACTGCCAGAAAAGTAATTCCATGTTGCAAGCTGACACAGAACACCTTGTATCAGGCACAAATCCTTCAGCACTGTGAGTTTGATATGTATTATTTTTAGCCAAGAAGTTGGAAGATAAGAGAAAGCAAGAAGAAAAGTCTTATAAATGGAAGTCAACAACGTAGAATTACATAATGTTCAAACAGAATTTGGGTGCAAACAGTTTATTCCAACCATATACACATGGTAACAATAGCCATGAAACCTGCTACCT
Organism: Peucedramus taeniatus; assembly: GCA_013400575.1. NCBI lineage: Eukaryota > Metazoa > Chordata > Aves > Passeriformes > Fringillidae > Peucedramus > Peucedramus taeniatus. The sequence continues at coordinate 189,645 of WBNO01014257.1, forward strand.
GAAAAAGACTGAAAAGCTAAGATGTCTAAAATACAGAAGAGCATGTGAATAAAATTTACTTGTTTTAGGGATTTCTTCAAAAGGGCTGGTCTGTTTGTTTCCTCCATATTTTTAAAGAAAAAAAGAGGGCTTTCTTTGTATATTTTCACCCACCTGCTCTGGGTACTTGCTTCCAACTATCTCTGCCACAGTGTTAAAGGACAGGGAGTCTGGATAAGTCTTAGCTCCCATCCTCAGGTGCACAACAATCTTTGTGCCACGGAGAGACATTCGTGACATCATTTCAGCATCTTCCACGGTGATGCAAGCAGTGGGAATTTGGGGTACATCAGGCTGGTAATTCTGCTCCCCAGTATGTGGACTGTTAAAAAAGCCAACAAAACACAGTGTTAACAACTTAGCTCTGTAAGTTTTTTAGCATTACTGTAGAATTATGAAAAAGAATACATTCATGACCATCCCTGCCATAGTCTCAAAAGAGACATAGCTACAATTTTTAATAAACCTTTTGACAAAATACATCAAGTGTTTTTACACTAATCAGAATATCTGACTGTTACTATTATAAATGTCTAGAATTCTATTCATTGTCAGCTCTATTTAGGTCATTGCCATGCTTTGATATCACGCTCAATTCACTGCTTTACCAGAAAGAAAAGCAACGAAAAGTCTAAATGAACAGGTTGCCATAAGTGCATTTTTTTTCCTGTGGCAAGTAATGAAATTAAAATTCACTATTACATTTTAATGCTATTTTCCAAGTAACAGAATTGCAGAACTTATGAGGTTGGCAGGAACCTCTGGAGATCATCTGGTCCAACCCCCCTGCTCGAGTGGGCCACACAAAACCAGTTGCCCAGAACCATGCACAGTGCATGAAAATCTTCACCTGTGAGCCTTCTCACAGCAGAAGACACATTTTTTACACATTTAAACAAACAAAAAAAAATCTATTGGGTTATTTTTAAGTCTTCTAAACTGGAAAAAAAACGATTTTATTCCTGGAGGAGATATGTTAAGGAGGAAAGGAGAAACCTACTTTGTAAGGTGATAGATTAGGTAAAATGGAAGAGCTTGGCAGGTCAGGTGACCCAAGGCTCAACTTTGAAATAACATTTAACCTGAGACTCAGCATCTCCTCTGCTATGTAATACCCCCTGAGTGGGATAAACTCATGTAGACTTATAAGTTCAGACTTTTTGTTCTTTTTTTTTTTTTCCTTTCTCTTTGTCAGAAAAAAGGCACCCCTCATCCCCACTTTTAAACTGTGATAACTTGCTGCATATGTTTAATATTTCTTTGAGTGTTTGGGGATAAATCCAGCATGTTAACCAAAAGACTTTCCAAACAATGTAAAATAAACAGACTGGAAAAAAAAAAAAAAGAAAAAGAGAGATGACAGTTTCATGTACTAATGTTAAAAAACCCCAAACCCTACATTCAACAACTGAGCAGAAACTGTTTGTTTCTGGTAATTTTAAATGAATGTTTTTGTCTGTATCTTCTGGCAAGTTTATGTCTTAGTACTAACATGGTGTATATGCTGAATTGCAGTAATTCAAGTTGTATCACTGATTTCAAGGTCCTTGTTATTTCTCAGATGCTCAACAAAAGAAACCCCTAAAACTGTATTTGTTTCTCCAATTTAAGCAGCAAGCACATTTATTGGAGATGCTCCATCCTGATGTTCCATCACAATTTTGGATAAGGCTTCTGACAACTCGCTATGATCTACACATGCTTACACACCTCAAGTGAAGGAACATTTGCAGGTACAAAATTTACACAGCTAGCCCAAGAAATAAACCTTGAAGTTACCCAGAAGTGCCATTTGTATGCTCAAACTACCACTCTGCCAAGATTACAAAGGTAAACCCTATTACCCAAATTAAGCCATATTGGCACAGGCTGGCAGAGCCAGCAACAGCTCAGATGATACCAGGATCTGACAGGACTGGATGACTGCCCAAATTATTTCTACAAAAAGGGAAATGGACCCTAAGCATGACCAGCAAAAAGACACAAAGCAATACCACAGTACTGTAGATTCCTAATGCTACAAGATAAACTTACATAGAAAACATTTGTGGCAGACACTAAGCATCCTGGGATGCACCTGATTAAACTTTACATGCATGCAAAACATGCCATGTGTTAAGTATATCATCTACATAATAAATTGCCTAATAAAGTGCCAAAGAGTACATTAAGAAAATCTAAGCAAAGAAAATTAAGTGCCTTTTATGCAGAGATAACCAAGAACTGGAAAGGCTACTGACCATATGGCAAGACCTGAGCAAGAACTAACAAAAAAGAAATTACTAGCAGACTCTGTGTAACAGATGGAGAGAAGCATTCCTGAGTTTGGCTCAAAACAGGGCAAACAGGATGTAGTTTGGGAAAATCAGGAGAAAGAACTTTTTTGTGGGGCAGGGGGAAGCAGGGGGAATGACAAGAAAGGGTGTTTTTCACTGAGTCTGAATAAACATTATTTTGGGACAATTATTTCAAAAGAAGGATCTTATTAAAAAAAATAAACTCTCTTGCATTTACCATTCCTTGCACCTTGAAAAGGAAATGAAAGGAAAGTATCACATAACACCAGCTAGAGATCACAAAGGACCCTGACTCTGATCAGCATTCAGCTTAAAAGCATTGGCACCCACAGGCAAGCAAGGTGCACGTCTGGCATTTCCCACTAACACCTGGGAGCGACGTTAGCATCTGCTTCAAACACACACTCTCTGAAAAATAATGTTATCCAACAAACCCTAAATTAATTCTGCAAAACTTTAAGGGTAATTAGGCTATTTAATATATGATACCCCAGTTCAATACCATAATTTGGTGTTCAGAAGAGATGGTAAGTAGTTCCCCCATTATTTTTTATTTACTTAACAAAAGCACCTGTTTTGATTTTAGATCTACTGAATCACCTCACATCTATATTTAAACTATTAACTGAAAACATATTAATGTTACTACAAACTCACAGTCATTTGGTCCTGACATTCTTGTTCAACAGCTGACAAAATTCAGATAAATAAAGTGGTTGAGTTTTGCTTTTGATAAACCCCTAGATTTCACATCTTGGAAAATATTTGAAAGAAGTGTCCTGGTATGAATAAAAGCAGAGAAAAGGCTCAAAAAAACCCCTATATTTTCTCTGTTAAAAGTAGATGTCAAATCACTAGTAAGAAACAGATGTGGCTTGTATCTTACACAAAAGTGTAAAGCGAGAATAAAAAATTTAAAAAGCAGCTAGTTAGTTTTTCTTCTGAGTAAAACAATCAAATGTGGAGAAACTAAAAAATGTGGATGAAAAGATGTGCTGCTGGTGTCAGGTCAGTTCTAACTCTTCTTACTGTGGTAGCTGACCTCGCATGCTCCATTACTTTGTTCCTGCACTTCCAACCCTTATCTCTGAGATAAGCTAAAATGCCCAGGGAAAAATAAACTGTGTAAGAACCAGTGCTTCAAGCTAAACTGGATGCTCTGATAGAAAACAGATCTCAAGCTGAAGCCTTGGAAAATGACAGCAAACTCCTAAGGGGAGAAGTAAGCATGACATTACAAGAACTCCAACATCGCTAAAAGGAAAAAAAAAAACCCCAACCAATCAAAACTTGATTATACAAAAGCTTAGAAAGATTTATTTCAGTCATAATGTGTATGCACATACCCCAGTGCACCATTCTTCACATCAACCTCAAAAAGCAATCTAGAGTTGGGAAATACAAAATCAATGTTGTTTAAATATTGCCAGTGTTGTCTAAGTCTACTCATTCAGACAAATGCATTGCAAGGCAGTAATTACATATGTGACCACCTATTTTCTACAGGACCCACGTAAAATTCACTGCATGAACCACATGTAAACTTAAAATTCATATCAGATCAGCTAGTTTGTTAATATTGACTTAAATAATAAAATACATTCCTGAGTAGAACCATGACTACATTAATCACTAGCTATACCCACAGCAAGATCACAGCCTTAACTAGGTAACAGGCTCACATCTTCCACATCCTTTGCTTCAGTTTTTTCACTTGTATATTCTACATATCACAGAAAATCCCCTCATCACAATCAAAGCTCTTCACTTTAAAGGGGGTGATGGACCATACTGCAGGAAAAAAGGAGGGAAACTACACATCTTACTCTCACAGTTATTTATGGAGAGTAGCTATTCATGAGCGCCTCACTCCTGTAACTTTCTCTGCATCACGAGCAACATGGCAAAGCCTGAACTCCATGCAAGTAAATCCCCTTTTCCAGCACCATAAAGTCCTTATAAAACAAAAGCTGCCCTTGTATGCACTCCAACTGTGCATTTTCTTCCAAGATTCTCACCATTATCTGGACAGAGAGGCCAACTGTAATTGCAATTAGTCAAAACGTCAAAAGTATTGTTAATCTTCTCAGAGGAATTAGGTCTATAAAAATAAAATCAAGACTATTCCCCATTTACAACCACTTGGCAAAATATGAAAGGAATAAATTCAGCCTAATTTTGTGTTTCTGTCATCATTTGTCCCAAGATTCACTTGCTTTGTTTGCTTCTTATATTGTCTTGGTGGGATTTGATTTGTTGGCTCAAGTAAGTTGAAAAGATATCAAGACTGTCAAATTCAAAACCAAATAGGAATACACATAGAAAATTTTAAGAAACTGCAGAGTAAAAATACTATACAAATATGGAATTAAATAGTATAAATAAATAAATTAAATAGTATAAATAAAATAGTAGTCTATTACCAAGATTAGAATATCTGGAATGCAGTCACGTAATGTCTTTTCCAGATTTCTTTGCACCAATCCTTAACTGGTGCAGCATCTGCACAAGTGTAATGGAACGTAAGAAGGGCTCTAGAAGCTACCAGCCTTACCAAGGAAAACTCCCTTTGAAGAAGAACACAGCATTATTCTGTTACCACATGGACTCCAATTAAATTAACATTAGAACACTGTATTTAGTGAGTGCTAGGCACTCAATAAAATTAGGCTTCACCAAATAAGCATAATAGCTTTGTCATAATTACATATGTCCTAGGTTACAGAAAAAAACTTACACATATGTTTGTATTTCACTATAATATTCAGTAACACAAGCACCAAGAGAATTTTCCAATAAGTACAGAATTTTTAAAAATAGCATGGATAAGATATGGTTTGCCAAACAAGAAGCAGAAAACAACTCTGAATAGTAAAATGATCAAATGAAGTTCGATGCATTCTACCCTGGGACTATCCAACTGCTGGGAAAGTAGAACAGCTTTCCAAGAATCTGTAGAAAATGGAAGTTTGCATCAGCTGCTCTTCAACTGAAAAAGAAACTTGCTGGATCTTACAGACACAAGGATGACTCTCCAGCAGCTGACATCTTGAGGGAACTATTTAAGTCACACACCTGTTTGGCCTCCTTCTGCTCAGTACAAATCACCAAGCTCTGTCCTGTGTTTACATCCCTGCCTTGTGAGAATGCAGCTGCTTGCTGCACGCTACAATAGGTACATTAGGAGAGGGCTCCTGGTGTGAACACCACTGGCACCCCAAATTGCCAGCAGCTGCAAGGATTCTGGCTTCATAGGCTTTGTTTTTGATTTTTTTTGTTGAATTCCTAGCTTCTCAGCCTTGAGCACAAGTCTTATTTATATCTTCAGTGACTCCCTCTATCACCAGAGACCGATGCGCACAGAGAACAAATTCAAAAAAACCTCACTGAGAACAAATGTTATATTTTACACCTACAGGAAGGATATAAATAAATACAAACAAACAAACAAAAAAGAAATCAAAACTCAAAACAACAAATCCCCCTCATTTTCTTTATTTGGAAAGCAGCAAATCTGAAAAAGAAACATCACAAGGCTAGCAATAGAAAAGCAAACTAAGAGCTAAAATACTGACCTGCATCTTCATACTGTCTCCATTTAATGATGTTTTTCATTATTATAATTAACTCTTACATCAAAATTACCAAGCACAAATAGGTGTAAAGAGGCATCAGAGCTTTCAGGGTACCGTATCAGTCCTTCCAAGTCTCTGATTCATTAGATCTAGAGAGCAGCAGAGAGGGTCAAGCTCTCACACACACACACCAGAAACACGAGTCAGCCCTGGCACTGAACAGAATACAGCATGGGGCAACACAAGGAGCTTCCTCCCCCTTTCAAGGGATGGCCATGGTAAAGGGTAACACACAGCCAACACTCAGCTGAAGGAAAAGGGTAGGGATAGAGAATATTTGTCTTAGCACCATAAAACTTCTCCCTTTCAATCAGCTAACCCCTGAAGTAAACAGAGGGGAGCAAGGTCTGAAAGGAGCAGAAGAAAGTCTCAGATTCCCAGAACAGGATATGGATGGTGCTTTTCTTCTTTCCTTCCTTCTCCACACAACATACCATTCAGAGCATTATGTTCTTTGGAAACTGTCCTCCATAAAAACCAAATCAATCTTAAACTCATATGCATTTAGGAATGTATCCCTTCAACAAGCTGTGTCATGCACACAAAGCCTCATGGAGATACACTTTTAAAGCGTAAAAAATAAGATGAGCATCAACAGGAACACAAAGGTAGTCAAGGAAAAAAACATAAGATAGAAATGGCAGTGACAGAGGGTAAACATGTTTCTCAAATCAGCAGGAGACAAAACATCTTAGTACCAAAGGCAGCTATGTGGATGGATTAAAGATGAGAACTTTTAAAAATAAAAAATTATACAGTAGAATAACATAGTTATTATCATCTCAGATAGCATGGAATTAAGTCCCAAAAGTAAAATAGAAGTGAGGGAATGCAGAAATCTAGTTATCTTTTCCTCTGTTTGTGAGGACAAGCTCTTCCACTGAAACACTTCCATTACCTCAACAGAAGGGAGTGGGACAACAGGGGAGAAGACTTTAAAACCTAGCTGGATATGAAAAGAAAGGACTGGCTGGATTCAGTTTCAAGGAATGAACAAAAAAAAGTCACTGCAAGACACTTATCCAGGTGAGCCACAATATTTTCTGAAGAAAACTGAAACTCTGAACAATCTTCACTACATAAATGCTTCTTTCACTCACACACTTCTAATTACTATAGAATCCTAAACACCTTTTTGATGTTCTGTTAAACAATCCAATACTTTTACCATTCAAATAAAAAAGAGAATTAAAAATATGTTAGTAAAATTGATAGAGGAGGGTACCACTTATTTTTTCTCTCAACTGAGAAATTTTAGTAGTGTCACTTTTGAAAGGGACTGCTTTAACTACACCTGATCATTACATTTGCCTGTCATCTAGTTCACACAGTATACAGTTCCATTTATGCAATGTAAAAGGCACTATAAATGCCTAAGTGATAAGAAAATGTTATCTCATAGTGTATTACACTTATTTGATAAACTCGTTCTCCAATAAATGCTACATTTTTATTTCCAAAATTCAGGCAAGTCTTGCCTGTCACTTCGACAGGCTTGCCTGTCACTTACAGACACCTTGAATTTTTCATTTTTGAACCTGAAGTCCACTGTAAGCAGAAAAGTTCTTTTTAGGAACAGAGCGTATTTTTAAAGTTCATTATAGTATTTTAACTCTGGTGAACTACAACTAAATATTGAGCAGCTCCACAAAATGCCATGCCAAGCGTGAGTCCTCTTTCCCCAGCTCTATTTTTTGACGGTGGCAGATTCTTCCAAAAGCTTCATAATTTACATCAGATGATATAAAAATTGTCCCAATAGGTATGTATTTCCTCTTTACAGCTCCTTTCCTGGCAATTAGTTGTGTCTGGGAAATGAAGAGTGTCAGGCTTAAAAAAAAAAAATAATCCAGTACAAACCATGGTTGAGAGAATAAGAATTGAATAAGAAACTGAATAAGTTTTGGGGATCGTGCTGTGCTAGAGGTTTCTTTGGGAGCATGCAGGAAGAACACCTGGCACACAGCAGTTTTCATAAGGAAATTAATGTAGGGGTTTTCTGAGAAAGTAGTTCAGTCTTGAGAATGGAAGTAATTTTCCTTCCTCAAAAGGAAAAGAGAAATTGCTAACAAAATGCAATACTTTCTCACTGTTTGTTTTTTTTTTTTTTGTTTTGTTTTTTTTTTGCTATCAAGAGTCTGGCTCTCTGCAACATACACCATATAGCCATATTGTTTTGCATAATGTTTGACGGTTTTTCCTCTTCCTATTTAATTTCCTATTTAATCCTGGACATACAGCAACTTCTTAATCATCTTCTGAATGGGAGAGAATTCCAATTTTGCAATATATGGGTTTCTTTAATATCTAATAAAGAGTGCCTATGAGAGAGTCTGTGCTGGAAGAAAGTCTATCTGCAACAATACAATTTTCTCTCATTTTCATTAGTTGATCCATGTTGCTCAGGATAATATTGTTGGAAAAAAAGGTAGCAGGCTGGAGGCTGGAACAATAATGATCATCACTTTTACAGCCTGTACATAAATTAAAATACGAAAATGATTTTGGGCCTGAGCCAAGAGATACAGGCACACAGCCAGTCAGATCAGATGAATTGTTAAAGTGACATGGGTTTAGGGACATGATGAGATTCCAGACTACCTGAAAAGTGACAGCTGTGAGAATGCCAGAGCTCTCCAAGTCCACCCCTGGTAGCTCCAGGAGAAGAGGATTGTCACAGAGGACCAGAGGCTTCCCCACTTCCTCCTCACCCATGTGTCCAGGGTCTCACTCGCGTTCAGGCAGCCTCCCTGAGGAGAGGCAGCACCTGCACTCAGCCTCGTGTACACCCCATAGCCTTAGGGCTCAATACAAGAAAACAATGAAGATCACTTAGTGATAACTTAGATCTCACTGCAAGACAGTAACAAAACAAAAAGTGGGAATTTTCTTCCCAATGTTCAGGTACTAAGTAGTTATTATTCCCCCACCCCACAAAGTACACTGTGCAGGAAAATTATCTTCCTGATTGTGAATGATTGTTAACACTGAGACCATGTATATAACTTCATGAATAATATAAATAGAAAATCTTGAAAAAACTATACCTACTTAGAAAGAAATGCATAATATAAATTTTTAGAAGCAGAACTGTGTTTTACAAGCTAATATACAAAGGCTGAATTACCTTGCAGCTGTCTAAAATTTCTTCCTCTAAAGTACTCTATACTACACTTCTGAGTAAGCGCAGCGGAGTTATTTAAATTATTCCCTGGAAATTGTACTTGTTTCAAATCTAACTTGTCCATAAACAGATACCACATTCTACAGAACAAACCCAAATGTGTGCAATCCATAACTATTTATCAAATAGTTTAAAACAATTGTTCTGTAAGTGCAACCCAAAGATCACCTGCAGTTTGCAAAGCCTTTGTACACCCAGCTCTCAAAGTGGGCTTTTAATAATTTCATCTACATTAAGCTAAAGTTCCACTGGCCTGTAGGTGAATCTTGTGATGTTGCCCATACATTGATTAATACCAGTCTTAACAAAACTACTGTGTAAAGGAGTTTTAAGGACAGTGCTTGATCCCTGATCAAACCACAGAACTGTTCACCTGCAATGAACAGTTGATGGTTGATGAGACCCAGGATACACTGCAAATCACAGGGTAGCACTTCTTGCTGCCAGAGCTATGAAACTGTTCAGAAGCTTTGCTGCAAAAATGCTGCTAAAAAAACTTCTCCTCAGAAGTTCATGACTTGTCAAACATTTTGGGAAAATAGACCTGTCTAGGACCATGCTTATGAAACCATGACAGCTGGACTGTCCAGCTCACAAGCTCTGCTCCCTGTTAAATTTTGTAATGGACTGAAAAAATCATGTGGAGGTGGAAATAATAGTGTATTTGGGGTTAAAATTTCTGCCCCAAACATATTTGGATTAAAACTAAACAAAACTAAAATCTTCAGATACCTTATGTGGGAGATCCTAGAGGATTGAATGGAATTCTCCTTTCCTTTCTCAGGAAACTTCCATGGACAAACATCACCTACAAGTCTAATCCTTTCTAAATGCTCCAGTTCCTTGTCATCTTATTGCAACTGCCTGGATTCTGGCATCCTTTCACTAACTGTTAAGCCAGTCCATTAAGTAAAATCAAAATAGTGAAGGAATAAAAAATACCACTCTACATGGGAAGGGTTAAAGGAATCGATCACTGATTGTCACTCAGAAGTACCATACCAAGATTTGCATGACTGAAACCTAATTTTAGACACTGAAAAACAGTTACACTTCTAAAAACATAAGCTGCAGCTGCACTTGTTATTCCAAGTAGCTCTGCTAAAGTTTTCTCATGGGTCTGCCTATTCACATTGCATTTCTGGCAAGACTGAAATGTTAGCATTCTCTCAGACACTGCAGCACACCATTTCTGTTTTCCTAGATTGTCAGCATTATAGACTAAGTAAAAGAAGAGGGAAAAAAAAACCCAGTAGTTTTGTGGAGCTACAGCCTTGGATGGTCTCTCAGATGAACTCAGCTGCCCACGATTCTGGCTGCATGTGGACAGTGCTGAGTCCCTTCTCAAGGTCTTTGAGCTTGAGCACAAACATACATGCCTCTGATGCCCCTTATGGAGATACAGAGCATGTACTCAAGTTGCCTGGTCCCTTCACATAATTTCTGGCACTCCAGTGTCCCCCCAATAGCAACTGCAACCTTCTCAAAACCCCAAACTGGGAGCCCTAAAAAATGTTATTTCCTTCTATAGAGACTGCAGATAGAGATACTCAGAGGGAGATACAAACTGTTCTCAAAGAAGGATCACAAACTGCTTCCTGATGAGGTGAAAACAATCTACAGATTACAGAACAACTAAAACCTCCTTACATCTCTCCTGGGAATTCACTCTTTCCAAAACTCAGATTTTTGGCAAAATCACATTTGAATCCCAGAATCTGATTTCTAAAGTTCATGTTATCCTTGAGGATATGAAACTGTTACTAAGAAAATAGCCTTTTACTTTTCTGAAATTCCAGCTCCTTCATGCTCTTTTCAGTGGGTTCAACTGTCTCATGGTGAATTAATACTGAATTGAACTCAAATCCTTTGAATTACAGTAAACAAATTATTTTTAAATGTTTACATTTGAAAATACGATATTCCTACATAATGAACTGTATTCTCTGTCATTCACCTCCTGCCAGAGCCCTCCCACACATCTGAATCTCAATCTAGCAGAATTCAACAATCAACCTCATAAAAACCCCCATGGTTATACAATGGATTATTTATCAGCAGTAGTCACCCATTGTCACATGGTCATACAACCTTTACTTAGTTTTGGCACGTGCAAATTGTTGCAGAATCTAAATACAGTTCTAAATACAGTTTAGAAGAGTTGACTTTTAATGTTGTCCTCTTTACAGTAACAATGTACAAATGCTATCCTAAATTAACATTCAAGAAATATTAATATTGTTTATAAACAGGGAAAGAGAGATAATACTGTGACCTGCTCAAGATCCCATAGGGGCACAAGGCAGAGTGATGAATGGAACTTCAGAACCCCTGGGTTTAATTGATTCACTTGGTTACTCTCCCCTGTCTGACAAAAGTATCCTTTTGTTCTTCAGTGCACAAATGTCTAGAATCAATCTGGATTTTTCAGAGCTAAACAGTATGTAGTTTCAATATTTCTTGTTGAGGTGTTTTTGTGTGCTTCACAGTCACAAGCAAATTAATGTGAAGAAATCCAAATAGAAATATGTCAGAAATTATGTGGTTCCTTTCTGTTCTTTATTCTTAGAAGAAAAGTTCTTCTTTTACATTCACAATGGATTAAAAAGCCATGAAATGCAGTCAAAGCTTAATCCTGCTTAATAATAATAATAATAATAATAATAATAATGAACAGAAGCAGATAAAAGACAATCCCTCTCTGTTTCACAGAGTATTTGCAGTATTCACATTAGACAGCCAAGGCAGAAGTACTGTGGATAGTGACCAGGAAATAAAGGCAAGGTGAAACAGTTTAGCAGAAGTCACAGACTACTCACCGAACCAGCTAAAGGAAACAATCTATAAATACCGAATGAAAACCAGATTTAAAAAGCAAAGTTGGAAGAGAACAAAGTTCTGTAACTTTAGGTTTGTACATCATCCTAAATATAGAAACAAAAGGAGAGAAAGTATAAGATGCCTGAAGGAATGGACAACAGGCAAGTAATCAAAGCTGGCATCACTGGCAGAGCAGAGACAGGAGCTGGCACCTCTCATTTAATAAAACAGATGGAGAAGGATTTTCACCATTTAGCTGTACCCCGGAGGCAATACAACAGCATTAGTATTTGATGCAACAAGATGGACACAATAATAGAAATGCAGGTGACTGATTGGATTTGAAGGGGAAAACAAATCTGGAGAAAAGAATTAAAGTAATTGAAATGGTTACACTTCTGAGGCACAAGACATTGCTTCTGTAGGGAAGAACCCATTATTACTGTTGGTCATCAACACCAGCCTACATCTAGAATACAATTCTAAACAACAGCTGTGGCTCTGACTTCCTAAAAACACAAGTCAAAAGTTGTGTGCCATAAACAAGGGGTTTCATCACACGAATAGGTCTAGCTAATCATACTTAAATGTCTGACATACACTGTAGTAGAGATAACAGCAGGGTGAGGCCATCCTATGGAAAGACAACATCTAAAGAAAGAACGTAGAAATACCCTACCATATGGACAAGCCACAAGTAAGACTGTGGGAAGTGGAAGAAATAGCAGAAAGAAGAGGCCACCTGCCCTCTGAAAAACAGTGCAAGCATTCTTGTAAAAAGAAATCACAATATGTTGGAATAAACCATACACATTTGATCATATGTTTAAGCAAACAAAATGAGGAATTAGCATTTCCAAATCCTCTGCATGCCCTGGGGTGTTGACCAGAGAGATTAACTGTGTTAACAGTTGACTTGCAATCAAATATATTTTAAAATTGGCACCTATATTTGGTTGCTTGTTTGTTTTACATAAGTAAAAAGCTATATATCAAAATAAAATTTTATGTAGTATACATGCATATAAATCCCGTCAAAGTCCCTGCAAAAACCTGTGCTCACTTTTGGAAATCAGCAGTAAACCTTGAAAAGAGTAGAAGAGTACTTCAGGGCCTTTAGAGTAAATACAATATGTTTCCTAAATAAAACTTCAATATATATAAGCTGAAATGGTTTTGCAATATGTAGATAAATTTTAGTAACATCATAAAATTAAGAATAATGCCAAACAGATTCAGAAAAAGTATCTTGAGTAATATAGGAAGTAGAAACAATATTCAGTGGGAAATAGGAACTGGAAAATCATGAAAATAATGGAAAAAGACATGAAAACAAAATTGGATAGGCAGGTGTATCTATATAATGACCTCTGTAAAAGCTGTTTCAGCATTGTCTGGACTAAAATTTAAAAAGTGAGGTGCTGTGTACCTTGAAAGTAATCCTAGAATACATGAAGAAACAGAAGAGGTTTTACTCTTTCTTTTTCTCTCTCTCTTTTTTTTTTTTTTTTTTTTTTTAATGAAAAAAAAATAGAGTATTAGGCTAGGACACCCCAAACACCAATTCTGTAGCATTCTGGCACAAACCTTCTGGGACTATTTAATCTTTTCCAGTTGTCCAGGGCCAAATGCTCATGTTCTCTGGATATGAACACGCCAGATAAAGTCCACAGTTACTGCACTTTTACAGAAGAAACATGGAGAATTACAGAGAAACAAAATAACAGTCCACATACTTCTCAGATCTTATCAGCAGCTGAAAATAAATACACAGATTGAGAAACACATTCACTGGCACTGTATTAGTTGGATCCCTCTCTGTAATCATTATCTGCCTTTGTGTTGTCAGGTTTTACTTCAATCCTCGGCGAATTTGGTCACCACAGACTCGTGAGACACTTGTTGGTCTAATCAAGAAAACCAAATATTGTGAGGACTTTAAAACAAACCTGAAGTTAATAGGTCAAGGCATTATAATCATGTCAGAGGGTTCTGAACTTACTAACAGGTTTTCATAGGCACCACAACTCATACAGACTCAGAAGAGGTTGGCAGCACTGAAGAAAGATGGAGCTGATTAGGGAGAAACAGGAAATCGCGGGAAATTGCTGAAGTTCCTGGTGCTCGACCCACAACAAGCACAGCTGTAACTCCTTATAGACTAGGACATGAAAGCCAAAACTTGGAAGTTTTACACACTGAACATCTTTATGTACATGAACCAGTAATGCAAAGGTGGAATAAAACTTAATAACTTCAGAATACTACAGAACCTAATCAGTGGGTGCTCATGGTACTCAAACAAGATCAGAGTTAACTGTGGTATGGGTGGCCATCCAGCCCCCAACACAATGTACTACTTGGTTTATTTTGGCCTTATAATATGTTCCCTGTTGAATTTCTTGCATATCAGAGAGACTGCTCTGCAGCATCTAAAAAAATATAATAATAGGGCTCTTGGCATTTATCCTGAGGATTCTTGGGAACTTCCTTTTTGAGTTCTCAGAAAAGCACTCCATTTTGCTTCTTTCTTGAGCCCCTGAAGGAGTTATTATTACAAGATACAGTGTTATGACATTATCCAATCTGTGGTTCTTGAAGAACAGAAGGATTTACTGAAAGTTTTAGATTCATAAGAGTACATTCACTGCAGAATAAATACTGGACCAATAGTTAAAGGACACCTTTTTATTTATGAAATGTTTCAAAAATGTACAGCTAGGAAACAAACCCTAAAGACTTTATAGCTTATTACAGTCAAATAATCTCAGGAGCCTTACAGCTAAATGCTTCACTTTTCCTGTTTTCTTTCACTTTGATTATTTAATGAACAGAACAACTGCTGTGAAGAAGCAAGCCTATGGTAGCAGAAAATAGTTTTGTCATCACTATTTCTTTGGTAACCCTTCCTGTTGTAGCATGGGACTGGTCATCCAGTTTACTGCTCAACTTAAACCATACCTTGAAAACTGAGTATTTTCACTGTAAAAAACCTCCACTATGAATTGGGAACACCCACCAGTTTATTTTACACTACAGTAAGGGTATGTATCATTAATCTCAGCACATTTAAGTTATTAAAGCAGGAAAAAAAATTAAGTACCCAGATTTGTACAAAAGGCCAAATATTATAGATACTGTTGAATTACTACAATAATACATGTTATTTGAGAGGTTCACTAAACATAGTTCTGTTACCCTTAACTCCTAATACCCATGTTTAAATATTTCATCACCAAATTGCCAGTGCTAACAGAAAATTGTTACTGGGAAAAGGAGCCTACAAGAAAGATGGAGAGAAACTTTTTACAAGGGTCTGTAGTGATAGGACAAGGGGAAATGGCTTCAAACTGATAGAAAAAATGGGTGCTAATGTCTTCACAAAAGACTCAATGGATGGAGGTCTTCATTAATGATGGCAGAAATAGGATCTTAATGTCTTCAGGAATGACTAGGTCTGAAAGAACCAACCAGAATGGCTGTGGTGATCTTTAGGAGAAATGGGTGTTAATGTCTTCAAAATGGGTATTAATGTCTCTACTAAAATCAAGCTGCCAAGTTTGTTACAGAGTCCACACAATTAACTTTAGGGTAATAGGAGAAACGAGTCTACACAAATCTATTGCAGGGCCCAGACAATCTGAACTTCTGATGGATCTGCAAAACCCAGACATCCTTCCAAACTTTAGGGGAAAATGACAATACATGTTTATGTGGGAATATGTGGTAGGTGGTTTGGGAAGGCTGTACCTTCCTAGTACCTCATCAGTGTGGAAAGGGAGAGGGCAACACGTGGTCGGGAATTTAGGATAAAAGGAGGCTGCATCTTCCAAAACCTCAAGAGAGACCCCACGGGGGAATGGCCTAGTGGACTCTCTCCCTTTATTAGAATAAGATTGCAGGACTCCTCTGTCTCCTTTATGGACACTGGCATTTCACAGTGTGGCTTTTCTGCAAAAAAGTTTAAGAGAATAGGTTTAGATTAGATATTAAGAACAAATCCTTCACTGTGACGGTGCTGAGGCACTGAAACAGGTTGTCCAGAAAAGTTGTAGAGGCCCCATCCCTGGCAGTGCTGAAGGTGAAGTTGGATGTGGCTTTGGGCAGCTTGGTCTAGTGGAGCGCGTCCCTTACACCAATTATCTATTAATTAGAGTTAACTTCTCCTACGCAATGAAACCCACTCTTACATGCTATTAATAAAGAGAAGAGAAATAAAAAAAGCAACAGAATCATTTAACACAAGAGGCAGACAATGCCATGAGACACAACCACGACATAACACTGCAATACCATGTAACTACTGCCATCTCTTCATAGGTCAAGGAAGACATGGTTGCTAATTTTATTTCCTATTCACTTAGCAACGCTGTTCAAAATGAATGAATCAACTCCTTGAAACTCAACAGCAATCACTTGTCACCAGTGAGAGTCCTTGTACAAACACATCAGTAAGTTTTCCTGAATATAATGACATTCATCCCTTCCTGCCCTTATTAAGAATTGGGGTGCTTGACTCCCTATGGTGTTTCCTTGCTTCACAGTTATACTACCACACCTTAAAGAAAAATAAATTGTCCCCAGGTCAAAGATTCCCTTCACACTTTTTGCCTTGACAATGTGGCAGGCACTTGCCATTTCCGGAACAAGAAACAGCCATCAAGTTACCAGCAAAAGAACAGTGACTAAACTCATGTTATGATTTCACCAATTCCGCCTTGTAAGTAAGCTTTAATAACGAGCCCTAATAAGCCTAGGATGTTAATGACAGTACCTAGTTTTAACCCATAAATATTATTCATATTGCAAGATCACCTAAAAAACACATGAGAAAGTGCCTAACATTGTTCCAGCAAATAGAGTAACTAAATAACAATAAGCAGTCCCTTGTTGAAAAGGGGTTGAAAAATTTGAAAAACAAGCAAACAATCAAACAAAGAAATGAAACAAAAAACCCCATACACCAAACTTGATATAGTTTAGGAAAAATTGTGAAATTACACCTTTCATTTACCTGAAACTGGGATAGTGCAGTGTGAGAAGGAGGATGCTTTCTTCTAAGATGGTTCCAAGGTATTTTGGAAAACTCCATAATCCCATTATCTTTTATTGGTATTATCAGTGAACATGTAAACACGCAGGCCAAAGAAGTAAAGGCTCTGGTTAACAATGCAGCAGCATACAAATTGCAAGAATGCAAGACTTACTTCCACAACATTTAGAAATCTTTTATTAGCTTTTTGCCTTTCATCTCTCACCCTTCTAACACTCTACTCCCTGCAGCAAGGCACTATTTCCCACCAGTCAATTAAAAAGGCAAGTGACTAGAGCAAAGAGTGCCCCAGACACTGACAGATAAGAAGCACGAGATCCAGCACATAGTCCATCCAGCACAGCACACTGCTAGGACAGACAAGGGGACACACAGCTGATGATTAGAAGAAAACATAGGAGAATGCATGGAGATAAGAAAATCCGTCCTGCCTACAGCAATACCCACTTGTTAAAAATAAGAGAAACAGATGTAGTGATCACTGAGTAACCAAAGGGAGGGAGTGGACCTGAGCACCTTCTGTATTACAGGAAAAAATACATTAAGTAATCCATTCCATATTAAAAATAAAAAAACAAACCAAACCCTAAGTGAAGGTAAATGAAGAGAGTACAGAAAGTACACAGTAAAAAAATGCTTTGTGGCAGCATCTACGTTTGAAATTACTTTTGGGAATGACACTTCTGCTCCCAGTATCAATAAAGGAGTCAATACTTCTAAATAAATATGCATTTGGCATCTACTTCCATTCAGTTTTCAAACAGCTGTAATGCCAGTTCCTTCAATCTCCACCTCTGTTCCTCACCTCTAAGCTTTTCATTACACACTGAATGCACTTCCATAAATACTGCAGTAACAGAAGATACAGTAACTTTCAACTGAACAACACTGAGTAGCCTCGTAACTATGGATAGGACACAGATCATCTTCTGGTTTTCAGAAAATGAACACATTCTAGATTGCCATATTCTTTGATGATACCAAATAAGGCTATTTCAAAACCATATATTTTTTTTAAAACTGTTTCTGAAATACATCCCACTATCTGTTCATTATTATGAGCTTTATTAGAAAATTCCAAGTATAAGAAAATACATTGTAAACATCACATTTGCTGGACACCAAGAAATACACTAGTAATAGTTTGGATAGCATCTGAATTCAAGTGCTTCATATTTCAGAAAGCATTTTAACAGGTAATTTTGACTTCTTTAGGGGAATGTGAAGCATTTTCATGGTTCAACCCCAGCTGGCAACTAAGTACCATGCAGCTGCTTGCTCATGATTTCCCTGAGTGTGATGGGAAGAAGACTCAGAAAAAGAAACACAAAAACTCATGGGTTGAGGACTGTTAAGAACAGTTAAACAGTACAGAAAAAATGAGAGTGAAATATTATAATAAAAATATAATTTCAATTACAAATAAACCCATAACAACAGCAAATAAGTAAACCCAAGAAGAACAAGTGATGCACAATGCAATTGCTCACTCCCATCTGACTGATGCCCAGCCTGTTCCCAAGAAGTGGTTGGCCCCTTCTAGCCAAGCTCCCCCCCCCAATTTTCATACTTGAACATGACATCCTATGGTATGGAATATCCCTTTAGTCAGTGTAGGTCAGTTGTCCTGGCTGTGCTCCCCCCCAGCTTCTTGTGCAGCTCCTCATTCACAAAGCATGAGACATGGAAACCCTTGACTTAGGGTAAGCACTGCTTAGCAACAACCAAAACATCCATGTGTTATCAATGTTATTCTCATGCTGAATCCAAACCAGAGCACTGTACCAGCTGCTAAGACAAAAATGAACTCTATCCCAGCTGAAACCAGGACAAGCATATAAAAATGCTACCAAGCAACTACAAGGGCAGCAGAGCTGTTCTTTGCATGTGTTCCAATACAGTAAGTTAGCTTTACTGACTTTTCTGACTCTGTGAAGCATTGTGAATGCAGAAGCTTGCACACTTCTGATATTGCTGATGTGTGACCACTCGTTCTCTCTGAAGAAGTGGATTCAAGCATGCCTCCACATGCCTCCCAAGTCACTTCCCAGTCCCAGCCTCAAGAAAGACCCAAAACTATATCATGTTTGCACCTACCAGCCCAGACTTCTGCAGAAAGAAAACTAGGAGCAGAGATCAAAAAGAAACCATGGTGTTACCTAAACAGAACAAGTCCAGGTTATGTTGTGGCACACATTCAGGGACAGGTTAGCTACTGCCAATGACTCCTTTGTGGGTAAAGAGTTACTGGGCAGGCAACTAGAGGGAGGAAAAAAGGATCTGTATTGCTCTAAACATGTACTTGCCAAAGAAAGAATGCTACAAAATATAGCACCTCTTGTATAAACTGGATATCTTTCATATTGTCTTATGTAAATTATTTTATTAATAGAGCTCTACAGTTCAAGCAGTCAAGCTTTGTGTCTGGCATCACTTATGCCCTGCCAGTCCTGCTCAGGCTGCAGCCCAGGGACAGAATGGTGGGCAGGCAGATGGGCCTGTCCTTAGTCCAGCTCTGCTGTCTGGGCCTGCCTGACCACAACTCCCACCACAGCCAGCAGGCTCCTACACAAAGATCACTGCAGGCATTAAGGTCACCAATAACAGTGTAATATTTAAAAAATACTGTGTTAAAGGACAGTGTGCATCTGTCAGCATTCCACTATATGGCTGAACCCTTCTCCATTTCCTCTCTGTGCCTCAACTAGTCTTTTTCACAATAGATAAGCATTTTAAGTGTAAGCTTTCAGAGTTGGAAAAAAATCCCAGATAAAAAAGGAATTCTGTTACCAACCAGAAAATGAAAAGATATAATTTCAGTAACATAGCACTACAGTGATAAACAAATAATGTACTAAGAAATCGAAAAATAACATTGTTTTTAAAAATCGTTATTTCCACATACTTTACTTAAAAAGCAGAGTAAGAATTACAAACCTTGCTGCTAAAGTGTTCTAAATAATTATATTCAAAGCAGACTACTCCCTCATCTAGAACAAATCAGCCTTATGCTAGGAAAATTAACAGTATGTTGAAAACTATACACGTACATTCTATCAAAACACACAGAATGACCAGTTCATATCATCACTGACAGCCTGTTGTCAGCAAAGACATTTGGTTTTGGTTCTTCTCAGAATATTTATGACAGTCTTGAGAACGCAGAAAGTTCTTTAAAAGAAATATTATACAAAACTTGGATCAAGAACAAAAAAAAATATAAAAACATTCTGAAAGAATGACAAAGCACAGGGGAAAAGAACTATTGTGAAGCCAATAGTTTCAAAACCAAACACCCACTCATAACTGGCAATGTTTAAGTCATAGAGAACAAAAATGCCTGCCCAGAAATGACATGCCAGCTAACATTGAAATGTGAGTTGCAGGAATGAAAGAGAAAAATGCTTACCTGTGAATAGAAAAAGAAGCAACAGATCTAATGAGGGATGCCACTGCTCCAACTTTAGCAGCTTCCACTGCTCCCCGTAACCTGTATTGCACAGTTTCACCATAATTGATGAAAGGTTCATTGTAGACAACAATCTTCCCCTTGGCCTCCTGAGCTTGTTTGTGCAGTTCATCAAATGAGGCTACAACTATGACTTCTGCTGTAATTCCTGAAAGAAAGTATTACAGTGGTTTTAGCAATGCTTTCCTATAGCTCTCCTATGGCCTCTTCTAACAGACAGAAAAGCATGGACTGCGCAGAACTCGGAAATCAGCATTAGGTTTTTTCCTGAGAAAGGAAGACTGTGAAATGCTTCATCAGGGATCAGTACTAAACAGATGTGATAGAACCGTGTAAACCATGCTATCAGGCTGGTATTAAAGCATAACTTGAAGGGCAAGAAAGATACATGGGGGGAATTTTGCTCTCTGCATATGCTTTAATGCCTTATTGTAATCATTTATGCTACAAAAACATTTGCAAAAGCTGCCTATGGGATTAATTAAAAAAAGATAGTAATCTTTTCATGGAAATGTTTTGATATGTTGCTAAACAACTTAGCTTAATATAAGACAGCTGGAAGCCCATATTTTTAGACTGTAACTCCTACAAAATTATTTAATCCATAAATGAAATTAAATTAAAGCTCTGCAATGTCAACAAATTTTGTGATGTGCTTAATAATAATAATAATAATAATAATAATAATAATAATATCTTCATATTTAGTCAGGAAAATATAACAGCTCTATTGGCTCTCCTTCTGGGAGTTTTTCCAGGCAGGTTCTTGTGCAGGACTATTCACACATGTTAAGTTAGATCCCACCCAGATCTTTGTTTTTAATAGTTTGCATAGTTTTAAATTGCTGTATTATCTCACTTGGAAAAACAAAGAATGTTATAGATAAGCCAGAGAATCCTTCTAAATTTTAAGGACATTAATTGAGGAACTATATTTCACAGCATTTGAGAAGTAATTCATTAAAATGACCACAATGTTGAAAATTCAATTTTGTTGACTGGTTACAGAGATAAGTAGAGACTGCTTAACAACACGGGCTGGTACTTTGCTTCTAAATATAGAAGAAGTAATGGATGCCTGAAATTTTAGTGTTGTACATTTCACCAAATAGTCACAAAATACGTCAATGGAAGCTGAAACTAATAACAAATCCTCTAGTAAGGATTTGTCAGAATGAAGTGAAGCTATCATGTTCTTAAGAATAAAATTATTCTCCTTGAAAAAGTCCTTTTTTTTCCGGTTGGTTGGTTGTTGGTTTTTTGTGTGTGAAATAAGAATTATTTAGAGGATTTCAAATACTTGTATTTAAAACCACAATAAACAAGAAAAACTCTTAGAAAAATAGGAAGGTAATGTCTCCCAGCATCAGTGTGCCCAGGCTCATGGCTTCTTTAAGATGAAACTACACTTCAAAACCTTAAAGAAACCATTCCACAGAAGTTTGGTTTCATTAGAATGTACCACTAAGAGTAGAACAGACATTTATTGCTACAGCAGAAGTGAGTTTTAGCTACAAAAATAATCTAGTGTGAGAGACATCAAAATTTTAACTATTCAGATACTTACCTTAACCTGGCAATGTTTTAGAGAGACAAACCAAAGAATCACCTTCACATATTACTAGCTGCTGTTGGCAGGCAGGTGACCATACTAGCAAACTCCAGCTGCTTGTAATTAATGGCAGGTTCAGCTGCCTAGCTAAGGAACATCCCAGCAATAGGATAATTTTGGGTATGAAACCATGCAACTGGAAACAAAGCCAGGTATCTGGAAAATTTCATTTTCCACGAGAGAAGCTGTGGTCTCAGTAGGCTGATACTGCAATCTCTATTTCATATTATCTCTCCCCAGTGCTCCACTTGGATTGGGCAGCAGGCACTGGAAGGACACAGGTCTTGGTGACTGTTCATCAAGGGAAGCAAGGAATGTAACTCTTCTGGGCATTACTGCATAAGTGAACAAACACCAACTCTGCAAAGCTTTTAAAGAAAGCTACAGACAGCTAGTAAGTATCTATAATTCTTAAGAAATATGATGGTGAAATACATTTATGGCCCTTCTTAGATGACAGACATCAGGAGTTTGTACAGTCAGAATTACTGGAAATTTATGCTAAGGAAAAGCTAAGGGAAAGAACACAGAGTTGTAAATTCTAGCTCAGTATCTCTACCCTTGAGTGTCCCCAAAGAAGCTAAATAAAGCCATCCTTTGATAAAATGAAACAAAACAAACGTTCTCTTTGCAAGTTTAACTTAATGGCAACATGGTATACATAAAGCATGAATGACAGTGCTTTCCATAACAAGGTAAAGCTTCACTCTTGCGTAGCTTCTGACTAATTCAATTACTTATTTGCATTTTAGTGCCATTTTATACCATTTCAGATTCTTTGACTGAAGTTACAAGAGCAATGTTTATCTTAAACAAATATGTGGATACACATGCACAAACCACCCTTGAACCTTCTGCGCAAAAGGAGGAAAAAACCAAAAACCCCAGCAGTTCATCTGTTTAAGGAGAATGAGTTATTCCCTTTAGAAAATGGAAATGTCTAACCTTACTGAGCCTTTAAGCAAATTAACAGAAATCCACCCTAGTGTCTCCTACCAATTCAGTGCCTCATGGCTCTGCTTCCCATGTTGAAAGATACTCTCTTGCACCTATTATATTGATAAAAATATAATATAATAAATATAATTTTATAAAAGCTCTATATATATCTCTTCTTCAGAAACCCCATATAAGGAGGGAGACAGATTGCCTGCTTACTTAAGCAAGATATAAAGATTATAAGATACACAGTCCAAGAGATGAATACAGAGTATTTGGGGAATTAGCGAAGTAAAGGGCATGAATCATAGAAAGCAGAATTACAAACATGATCAACTTGGCTGAGTGTATAAAGCTGAAGACTATTTATTTGATCTCATCACATGGAACATACTGTTGGGTTGGGAGAGTGAGCAAATAAATCTAGGTAGTACTATGGGTTTCCTCTCATTTCTCATATTAAACAGAAAATGGTACCCTATTCTTTCTGAGAATTAAGGTATAGGAAGGGTGTTCATGGTAGGAACAAGCAGGCACTTACCAACAAAATATTATTTTACAAAGTCCTCTGTACACTGAAATGTGTGTTTCTATCTCAAAACTTGAATATGTCACAACTTTGATGATCACACTGCCAGTTGAAATAAGTAGTATGGTAAGCATTAGCAAGCTAAAATCAGTCACAGGCAGGATGAACACAAGACTGATTATGTATATACATAAATATATATACATATATATAAAAGCACCCATAAATCAGCTGTGTGTAAGACTTCCATATAGAAGAAGTCTAATTCCTGGCATGAACCATTCTGTCTGGAGAGTTGCCTCCTCACAGCTGTTTACCTGCCAGCAATGATGCAAGGAGTAGATTAGTTCGAAGGGGATTCCTCACAAGAAAACTTCTCCCCAAGATTAACTGCAGCTAATATTTAAGTCATTTTAGTGAGATGCATCTGTGTTAGTAACAGGTTTCAGTGAAGAGAAATAAAGAAAAAAAGAAAAATCCACCCTATTATCAGATTTTAGAAACTGGTGGGTCTTCATTAAAACATCAATGAAATTTCATACAGAATACATTTATACTTATCCCAGAAACACTCTATTCACAAACACAAAGAAATTCAATCAAGTTAGTTATAATCTATTACTATATTAAAAGGATTTAGTAAACCTAGAAAGAAATATTATTTGCATACTGTTTAATCTTATTGGATACCAATTTCCTCATTACTGAACTATGGCCTTACTCTCTTCTTTTTTTCCCCCAGTCTCATTTTTGTCATCCAGGTAATGCAATCAGTACCTTGGAGATCCAGTTACAAAGCCAAATGCAGTCATCATTAATTTGACAAGAAATTCTTTTCAATAGCAGCAAGCAAACAACTCATTCCTATGGACCTCCTAAACTTAATTTACTTCACACTCAAGTAAGAATTATGATTTCTTTTACAAATCACACTATGGAACAGTGAAGCTACTGACCCACATGCACTGAAGTTACCACTGTCAAATAAATAAGCTGATGGGCAAGGCAATTTTTGCTTAAAACAATCAAAATACAGTAATTCTAAGCCTAGACAAGACAAAGCTGGAAAAGAATTATCAACACAAAAAGTCATCAACACATCTAATTGTTCTGACAACAGTGGAAATTTTGAAACTGGAGGAGATGCATCTGAAAGATGTCCTGGCCTCTGTAGTCATGAGAGCAAGAAGGAGACAGGAAGTTAGCTCCCCGTTCATCAGAACCAGGCACCAGGATATCAGGACAGCAAATCAAGACAGTTCTTCATGGTAGAGCAGGGGCACCAACACACCACAATCACAGTGCCTGAAACCCATGTGGTGATCACAGCCCTGCCTCACAGACCAGCCATGTCAGGCCACCCTCAGGCCTCATCTCCTGCAACATCCCAGATTTCTCTGTTTCTACTTCAGCTCTCCCCACAAAGCTAATTTAGCCCAGAAGATGCTTCATCAAGGTATACTGTATTCTATGCTGACCCTGAACACATGCAAGCAGCAGTCCCAAGCTTTTCTTTCCTTAGTCTGGCTATTCCCATTGTCCTTCAGACTTGATCATCTCTCCAGATTAAAAGTAACATGCCCCTGCTTTTTTCAGATACAGCCCACAAGCACTGTCTTGTGCCCATTTGCAAGGTAGCTTCTTTCAGAGCCTAGAATTTTTTTGCATGGTCATATGATACAAAGGTAGGTATGTATGTCTGGAGATAAGGTCAGGTCAAAGGAATGAAGGTCTCTGGGAGTGGAAGTAAAATGGAAATATATTCTTCAAAGCTAAGTAAGATTAGGTACCTGGCATTAAATCCTTCTAAAAGTTCAACATCCTCTACAATCAGCTCAGAAAACATTTTCCTCCTCAACTTCTAGCAAACCTCTCTTAAAAATATGTTGCTTTCTAACACTCTCCAGGAATTAGTTCAGCTTTCCTGAAATGCTCCACAAACTTCAACTAGATTTTAGAAAAACAGACCCAAATTCTTTGTCTCTAATGACCTCATCCAATTAAGGCTTTGTGTCAGGCTGAAGCAAATGAAAGATTAATATCATCACTCTTTTTTTCTCACTCAAAAATTATTAGCATGTACTGAAAATCTGAAATATTCTAACACCTAGAAACACATTTGTTCTGTCAATACATATAAATATGTACTAATGTAAGAATTATAATATGAAGAAAATACTAAATATTTTAAGGGAACTGTGAAATGAAGAAGAGGGTTTTATCAGGAAGAAGGATTTTGTAAAATATGAACAATTCTTCTAGAAAATGTGACCTTCCTACTCTCTGGAACAGCAAAGTGAATTACTTCATGAAAATAAAATTACATAGGACAGTTATAAAAAAGAATATGAGGCTATTCAGCTCTGATGCTTTGCACAGAGACTAAACATATTGTACCATTCCTTAAGAACACAGAGAAAAATATACACTATATAATAGTTAGGTTTTTGACAAATATGACTTAAATTTTCCAGCAAGTACTGGAGATCTCTTTTGAACAGTTTGGTTTCAATGACACATAGCTTACTGTGCAGCACAAATCCTAGGAGAAAATGGGTTTGTCCCAACCCCCAGCACAAAGCCTTGGATGCCAAAAGAGTGGGGCAACAGCTTAGGTTCTCCCAGGAGCAGCCCTGGACAGAGCACAGGCTTCCTATTCAATGTACAGGGAGAATCAGACACCCAAAACCAAGATCCACAAAAATCAGTTTCTGAGAACACAAGTGCTCAAGGCAGGAAGTGCTGAGGACAACCATTCTCTCCTGAGCGAGTCAAAGGTGTCAGTCACCACCAGCTATCCCTTGGGATGAAGGTAATGTGGCCATCCAGCTGTGTCTGCATACCCCACACATGCAGAAAATCACATTAAAATCCTGCCTTCAATAGCTTCAGCCTGGCCTTAACATCCTTGAGGTAACCATCCTCAACTCAGTGACACTACAAAAGAACAAGACCAGAAAATTAAATTTTTTGCCACTGGCAATCCACACAGTTCACCTGAGCATTGGTTAAAGTAGCAGCTGGAACCCATGTTCTCCCCAGACAGCATACCCACCTCAAAGCCATGCAGACACTCCTACTCTCTAAATCTTTAAAATGCTACTGCACTGACTTTTACCCAGATGCTGAGCCACTGAACACCACAGTGTCTGATGTCCTTCACAGATGTCACCTTTTATGTTCCATGAAAGAGAGACAGTAGCACAATTACCACACCACAAGCAGTGCTGCTCTAAGTAAAAATAAACAATCCAGGTATGGAATACTGAGGCTCATGGTCTCAAGATGTCCATCAATAGCTCCTCACATATAAAAAAAAGAGGAATCTAGTGAAGACAGGAGGGCTTTGCTGGGCACTGTGTTCTCATGCTTATGACCCTCTCCAACCCCTGTTCTCAGCACTGAACCCCTCATCAAAGGGGTACCAAGTCCCTCCAGAAGCATCACTTTTCTTCCAGGAGATCAGTGGTCATCCAAGATGCTGGCAACTTGGATGGGTAAATCCTCTGATACACATTAAAAATAACTTTTTTGTTGGCCTTTTGTTTATCTAGCTGAACTCCCTAATCCACTTCACCACTGATATAAAAAAGAGGAGGGTCAACACTGGGGACAAAATACATCAACCAGAACTGGAGCCAGACCACTCCTTTCAGCAACATTCCTGGTTTAATAAAATGGTGGACTGACAGCAACAGCCCACACCAACAACTTCAAGACAACATGCATTATCCCCATTTTATACATAACAGGCTGGAACTACTTTCATATTATCTAACTGCAAAGCTCCTATCACCTTCTATAAGAGCACAGCTGGACGAAATGTTGACAGTTAAACAAAAAAAACAACCATGACTTGAATACGAAAACTAGGAAAAAGCCTGCCAATGCATCATCTTCATACTTATATTATTTCAGTTTTGCTGCAACCAACAGTACATAAAAAAACAGAGACTTTTCCTTTTTTTTTTTTTTGAGGAGACATTTCAGGGCAGGCTGCTCTGAAGTTGGTTCTGCTTGTCAGTATTTCTTTAAAATTAAAGGGCACAGTCACCCATCAGGGTAAAAAAAAAGTGGATTTTAAAACACATGCAAAAAAATGAACTCTTTGATACTTCATGGTCAAACATCTGCTAAACTACCACTTTCCTTCAATTACAGGATTCTCAAAGCAACAATTATATCTCCTTTCCTCAGAATTTGGGGGATATAATCAGTATACCACCAGAAATCAACACAGTCTCTCTCTCTCTCTATATATATCTCTATGTTTTGCCAATGTTGAAACACTGAAAATGAGACAAGGACATTGACTAAATATGGTAAATCTCCAGTTTTCCAGCTCCCAAAACTGAGCACTTTCTATCATTCAATCCTGTTTGTTAACTAGGAATCCATTTCTTCAAGGTGATGACTGTTTTCAGCCCCTGCTGATTTCTGGAAATCCAGGTCACTCTTTTTCATGTTTCTTCTTTCCCTGTCACTAAAGCGGGCAGTGAAGTTACTCCCTCCTTGTTAAGAGATCAAAGGAAGTGAAAACTTTCTCTTTGACCCAACACCTTCATATCTTGGAATACACTTGGAGAGGGAGAATGTTGGAGGTTTTTCCTCTTCAATAGAAAAATCTAACCTTTTCTGTACTCTCCTTTTTTGCTGTGTAAATCAGATGGAATCCGGGAACTTGACATCTTGGCATAATTCCCAGTCATGAAGAAGAAAGTAGGATTTTATCCACAAGATCACAAGGCACTGAAAAGCCTCCTGTGCATCATCCAACTGTTCCGTATCTGAGCCAAAGTGGGCAAATCTCATGAAATCAAATAAATGAGAAAAGCTCTCTGCACGTCCCAATAGGGTTTCAATGCCATAGGCATGAGTTAAAAGACCTGCAGGAAGAGACACTCCTGGTATCCTGGAGTCAATGGACTGGCTTGGACTTCATAGCTAAAAATACTGCTACTATTTAGGGCTTCCTGTTCCTGCCCTGAAGGACTGCGGATTTTTTCTACACTCACATGGTGTATGCTGAAATGGAAAGTAACCAGCCTCCGCATGTGTTCTAACCATTGGGTCACTCTTAGGAAACACTGGTTTGAATTTCCATGGACAGAAGGGAAATTAAACCCTGAATTTCCAACATCCAAAGCCAGGTGTCCTGGTTTAGGGCAAATTTGGGAGGAAACCTCCAAATGGGGTTCCTCTAGAACGCAAATCCAAGTGGCCCCTCCCCCAACTGATTCGGGAAAAGATTTCCTTGGAGAAAAGTGGAAAAAAGAGTTTATTTAGGAAGTAAAGTATTCACAAGCATAAAAACTGAATACTATTAAACAATAAAACCTCTCGCTGTTCTGAAAAGATGGCAAATTCAGAAAGTCCTTGTCGTGGGGTGTAACTTGGCTTGCACAGTCTCTTATCAGTCCCTCCTGCACTGGAGAATGCTGTGTCCCAGGCCATGGTGGGCCACAGGTGTGAGCTCCTGGTGTTTTTCTGGGCTTTCAGTCCAGAGCAGGTTTAAACAGTTCCAAGAAAAAGAAAAACCACAGTCCAGGGAATTTCTCTGCCTCAGCTAGCTAAAGAAAACCCTAACTAAATAGCAAACAAGAGCTCTCGTGCTGTCTGTCCTTGCTGCAGACAACACAGTCCAGGAGCAGGAATGCAGAGGAGTGAGTACAGTTTCTGAAAACAAACTGTGTGCTTCTTTTTCCCCTTCTTCGCTTTCAGAACCAGTCTTAAAGGTACAGAACTCAATATCCAGCATAACAAAACAGACCATTGGGGATATAAGCATCATAAAGTCAGCCCAGGACACCAGGTTTCTAATTGCTGTCAAGCTACTGCCATGTTAATGAAGAGCCCTCCAGAGCACTTGCTTGGGGTGCTGAGCTTCAGGACGAGCTCTGAGAGAACAAAGGCCAACAATGCCAGCACCAAGTTTTAAGTTTCTGCCAATGTCTCCTATTTTCTTAGCTTCTTGGGTCACAAGCCTGGGGCCAAATCATGGGAAGGGAGGAATACAGGACATAACTGAGAAGATGAAAAAGCAAGAAGTGGACTCCTGTACCTTCTGCTGGGATGGGGGAGTCAGCCCGTCTCATCTTAACCCCATTCCTAGACCTTAAAAGACAAGAAGTCTAACCTGTGCTGTCCTCTGTCTCTAACAGGTATCCGTACTGTCAAGGAAGGGATCTGCCTGGGATGTACCAGGACAGTGGTTTGTAAACTGAGGGGTCTGAAACATATCCTGATAGGAACACTGACTTAAAACATGTAGTAACTATCAAGATGACAGCAAACTTCTGGAATCATTTGCACCATCCACTTTAGAGGCAAAGAATCATTATAGAGCAAACATCTGAAGGACAGTCTTCAGCCTTTAAAACATCCCTCTGCCAAAGCTCAGCACAGCAGCAGATCTCCCTGGTTTGATACCATGTAAGAACAGTACTGTAACAACAGGATAACTGGCATCAGGCATCTCATATTGAGTTGTATTATTTTGATTACAGGCAGAGTCATCAACTATTTCTGATGCCATTTAGGGCAGCCTTCTATCAATTTTTCTTAGGAATAAGGCACTGTGACAATCCTCAGAAGTGATAAGGCAGTGGTTTTAATAATCTAACTACACAATTTTTTATTCCATGCTTGGTATGAGTGAGAGTTTTAGGACAGGCCCTTTTCTCAACAGCATGCCTTCGATTCTTTTGCCCACAGAGGCTGGTGACGAGCAGCTCTTACGAGACAATTCCATCAGCCAGGAGGATGGTCCAGTGATCAGAAGAACAAGAGCCAAGTGCTCACCAGGGACCAGCTACCCCATACAACCTTCCCAAGCACAAAAACCTGTCACAGTTTGCACAGAGCAAGATGAGACCAGCAGAAATCAGAACAGGCACAAATGGTAGAAGAATCAGAAGCTAAGTAATTTAATCAAAATTATTCCACAAGGTGTGAGAAATGACCCACTCTTTTGTGAGAGATCTCATTGCCATAAAGTCTTCCAGCACCAACACATACCTCTTCAGAAACATGGCAGATCTCAGAGGAAAGTGAAATTGTGAGAAAGAATAATGTGGGGGTTTTGAACCAGCTCTGGATAATACATATCTTTCAAGATATAGAATCTTTACAGATGAAAAAGAAGGAAATAATTAGCCTGAGTATTTTTAACATGTGAATTCAGTATATCACAAAAAAAAAAAAAAAAAAAGAAAAAAAGGCAAACCTAGGAGTAAAACCAAGCATCTAAAAATAACTACACAAGTAAGAAAGAGAAGTGGAAAACAGACTTTTTGGGATGTGAAGATGTTTGCCAAAATTAAATTGCAGGTTCTCTTTTCAGGTTCAGCAACACTTGCTAAACACCAAAAAAAGACCTTTTAATTTAAGCTTATTTTTAGGAAGCTTGGAACAGGACTGGAAAGAATACAAAATAAGTTGTAGGCTTAAAATTTGCTCTAAATTTTCTTCTATCAAAGCACTAAACCTTGCACATATCATGGGACAAACAGTAATGGTTCTTGTTGCTTTGCATTTTAGGCATGTGTTTACATCAATATGAGAGAACTATCTCAGATAAAATTCACAGCAGCCATTTTGCAAACCAAGTCTAATTTATTTCAAGCATATCTTAAATTACCCAGTTTTATTAGTTGCATTTTGACAAGCTATTTATTTTTTTTCTAAACATAATAGTTTTATATGTTGCTAAATTTCAAACAGAAAGCATGCTATCACAAAAATTTACAGTTCATAATAAAATTATGAGTATCATGTTACCTTTTATTTCCTAAACTAAATTTATTTTCTCATAAAGGAATACAAATGCTTTTGAAGTGGTCTAGGAATAAGTATATTGTTTTTTATGGAGAGCAGTTACAGAAGAAGGTTCTCATCTGGCCTTTAAATAACAATCCTGAAAGCCTCACATCAATAAGTACAAATAGAGAATCTTATAAATCATTTTGTTTGCAGGCAATCTAATACTCTGGAGTTTAAAAGACCAGAATCCTGTTAAGCGCAGCTAATGGTTATTCTTGCTCCTGAATAACATATCACATGTGATCATCTAAAAGACAACACAGAGTTCACTAACAGGTAAGTGACAAAAGTGAGCATGTAAACAATGTGAACAGTAAGTTCCAAGGTGAGCATGAGGGAAGGGAAGGGAAGGGAAGGGAAGGGAAGGGAAGGGAAGGGCACACAGATACCGACTGCTATGTTTAGTGAGGTGCTAGAACTCTCCAAGCTCAGCTTCTGTTCCTGCTGTCTTGTTTTTTACTGGACTGAAGGGCTGAGCCTGGCAAAATCAGGCACATGAAGAGAAGGAGAAATCATGTGCCAACTTTACACCCCATGGAGAACTTCTTTCCTACCAACCACAATGGAGTACCATTGAGAATCTTTGCAAATGATGTTCAGTAGTGTTTAAAAAAAGGGTATAAATTTAGTGGAAAGTTCAGGAATCAACTCTAATTATACAAGTCTGTTCAACCAAACCATATTAATATAAACTGCACCAGTCAAAACCATGCCATATAGAAAAGTCCCAGGAAAATAGCACCTTGTTTTGCAGAACTATGACAGCAAGAAGAAAACCACAGTTTGACCACTGCAAGAAGTTATTAGGGGTACAATACAGTTTGTGTTAAAAGGCAAGTAATATGTAATTCCAAAAGGAAGAGTTACCTTCTGGAGGAGTTGCAATACTGTTCCCAAGTCCTAAAATAGCAATGCTGTGATTCCTTGGTTCCAGCATCACTGCAAACTCTTCTCCTCTTTCCCAGTGTGGTACCTTCACAGGCTCTAGATGCACATTTTCCAGCCCGTCTTTCTGCAGGGCACTGAACATATATTTGATGGCTTCCTCTAAGTTTTTTGAACCACTGAGCCTAGGTCCTATGGTGTCAGCAAAAACTGCTAATCTTTCATAGGATCTGTTCTGAGCTTTTCCATGAACAGCAAGATCAATAATAGCCTTAGCAATATCAGTATAGCCAGCTATCTCATTTTTAATGTCTTCAAATGACTTCAGGGAACTTCCATCTCTTCTCAAAGATTTCCCAGCATACTGGTGTAAGAAATTAATGAGAAATATTAAAAATAAGTGCTTCATTTTATTCTCTTTCTTCTTTTCCACAGATGGCCTGTTGGAGAGGCAAAAAGAAAAAAAAAGAAAGTTAAAAAATCATACACCTATCAGAAATACTTTTTGTTATTTGGATTGGTAGACAGAAATGAAATGAAAAGAAATTAGTTTATCATGAAAATGCTTTGATCAGAACTAGTAGGAAAGTAAACTAAACTTGAAGAGAGAATTATTGAAAGCAAATGAAAAAGATACTCAGACCACATGACACAATCTTTGTGGTCTTTAGAAATATCCTTGGAATGCTGCATCTCTTAAATAAACACATTCTTCAATGAATCAAAACCCAGGGCTGCTCCCATGCAGGAGGAGTTTTGCATCTCCTTTCTGTTAGGAGCAGGACTTTTCAGAAGTGCCAAATCAAATGTCTTTACACAAAGCATCCAGACAAAAACCTTCCTTATACCATTCATGAATAAAGGTTCTACCTGATCTCCATCTTCATAATCAGAAAAGTACTTTCTATTGTACTAAAAAGATTTAAGATCTAGATGCAATGCCTACAGTGTCCTGGTTTTGGCTAGGATAGAGATAATTTTCTGCTTAGTAAGTGATACAGTGCTCTGTTTTGAATTCAGCATGAGAATAAAATTGATAACACACTGATGTTTTGGTTGTTGCTAAGTAGTGCTTACGCTAAATCAAGGACTTTCCAGTGTCTTGTGCTCTGTGAATGAGGAGCTGCACAAGAAGCTGTGAGGGAGAACAGTCAGGACAACTGACCTACACTGACCAAAGGGATATTCCATACCAAGTTGAGTACACAAACTAGAGGAGTTGACTGGAAGGGCCTGATCATTTCTCAGGGAAAGGCTGGGCATTGATCAGCAGGTGGTAAGCAATTGGAATGTGCATAATTTGTTTTTCTTGGGTTTTTAATTTTTTTTATTATTATCATCATCATTATTATTATGACACTTTACTTCTTTTCATCTACTTAACTGTTCTTATCTGAACCTAAGAGTTTTTGTACCTGTATTGGTTTGGCATGGCCTGGTTTTTGGCAGCAGGGGGCCACAAAGATGTCTCCTGTGGGAAGCTGCTGGAAGCTTCCCACCATGTCCGGCAGAGCCAATGGCTGATGGCTCTGAAGATGGACATGCTGCTGGCCAAAACTGGGCCAATGAGAGAGGCTGGTAACACCTCTGCAATGACATACTTAAGAAGAAAATCAAAACAAAGTAATATGTTTTTTGCTCTTAATCAGAGAAGGAGGCGAGAACATGTGAGGGAAACAACATGGCAACACCAAAGTCAGTGCAGAAGGAGCGGGAGGAAACACTCCAAGCGACGGAGCCAAGATTGCTCTGCAGGCCGTGGTGAGGACTAAGGTGAAGCAGCTGTGCCCTGTGGGGATCCATGAGGGATGCAGAGATTCACTCACAGCCCATGGGGGAGGTGCCCACGCCAGAGCGGGTGGATGCCTGGAGGAGGCTGTGATCCAGTGGAAGACCCAGAGGAGAGAGGGGGCCTCTGCTCCCAGGCTGGAGCAGCCTGTCCTTGGAGGACTGTACCCTTGGAGGACTGTGGAAGAGTGACCCAGCCACAGCAGTTTTGGGAGGACTGTGTGCCCATGGGAGGGACTCACGTTGCAGCAGGTGCGGTTTGGCTGCTGCTCATGGGAGTGCACCCATGCCGGGACAGTTCACGGAGAACTGTCTCCCATGGGAGGAACCCCATGGGCTCATATGGGAAGGACTCCTCTCCCTGAGCAGCAGAGGAAAATCTCAGTGATGAACTGACCAAAACCCCCATGCCCTGTCTTCCCTGAGCTGTCTGTGGGAAGGGGCAACCCACAACATTTATGAGAGCTTCTGATCAGCTCCCAAAAAGGGGGGATAATCCACCAGGCATGCACCCATAAGATGCCATCTGAAACAGCCACCATGCATGCACCCGTAAGATGCCATGTGAAACACTGGCTGAGGAATGCAGAAATAAGACACAGAAAGAGTTAAAGTACTAACCACATTTTTAGGATCCATAGACCACCAGAATTCAGAAACAAACAAATAAACTAAAACACCCCAATACCCACAAAAAACCACTCACGCAATCATTTTGGAGTCACCAAGCCTAGTTCATATGATAACCAACACAAACTGTCTGCCTTCCATAGGCCTTTATGGGTCTTCTCACAAACAGCAATTTAAACAATAGCTTTAGCAATAGAGGAATACTAAGGTATTCTCCTTAACTATTAAATGCCCCCTAAGCTTGACATCAAGGAAGTAATAAGTTCCTCACAGTGAAGCATCATTTTTGCAAAACAACAAAAAATCATCATTGATTTCATCTGTGAATGATACATCTATCACAGAGATTTCTCTGAGACAGACAGGGCAAAGGTCTTACACAACCAGAAGCAGGAGACTTGGGTTATCTCAGGACACTGCCTGAGAACTGCAAAATGCCTTTTACAGTCTGAGTTACTGTTTATTTGTGGTTATAGTACACAGAGAGTATTGGTGTATTTTTATTGCTATGCTCTGCACTTTCTTCATGTACTTTCCCTTAACCAGTTAATTACATGCTCGCAGACATCCTCTTCTAGAGACATCAGTCATTTTCTCAGGATAACCATGCTCATTCCCTGATTTTTGCGAAGTTCATCACGCACAAAGAAGCCAGCAAGAAAATGGGTAAGTGCTGAATGGAATAAGACAACAAGTCCATAGACTTAGTTTCAAAAACTTAATGTTTGGGGGTTTGTTTGTTTAAGGGTTTGCAAAATCTAACAGAAAAAACAGATGCACTTAGCTGTTACACAGAAGACACAGAGGGATCATGAAAATAGCACTGGTCACCTCAAAGAGCCCCCAGCTACCAACTTCATGCATTTTTTTCAACGGACAGATGCAACTGCAGTTATCACATTTCCCTTAACTAAGAAATGCTTTCTTTGTTTTTCCTAGCCTGATTCAAAACCAGCAGCATCCTCACTCCAAAGGCTGCCCCAGAGGACCTGCATTTAAGAGATATGCTTCTTCCAGGAATTTCCCACTCAACACTGAGAAGAGACATGTTTCCACAACTGTTGTGGATGTAACACACTTCAGCATTGCACAGCATTTCACTGCCTGCCAATGCATAGTAAGAGGAATATAACTAAATTCAAATCCTGGTCAAGAACAAAAAAAAAAAAAAAAGGAATGCAATTTATTGTGCTTTCCTTGAACACTCCAGCATAATCTGTTCAAAAGCAGCTATCTGAAATATTTCCCTGCTGGGTAAAATAACATCATACTCAGACTGCAATACAGGAATCACTCCACTGCTAGTCCAGGGAAAGAATCACACATCTGTTTTCCCAGTCTCTAAAACTTTATCACCCCAGTGAATCATCTAGCAAAGGAGATTACTTATTTTTCCACATCTAACTAGTTAAGACTCAGCAAATGAGCCTCACAGTGCACGCCAAATTAATGAAAAATAACAGGGCAGTCAAAATTGTTCAGTGTGTTTTATTGTTCATGAAGCAGAAAGAGGACATCCAGCCATAGTAGTACCTGGATCCATACAGAAGGAAGGGAACACTCTGAATATAGTTCACAGAGAGAGATATTTTTTTTCCCTGCAAAATCCTAACAAAACATTTAAAAGGGAAAGTCTGGAGTAAGGAAGACCAAGTTATGTAGCACTTAAACAAACTGTACATATATAAATCCATGGGGCCTCATGGGTTGCACCCACAAATATGATGTCATTGTG
This sequence comes from Peucedramus taeniatus, assembly GCA_013400575.1. NCBI lineage: Eukaryota > Metazoa > Chordata > Aves > Passeriformes > Fringillidae > Peucedramus > Peucedramus taeniatus. The sequence goes on from WBNO01014257.1 coordinate 226,081, forward strand.
AGGCCATTCTTGTCATGTCACTCCTATCTTTGAGAACAGCAGGAAATAAGATATAGGGAACTACAGACCAGTCAGCCTCACATCAAGCTCTGGCAAGCAGACAGGAGAAAAATCCTGAAAATTACTTCCACACATAATAAGGACAAGAAGGTGACTCAGAATAGTCAGCATGGATTTACAAGGGAGAAATTGCATAATCAACACGATGGCCATCTAGGACAAAATTGCTGGCTTAGTAGATGAGGATAGAGTAGTTGATTTGTTTCCTTTTTACATCAGTAAGGCAGTTGACAGTCTCCATAAAGGTCTCAGTGAAGCTCATGAAGTATAGGCTGGATGACCAGACATGGAGGTGGACTGAAAATCAACTGAACAACCAAACTCAGAGGATTTCATGTGACATCTAGTTGGCAGATGGTAGCTAGTGGTGATCCCTAAAAGTCCATACCTGGTCCAGAACTCTTATAAATCTCCATTAATAATCTGGATGCTTGGTCAGAGTGTGGCCTCAGATGATGGGAAGGTTGGGAAGAGTGGCTGTGTACTCAATGGTTGCATGAGAGGGCAGGCAGGCAGGAACCTTATGAAGTTCAACAAGTCCTGGGAAACAAGCATCTGGGAAAGACTAACCCCCATGCACTAAGACAGGCTAGGGATACCCAGCTGGAAAGGAATTGGCAGAGAATGAGTCAGCAAAACCTCCTGTTGGCAACTGCCTGATGGGCTGCACATCAGGAGTGTTGCCAGCAGGTGGAGGGATGTGATCTTTCCCCTCTAATCATCATTAGAGAAGCCAGACCTGGATTATTTCTTCATTCCTGGACTTCCCAGTATGAGAGAGATGTGGACATGCGGGAGAGTGCAACAAAGGGCCACAAAAATGATTAAGGGACTGGAGTATCCAGTATCCCTATTAGGACAGGCTAAGAGAGCTTTAACTGTTCAGTCTGGAGAAGAAAAGATTATTTTCTTCTCCAGAAGGAGAGGGAAGGATTCATCAGTGGATAGAAATACCTGATGGGAAGGAACAAAGAAGACAGAGCCAAGGCTCTTTCCAGTGGTACCCACAAACAAAACAAGAGTCAGTGGAGACAAACTGAAATATATGAAATGCCACCTGAACACAAGAATGCACTTTTTAATTTTTTTTTTTAAGTGAGGGTAGTCAAACACTGGAAGAGGTTGCCTGGAGAGCTTGTGAAGTGTCCATACAGGGACATAATCCAAACCTGTCTAGGCATGGGCCTGCAGCTGACCCTGCTTAAAAAGGCACTTTGGACTAGAGCTCAAAAGAGCTTTCAAACTAGATGTGTGATTCAGAATATTGAAGAAGACCAGAGACACAAGCTGAAAGGCTTTTAAAAAAATCAAGGGAGAAAGGTTCTAGGTATGTAGAAGAAAAAGATAAACTAAAGGCAGAAAATAAGTCTTTTCCAGCTCAAATTAGTATGAAAGAGAATGAAATGTACAGCACAGATAGTATACAATGCAGGTAGTGCAGAGGGTGTCAGAAGATACATTTATTAGTAGTTACTTTAAGGATACTTCTACCTATTATCTGGCCAACTTGTCTGTACCTAACTGCTGTCTTTGATGCTAAAGTGCAAGCTCATTGGGATTTTTCATCTTTTAATGGTGCCCTTATATAAAATAAGAGCACATTCAATCTTTAATCAGGCTAACCGGCATTTCCACTATTAAAAACATTACAGTATAAATTACTTAAATGTTACAGATGGAAAAGAATAAGAGAAAGATGACAAAAGAATCTCTCAGATGAGAGATTGATTACTGTCTCATTGATTACTGTCTACAGCAATCAGATAACAGAAAGAGGAGCAGAGGGCATAAAAATAGGATAAACAAAGCTAGAGCACTACTTCCGCTGCAGTGTGGCAAGGTTTTCCCAAAATCCCAGTTGAAAATATGGACAAAAGGATACAGAGAGTTCACAAAAGTCATGGTTATGGGAAATGAGGAATGAAAACAATAAACGGAGGCGATTAACCACTTAATTGCTAGAGATCTGCTATATCTGCAGAGTATCTATCAGTTTCCTAACCACCATTTGATTTTCCTTCAGAGATTGGAGGAAATCTTGAAATCACACAGTGGTTTTGATGACATGAGAATAGACTGAAAAGCCCCAGGGTAACAAACTAACATGCTGCAGAGTGATGTCTGATACGTTTAATAGCACTGGGAAAAAGTTTGTTGTGACAGCTGTGGAGTAGGATGGCTGGGAGGCTAGGTGAACTTGCAAAATGAGGCGGAGATTTCTGCCTAAAAATAAAGTCATAGAGTTCTTTCATCACTTATAAAGATAAGGAGGAGGGGTGGATGGGGGAGGGGGTGGGGGAAATACAAGCTTTATGATCTTGAAGAGTGAAGCACAAAAACAGACATTCCTCAAAGACCACTTTTTCAGAATTGTCATAATTCCTCATCTGGGAGAACATTTAATCAGTTGGAAAATCCTGGGTTTGGGAACACACACAGCTGAAGCTATCATTTACATTACAAAGCCCTTAAATTTAGCCTTTTGACATGTAAAACTAAGGTAAAGAAGAGTACAGCACAACAGGGATATGAGGCTTTGGATAATATTATTACTTGGACCAAAAAGTCTAAAATACCAAAGGAAACACCTGAGCTGCTTTACCAACTTCAGAACAACTATTTTGATTTTCTACAATTGAAGATACATATTGAAATCCATGACCTATGACCATATAGGCTCTAGTAATGATACTGACTTAAGCAGACATAATAGGAAGTGAAAAGTTTTAAGAACTCTATAAAGATTAAGACTGAGAAAGTCCAAACATTCCAAGAGACACTGCAGCCACAGCTCCCCATTTGGCAGAAGTTCGAACCCTATTTATAGTCAGTATGGGGGAAGTTCTACAGCTTAACACAGAAAGGAAGCAGCAAAAGGAGCCACTCTTCCCACTTTCTCCACCTCCAAGCCTCAGAATAGGAACAAGCTACCTTGATATATTCTTATTCCGTAGCTGCTGCTAAAACGGATGGCAATAATCCTGAAGAATCACACAATAATCCATGTGCAGAATACTATATCAGCAAAGCCACAGAAATGATCAGCCAGCTACTTCTCTAAGAAGTGGTGTGGTCCAGACAAAAATTAAGTTAAGAATAACAAAAAAAAAAACCCCACAAGTACTGAACAATGCCTCAGCCACACAACAACTGATATTATTCTTCTTAATAAGCATGGAAAATACAGTGCTCAAAAGGGAGTACATTATCTTTTCAGAGGCAAAAGATAGGAATTCAGTGGGATTTTTAGATGATAATTGAACAGAAATACTTAATGAACGAAAGGCAGTTAGGAAACAATGACACCAAAATACAGTGTTGTTCATATTACATTAAATGCCAAAATGATAGCTAAAGCCAACTGATAATGTAGAAAGACAGCCAAGGGGAGGGGGAGGAAATGATTTTGGACAAATAAATCAACATATACAAGAATAGGGCTACAATTACACTACCTGGTATTTTTATGCTCAACTTCATTCAAATCCACTCTTGCCCTAGTGTGAAAAGCAAGACAGGTATCTCATACCATTTCACAAAATTCATAAACTACTGAGACACAAACTCTTCAGAAATGCATAGTTTTGTGTCAGCCTTTCCTACAGGTGAAAAGGGCTCCCCTTTTAAGGAAGCAACATAACCACAGAAATCTTCTCTCACAACCTCTTCAGTACTTATGCTTAAACTTCTTGCACCCAAAACTCTAAACTAAGTTTCCTTTTGAAAACATGTTCAACAAGACATCTTAGATCCTGCATTAAGTTAAATCATTCCCACAAACTGGATGTTAAATATTTTCCTTCTGAGTTTTTATAGAAAGACTAGCAGACTGCATCCAGTCAAATGATGAAACCTATCTCCCTACCAGGAGGAAGCCTACGCCACAAGGTATGAGGCATGAGCAAATGATCAATCCACAATTCTGGATAGCAAGAGCTGCTAAAATTGATGGACAGACATTGTATCAGAAGCAAACTAAGTTTTGTTAGCGACAGTCAGTACAGGGCTGTTACTGTCAAAGGCTGGTCTGCCATTCCTGTAAAAGCCAAAAGGAATCCCACTGCCATGCATCTGGCACTTGCAGTAATTCTTGATGCGCCTCCAAGCAGCATTCCAGCAGAAGGCTGTTCAGTCCTGCAGAACTCGTGTGTGCTCTAGGTTTTGGCCAGAAAATCTAAATACTTTGAGTTTCTCCTTCCAACAATTAAATACCAGTTTAACTGGTAACAACTACACATTACACTACTAAGGGTCAGGACATTTGCCAAAATGAGCCACCAAATTAAGCACTTTAGTTACTAATTATGTAATGCATAACAGGAGTGCAACAGACCAACTTTTCTAATGAATTTTAACAAAAATTGCGCCAGATATTTGCAACTACATATACATTATATACCACCTCAGAATTAGAAACTTTTAAGTTAAATTCTTAGCATTTTCATACATGACAAGAATAATATGCCTCTACAACCACACATCTACAAAGCAATTTTTGCTTTGTATATGGAACAAAATCTTTCATTTGAAGTCAGAAGGTTCAGAGAAAAGTTATGCACATTAAATACCTTAAAGAAAAAGACCAAAAAAGGGCAATACCAACATTTTCAAGAGTATCCAAGTATTTTAGTTACTTCACTTCATACATCTACAATCCCAGTGAACAAACTATAAGTAGCATCATAATTCCAAATTAAGTCAATAATCATTCAGCAATGCTAAATATAAGATATTTAAGAATATTAAGAAACAAAATTTCCAGATTAAAATAACTGTAACTTTTTTGAGTATTTCATTTTTGTCATTATGTCATGTTTTTTCATATAGTCTTTCTCTACAGTCACAAGAAAAGGTAAGTCCCTCATACAGTTCCTACAGTAAAAAGCAATCAAGTCGTTTTGTGAAGCTGAGAAGTCTGGTCAATATACTGCTAGATTTGTTTAGAACTTTCATTTCAGTCTTTCCCCTCCTTATTGTAGGATACCCCCACTGAATATTCCCTTTCCAAAGCAACAAAAATCTGTAAATGCAACTATACAAAACAGTGAAGGGTCAAGAATTTCTCTTTACAATTGATGGAAAAATTATCTTTATGAAGCACACATTTCTTTACTTATATTAAGGGTGGGAAAAGATATTCATTTCAATGAGATATATTATGAAGCATGTAATTTATGATTTCATCATGTTCACTAGAGCATAATACTGGTAGTCAAATATCACACTGTATTCCAACATATCAGCATCAGAAACAAGTTGCTACAGTTCAGTGGCAATCTACAACTGGGGCCACCATCCAACTGCAGAATGCACTGAAATGTGAAAAAAAAAAATCTTAAAAAGCTTGAATGTAACAGACTGCTGGCAAGATAAAGACACTTTACTTAAAGAACTTGAGAGAAATCTGGGTTTTGGCCAATTTTGAAAAATAAATTAGCAAAACCAGACCTCTTTCTGATGTGGAAGAAAGCTCCGGCATCACTTTTTCATCAAAGCTACTCTCCAGTGCAGCACACATTTGATCATGAAGCACTACACTTACCATGCATAAGGCAGATTTGATTCTGTATTTAACTTCTAATTACTTTTTACTACCATTTCAGAGACAAAAATTATCAAACCATTTTGCTATTGCAGGATAAAAAAAGCCAGCTAGGACAAAAGACATATATCAGTTGTTTGTTTTTTTTTATTATTTTGAGTAACCCTGTTATCATCAGGGTCCCCCGTGCTACTCACTCCACAGACACACTGACAGAAACATGCTTTACAACTACAGACAAAATGAACCAACAACTGGAAGAGGAGGGACCCAGAAGTGACACCTCCAACTGCTTCAGTTGCCACATGAAAGACATTAGCATAAGCACTCAGCCCCTTTCTTCTGACACTACCAAGAGCAGATGATCAAAAGCTTGCTGCACTGAAGCAAATGGTCATGTTACAAAATGTCAATTGGCAAAGTGAAAAAACAAACAAACCACTAACAAAAATCACAAACAACCTCCTCCCTCAAAATACACCATAAACGTACTAATTATATAGAGAGAACAGTGACAGAATGTGATCAACCCTCTCTGCAAATGTTAAGACTGCTCCCTGACTTCGCACATGACTCTGATACTGCACCTGAAAAATAATACTCAGAGATTAGATTATGCCAAGAAAGTATGGGAGGAAACAAAACAGACAGGAGTTTCCTCCTAGATCTTAAATACTTCTGTACAGTTTAGATTGCATAAGGCAAAGTGAACACACAGGTGCCAGCTCCCAAACTCCAAAGTACCCACCTTTGAGAAAACCAACCCATAAGCACTGACAAGAACACACCAGGTTCAAGTAAGTGACTGCACCTGAGCTTAGGAAGCACACAGGGACTTCAGCCAAAGAGAGTCCAGAGAGCCCACAACTTCACTTCCATACCCCCATTGCTCCTCCTGTCCTTCTGCTATTGCAGGTGACAGCCACAAACTCCTCCTGGCTTTGCTGGACAAGTTATACCTGGTACACAACAAAAAGTGAAACTATTTTGACACTCTTAAATTGATATTTATATACAGTGCTACCAAAATGAGCAGAGAGCTCAAGGAATTAAGACATCTCTGGCTTTACTTCTTCCTCCAAAATAGCCTTCTGCAAGCACAAGCTTTGGGAATGTGGCCTTAAACTGTTTCTAGTCACATGACTGACCATTGAGGAGACAAAAGCTTGAAGAAACAAAGCACTTGGAGCAGTCTACTTTGATTTAACTATAAATGTTGGTTTTCAAACCCACACAATGGATCAGTCGTAACTACATCAAATTCAGAGGGCTTTATCGCAGCATGAAAAAAGCAACTATCAAACATTTGGGACTCTGACTGTTACTAGTGAGAATTTAAAATGAAGCCTCTGCATCCTTCAGTACATCCAGATGTTGCAAATGTCAGTCTCTTGATTAATTAAAAGCAATTCTAAGTTAAAATGGAACCGGTATTGGAGGATCACTTACACTTGGTTTTGATTTTATCACATACATCAGCTTGCAAGCAGAGGCAATTGATGAAAATAGAGTTCACATGAAGTTAATAATGCTCCTTCATTCAAATGCATCTTTGACTTCTTCATGAAGTGCTGATCCCTTCAGGATGATGACTTCAGCACGTGTGACTACATTTATGTTTTGGTTCTGCCCCCCTGTGACAACTTCCCAGTTATTCCCTGAAACAGATCTGATAGCAACAATAACCATACACCCCTTAATCCACATTTACCAACAAGTTATACTTATTGAGCATGAAGTACTTAGATATAACACACCTGGAGAGCAAGCAAGGTCAGCAAGAAGCCTACATTTCTCAAGTTTACAATCCTTTTTAATTCCTAGATTAACGCCTTTTTTACAGCAGTTACCTTTTGCTTTCAGAAGAGCAGCTGAGTTTACACAGTCACCCACACTTGCAATGATGCTTGCAGCAAACAGCCCAGTTGTTATTGCAAAACAGCTAAAAATGTTTTCCAGGGAAAAAAGTTGACTTTCATTCTTCCTAAGTCACTTGTCTGTAGGGACAGGCGATGTAAGACAGCATGCTTCATTTTGATCATTTTGGGAGGTAACATTACACAGGTGCCTACTATAATTTTTATTTATCCAGTACGCATCTGTTTTTCTTATTTAGATTTCACATACTGATAACCTCCCAACAGTTATTTTTATGTAAGATTCCTATGCTCCCCTTCCTGTCTTCAGCTGCTCAACTGCTTTTGCTCTGGATTTTCAGGAAAGTCACTACAGAATCATAAAATGATTTGGGGTTGGAAGACATGTTCAAGGTCAGACCAACCCCCCTGCAACAAGCAGGGTCAGCTTCAACTAGATCAGGTTGCTCAGAGCCCAGCCCAACATGACCTTGACTGTCCCCAGGAATAGGGCATCTACCACCATCTACCACAACCTGTTCCAGAGTTTCATCACCCTCAGTACAAAAAATGTCTCCTTTATTTCTAGTCAAACTCTACTCTTTTAGTTTAAAACCATTACCCCTTGTCAGGCCACAAGATGCCCTGTTACAAAGTCTCTCTCCATATTTCTTGTAAGCCTCTTTCATTGCCAGATTTGCTTGAACAGTCCAAACCTGTACAACTACCAAAGAGCCTGGTACAATCCATCTGTATTAGATACACTGCATTTGGCCATGCCAGGTCTTCTAACAACTGTAGAGAACACCAGTGAGCACTGCAAAGTAAAATATATCTGCTGACTTGGGTGGCATTGGTTGCTGGAGACAAGCACCATCTGCCCTCATTCAGTTACTCTCTGAAGGGCAGCCACAGAGACATTCCTGCTCACTACCACTCTTTCTGCAAGATTTCTCTTCAGCTGTGAGACCTAAGTCCAAAATGAAGCACAAATCACAGACTCTAGCTGCTGGAGCAATGTATATTAAAAATCAGTGTATGTGAATTTTACCAGCCTGGACTGAGTGAGACACAGATTTGGATCAGTTGTGGCCTAAGTACACCTAGATCCCAGCTACAGTCGTTCTGCCCTTCAAATTGACATTCACTTGCACCAGAAGTTTGTCCATCTGATCAGCAGCTGAGAACCAATCCATAAAAAGCAATTTTGCTTTGTTTGTAGAAATTAATAATGAGCATTAGTACCGGGAGGTTAGTGCCAAAGAGAAAATAAAGATGTACTACTCAAAGGAAGACTGGACTGCAGGAGTGCCTGTGCTCTGAGGAACAGACAGCTCTGCTCTTTCACTGGCACCTGGGTGAGAATGGCTGAACAAAGGCCACTTGGGTGGCTGGGGTGGAAAACTCTGCAGCAGCTCCAGAGCCTGCATAGAATTTTCCAAGCCTATTCCTGAGACTTTTTTCAACTGAAAACCCTCTAGAGATTCCTAACTCAATGGCTATTTCAAGACAACCAAACTGAACAGTTAAAACCAAGGTGACTTTGTTTTTCTTCTTGGGTATCTCACAGTGCATTGCTGAGGCAGAAATTGTCTGCTCTTTGTATTTTTCAACAGCACTGAACAGATTACCTGAGATTAGTAATGCACTTGTCTGCTTTACCTAGTTGTCATAGGAGAAAATATTAATAGCCCACTGCAGTAATATACAGAATCATTCCTAAAGATTGATCATATGATCAATCTCAAAGAAATTAGTAGCTTACAATTCTTTCTGCTTCCAAAGCAATAAAGATTTTCATAAAACTAAAACTCTAAGAAGTGTATCCTAGCCTGCCACAAAAGAGGACTTATGTTTTGTACAGGAGAACATGACCAAAGGGAGAACTAGAAGATCAGCCTTGTGATTCAGAACAGTATAAACCAACAGAATCAGAAATGCTAATCTCAAAATGTGTGCAGAGTAGAAGGGGAAACCATTTAAGACAAATCAAATTTAAGTTCTGGCCTGCAAATGTTACAGATAAAATAGTGGATAAGCACCCCAATGAAGCCTATTGGCTCAGATCATATTTTAAGACCTCAAAAAAAGAATGTTTCCTTCTCAAATTACTATTGGCACATGCATATTATATAAGCCCCTTTTTGTGGGGCTACTTGAAACACAAAATTCCTTTGGACTCACTTGCCTTAGGTAAATTCACAGTCAAGTGCCTCCTCCGAAAAAAAAAGAAAACAAACTAACAAAAAATTAAAGGCAGAGTGTATCAATGTACACATAGCAGATGAAAGCTACAAAAATTCGGGGAGGACAGAAGAGTGATCTCATTCCCTTTCATACAGTGTATTTTAGCAGGAAATGTAATATCACTACATTTAAATAAAAGATCAGTTACCTTAACCAGCAACTTGAGAAAAAGAAAGAAAGAAGAAAGCCCAAACACATAAGACAACTACAGACTTAAACCCAGAACTGTTTTCTCATATCAGTACTAAAACAGGCTTTAAAAGGGTGAAAACAATTCTCAGTTGGACAAGATGATGAGTCTGTGGGGTCAGAAATCAGGTATGGGCAAATCCCAAGCCTGTAGAAACTCTCACTGTTGTACTGAATGCAAGATGGTCACTCAGGCAAATTTAAAATAATCTTAATTGCTTATAACTCCTATGATGTAAGGAATGTCTGTGATAGGTGACCTGAGATTAACCTCCTCTTACTATAACATAATGATCACTGATTTAAAATTTATCTTAGAGAACTGAGATAAATTTGACTGATATATTTTCTTTTTTAAAACAGCATTAGTATTCTCTTAAAGTCAGGTTGTAAGATCACAAGTCTTTTGCCATACCTCTGATTGCAGTGTGTAATAAAACACTTTGCCAAAATACATAAATTCTTAGAGATGTATTTTAATCTACATGTCTATTCATTAGATACTTCTATCAAGTCTCTCCTGGCAGCAACAGCACCAAAGGGATTTCCATGTTTTTCTCTCATCCACTGTGGAGAAAATTAACAGAAGAGACCTATGTTAATTAGACCTAAAGAGTTTGATAAAATATTACTATAATTAATACCAGTACAGAAAAAAAATAAAGAATCCTAATGAGCCAGGTGTCTGAATATTCTTCGTTAAACAGATAGGTAGACAGACAGATAGACAGACAGATAGATAGATAAAAAGCAAACCTCCCACCATTGGTCCCCTATCTCAATGTCAGAAATGAAGTCTCCTATAAGATCAAGGTACCCAAATTACCATTTTTTAAAAAGGCTAACATTTTTTACAGGCTAACAAGGTGAACATTTTTCTCAAGCTCACATACAATTTTCTCCTGTACTGTAAAACTGAAACAAAAAAGAGAAAAGCATTCTTCAAAGATTCTGGCAAAAATACTGACTTAATCGAGTAATTGGCATTTAAGAGATTACAAATCTGAACTAAAACTTCACTACTGCCATCACAGTAAAAATGTAAATGACTTGGGGTCAGCTGAAAAAAGAACTTACATTTATTTCACTACTTTGAGATTATTGCAGACATTTGGTAACAAAAAAGTGAAAGATTACTGCAATGCAGTTTTTGACAGATAATATTTCCTGTCGAGACAGAACAGAAAGAACTGCAGAGCTTCAAGACTGTAATAGTTTTGTACATTTCTACCCACAAAGTACTTCTTTAGGCAAAATATTTCACCCCTGCAGCTGCTACCTCTTAGATGTACTGCCACCCTTCATCTTCATCCTCCCACAATCGGGAAGAAAGGAAGAAATGACAAGGCAAAGTTTTGAACCTTAAAACAAGAAAGTTTTATACAATATAGCAGGAATAGATAAAAGAATCCCATGTGCATTATGAGTTGCTGCAATTATATCAAGAGTAAGATATTATAAGTTGCTTCCTTTCTCAAATCAGCATTAAAGACAAGCAGGCATTTGCAAAACTGTGTTATAAAACAAATACTAATTTATATGAGCTTTTGCTAACAGATGTCTCCCAACAGAGGTCAATGACAGGTTGTTCCTCCCCAGCCCAGATTTGCAATCTGGTCTTATCTGATTCAGTATCTTATTGTTTTGCTGTTCAAAAGAATTATATGTATTTTAAACACCAAGAAATAAGATCAGGCAAGACAAAGGCTTTGTATGAATCTCTAAAGCTGTGGTGGCTTTGATTCAAGTTTATCTGCACAGCCTTCATCTGGAAGACAGAAGTTTGAGTAAAGTAAAACTGATTGCAAGGGACAACAGATAGATGCTATTCAAGACAGGGTGGATATGTCTAAGGGAATTAGACAAAATTTACAAGGAAACCAGGGATGTAAGAACTCCCATGCACACGGCAGGCTTTATGGGGTTTCCTTGAGGAAATAAGTGTTTGAGATTTTATTAAAAATAATAATCCAACAGAAGGAGCAGCAGACAAGACTGGAAGGTGATTTTAAGAACTGACAGGTAAGCATGAGAAAGACTTCTAATAAAAGCTTTCATCCCTGCAGAAAATTAACTAGAACAAAATCAAGGCCTGCTTTTGTCACTCTAACTTAAATCTTATGAATTTTCACAAGCTAAAATAGAGAGATACATTACAGATAGATGAAGATACAAGCAGTTTTTCCATTTCCACACAGGGAGTCTGCTCTACAGCCATCCCAAGTATTGCTTTTTAAGAAGAAACACTTGCACACTCCCTTTTAATCCCGTTTAATAGATTACAACACTCCTACAACAGTTCTAGAGAACTATCTCCAGAAACAATTAGTAAAAACTAGTAAAAGGAAAAATTAGTAATATCTAATCTAATTTTGAATAGAGCAAAAACAACAGACAGACAAAATTTTGAAAATTAAGGCTCACTTAACAAGACATTAGGATTTTCGGTGCCTTTATGCATGGCACTATCTGAACAGGCACTTTTGGTACTCATGCAGCACTTAGGAAAGTGCTCAAAATATTCAGTTTGGAGGAAAATATATCACTCAAAATATTGCAGTTCGGAGGAAAAAGACAAGTAATTATACATAAACTGAATTCTTGTGCTTGTATCCTGAACTTATTCTTTTGTAGTTTTGAGCACACGTGCAACTTGGCAGATATAACCACTCCATTTAAAAGGTTCCTTTGCATCCAATGCTTCCTTAGTCAAATCTGATTCAGCCCACAGAACTTGTATCTTTTTCACGTTTCTTTATATGGTTTTTTTTATATTTTTTAATACTATTTTCACAATATTTATATATTTTTTAGCTTTAAGTCAGTGACTGCTGTCAACTTTGCTCACTTCAGGATCATGGCAGAGCATCATGCTTTGTCTAACACTGACCATGCATCCCCCAAGCACTGTGTGACTACCAACTTCGAGTCCATATTTGTTTTTTAATTAAGAGGAACAAGAGGGTGAGCAAGGATTTTGTTTCACAGAATCACAAAATCAATTAGGCTGGAAAAGACCTCTGAGGTCTTTGAGTCCAATCTCTGACCAAACACCACATCAACTAGACCCTGACACAAAGAGCCACGTCCAGTCTTTCCTTAAACACCTCCAGGGACGCTGACTCCACCACTTCCTGGGCAGTCCATTGCAATGTCTAATCACCTTTTCTGTGACATTCTTCCTAATGTCCAACTTAAAACTCCCCTGATACAGTTTAGGCTATGTTCACTTGTCCCGTCACTTGTTACATGGGAGAAAAACCCAACCCCCAAGGGGCTAAAACCTCCTTTCAGGTAGTTGTAGAAAATTATAAGGTCTCCATAAGCCTACATTTCTCCAGGGTAAACACCCCCAGCTCCCTCAGCCGCTCCTCACAGGAGCTTCACCCTTCACCAGCTCCATTGCCCTTCTCTGGACACGCTCCAGCCCCTCAATGTCCTTTCTGTAAAGGGGCCCAGAANTTATAAGGTCCCCATAAGCCTTCATTTCTCCAGGGTAAACACCCCCAGCTCCCTCAGCCGCTCCTCACAGGAGCTTCACCCTTCACCAGCTCCATTGCCCTCCTCTGGACACGCTCCAGCCCCTCAATGTCCTTTTTGTAAAGGGGCCCAGAACCGGATGCAGTACTTGATGTGCACCCTAAGTAGTGCAAAGGCCCGGGGGACAATCCCTGTCCTGGCCCTGCCGGCCAGACTATTGCTGACACAGGCCAGGATGCCATTGGCTTTCTTGGCCACCTGGGCTCACTGCTGGCTCATGTTCAGCCAGCAGTCGACCAGCACTTCCAGATCCTTTTCCGCTGTTGTCACGCGAGGGAACGTCCGTCCTGAAGTACGACCATGCTGGTGTCAGTCACCCCTCCAGCAAAGGGCGAGCAGCAGGCACAGCGAGGCGGTCCCGACCCCGCTGCCAGGCCGGGGGCTCCAGGCCACCGACCCGGGGCAGGGCCGGCAGCACCGGGGCTGCGGCCCAGCGGGAGAAGGCCCCATTGCGGGAGGGATGAGGGGCGGGGAAAGCAGCACACGCCGCACAGCTCTAATGCAAGAGAAGGAGCCGGGGCTGAGCCCAGCCGGGCGCCGGGAATGGCGGCTAGGTGCCCTTCCTCCGGAGCAGAAGCCTCCCGAAAAAGCGCTACAGCCCGGCGGAGGAGCGCCGGCAGCCCGGGGGGACTCCCTGTGTGGAGGAGGAGGAGCAGGAGGAGGAAAAGGAGGAGGATGAGGCGGTGAGCAGAGCAAACACGCACCTTCCCCGGGCAGATTGGGCGGCGGCGCCGGCACAGCCCTGAACTCCGGCCAGCTGCGGACGGGGAAGGAGGATCCGCTGCGGGGTAGGAGGNTCTGGAAAACAGCATCCTCCAGCACCGGGCTTTCCAGGGGACTGGGACCTTCCGTGCGAGGGCCTCTCAGGGTGGTGAGGCGTTGGACGAAGCTGCCTCCCAAAGAAGTGGATGCCCTGTCCCTGGAAATATTCAGCGCAAGCTGGGATGGGGCGCTGGGCAACGCGATCTACTGGAAGGTGTCCTTGCCCATGGCAGGAGATTGGAACGAGACAGTTTTTAAGGTCTCTTCCAGCCCAAATCACTCTGTGATGCTGTGCTGATTCTATGATTGCACTTCTCTAGGGAATGTGTGATAATGGTGCAAGGGCACGTGGAAAATGGATGAAGCACAAGAAGCCTTTCCTGCTGGCTGCACAGTGCCAGCATCCTTCTGAGCATTTCACAGCGTGGCAATTCTTGCTTATGTAGCTTATTGATGTTTCCCAGCCGTCTAAGAGCCTTTCCTGCCTTCACGCTCCTGGGAACTGAGGCAGTGGCCTCAGATGATGGCTGCCTGCAGAAGTAACATTGCACTCATTTAAATAAAGGTGTGTTTATAAAACACTTAGGTAAATGAGTGCAATTTCTTCTGTAGATAAGATCTTAAAATACAAACATGGGTCTTAATCTGCAAACACTTGAATTAAAGCTCTCATTTTATTCTAAGTCAATGGGACTACCCAGGTGCTTAGAGGTAAGGGTTTTTAGGATCAAAGCCCTTGATGCATTTCCAAAAAGCTGCTGTAGCAGGAAGACATTGAAGAATTTCCCTCTAATATTCAACACCGTATTCCAATATTAATGAACTTTCTGCCTCAGTGAAATGACTGTTACACTAATGAGCTTCATGGGTGTGTACCTTGGGGAGGGGTTTGAAATACATTATTATAAGATAATGGCTGTTCCTGCCAACCTGATTCCTCCACCTCTGTGTTTGAGGTGACTCATTTGTATTTTTTCACTTGTATTTTTTCAGTACAGCATCTGAACAGTATGTTTTTGCAGCTGGGACTTTGTCCTCTGCAGTACAAATCAGGGACCACACTGGTGGGATGAAACAACATATTTCTCAAACTGCCACAGTCCTTTACACTGTTCCATTGAGGGTAACAAAACAACTGCTTCAACAAAAATGTTACACAAGGAAAAGGCTGCCAGAGATTTTCCTGTCTGGCTCCTTCTTTGCTGCACTCTCTGGATATTCTTTACATATAGTAGTACCCTATAAGCTGTAAGCGCCCATCTAGTACTGTACCTCTGGAAAGAGATTATACAGTGATTGATGTGATAAATATGTCACTGAAAGTCATGCAAGAAAATAGTCTCTCCTCGAAGTTTGGCTGTTACACCCACTACACCTTGAACTTTACTGCCAGTGTACAGCCCTCCTTTTCACTTTCAGCGAGAGAACATAGGACATGTCTTCATGAACAAGCTCATGTAAAACTGTACTTGCAGTATATACATTTAGGATTTCGGTTGATTCATAAGAGTGATTTCATTTGCTCCCTTATCAATTAATCACTTCACCCAACTGTTTCCCATTATTTTTTTCTTAATTATTTTCCTTTGTTAATCCTTCTATACCAAGAAGTTGAAAGGAGAGTCAGGCCATCTTTTTTTCCCCTTTATCAAATAGTCAGAAGGATGGAGATATCTTGGTGTAGCTGTCATTAATCTCAGGTCAGAGAGTAGAGAACTCACTGCTTTAGTCTTCTGCTGTCCTTGCCAGAAGAGTGACAAAACCAAGTTAAGAGGCAAAACCTAGAGCTCCACCCCTCTTCAGCCAGCAACATGCACAAATCTGTTTACAGGTTTGAAACACATCAATACCCATTTAGCCTCAGGAAAGGTATTTCCCTTATACCCACCTCTTACGTGATTTTCTCTATTTTGCATTATTCACTAAATACATAGATTTGTTTACAACCTCAGGACTTTCAGAATGCTTGTATGCAAGAATGCCCTACTTGGGACTGTAATTGTAAATTTGGAAGAGTCTGGAGCTGAGGAATCTTGTGATCAGTTTCACAAACTTTATAGGCTACTATGCTGGGCAAAATCCCAGCCCCACCATCCAGAAATCATCTTTGTCATCCATCTTGCATACCCTTGAACTCATAAAGACTATTGGTGCTTGAAGGTCCCTGTATGGATGCATCTTTACAAGACTGCTGTGATTATACTGGTAGAAACAGTGTCAGAGTCAATAACTTACTATTAAAGAAAGGGATTGGATATATCTGAATGTCAATAATAATCAAAATTATCTGATTGTAACTTAGTGCTTCAAGGAATAAGCTAGTACCTAACTCCTAGAAAGGGGAATTCAACCTAAAATAAGGACATATGCCACTACTTATTGTTGGATTTTTTTACTTCCTATTATACAGCATATGAAGCAACTGGTGGAGTATGCTGTTAGGCACAGAACACTTACTGCCTGAGCGGCTCTTGAATCTCTTCTGATGGAAATTGCTTGGTACACTGTTTCTCCCTGCAAAGAAGGGGGAGTGACATGATGCTACTTTGCTGTGCTTTGGTTTTCCACTCCATTTAGACTGCATGGCTTTTGGAGCAAGAACTGCTTTGGTTATCCTCCAAACTTTATTGAAGTCTCTAAAATGTGACTGTATTAAAATAATAAGAAGAAATCACAAGCATATTCACATACTAATTATTATGCAAAGTAGGGAGGGGGAGGGAAGAAAGTATGAGATTCCTTTGAAAAGCTGCCAGCACAGGACCAAATTCAAAAGGTGTTTGAAGTGGGAGCACACTGTACCAGACTGAAGAATTACCAATATACCAGTTACCCTTGTTTAGGGGTATGCTCTCAATTTTCATTTTATGACATTTATTTACCTTAGCATAGCATTTTTTTACTTTCTGACTCTGTCTCCCAAAAGTCTCCTCTAGGTCCACAATGCATTTTAGTACCCCTACAAGACGTTTTCTTCATTTAAAGTTTTTCTCTGTTGCTTTGCACTGTAGGCAGGTAAAAATGGACTGCTAATTAATGCAAACTTCAGCTTTTATTTCCTCCTTTTTTTTTTTTTCAGTTAAAGGAGCTGAAAATAACTACTCGTAAGTCTCAAAGAATAATTTTTCTTCAGTTCTTTGTAGAAGGAAGTATTTAGGCTTGATCCTGACTTATATGTCTCCATTTATGCAGCCTAGCAGCAAATAAATATATCCTAGTAATGCACAGAACGGGGAAAAGAAGCAGGGACATTGTGAAAGAAAAACAGCAAACACCTCAAAACATGTACTTTTCTACACAGGTCTGTTTGCTTTTCTACTGCTGTATCAGAGATTTGTTTATTTCAGGTATCAAGATCAGATCATCAGGTGAGAACATCTGCCAGCAGTGGGTTGGTAGCGGGTACTTGCTTGGGACGCATCCTAGCTGCAGCCTGGCCAGGGCAATGCAGGTTTGCAGTCAGAAGTCAGCATCAGTTGCCTCAAGTTTCTATTCATTGCTGATATAAGCCAACAAAAGTTGATACAAGCCAACAAAATGATCCTTGTCCTGCCAAAGTGAAGTCTCCTCTCTGAATAACACCAGCCAAGAGAGCCAGCAGCAGAATGCCGCTCTATACGTGCTCCTGGCAACTCAAGCCCTTCTGCTGTTACAGCCTCTCGCAGCGAGGGCACGCAGCATCTCAAAAAAGCCATGGTGAACACACATGCTCCAGGGACATAAAAATGTCTGCAACTCATGACCCCACAAAAGTTCTGGCAGCAAAACTTGCTACTAAAGACATAGTCTGGCAAGTTGATTTCTCCTGCAGACTACTACATGTTTTCTTACAGGAACGATGGGTTTGCCATACCACAGACAGGATTTTGGTAAAAAATTGGTGGAACACGTTCCCACTTGAATCTCCTTATAAACTGTGTGACTTGTGCTGCCATGGAGGGAAAACAGAGCATGGGCACTTGATGTAAAATCAGACAGGCAAGACGCCCTGATTACTGCTGAGGATTTTCAGTTTTCAGGTAGCAATTGGTCCAGCAATATACATGAGTCTGCCTCCACTCATGTGTTTACAAAGCAAAGGTATTTGAATGTCTGACATCAATTATCATATATTTGCATTAAAAATACATTAAATACTGCCCCAAAGAGCTTTCCTTACAATGAAGCAATTAAATTATAGTTTCTCTCAAGAACTCTCCCCCCTACAGCTAGATTCCTTCATTCTTCTCAGTATTTTAGTGAGGATAAAACCCAGGTTCAACTTATTCAAAATCCAAATTTGACTTATTCCACAAATATTTGTCCCAGACAAGTTTAAATCCACAGATAGTTTAAAAATGCAGATAAAATACATGCTTTATTTCTGGACTTGGTCTGAATTGAACTGTATTGAACAGCCCCCTATGCCCATCACTGGAGGTGTTTAAGGCCAGGATGGGGCTCTGAGTAACTTGGTCTAGTGGAAGGGGTCCCTGCCCAGGGCAGGGGGGTTGGAATTAAGATAATCTTTAAGGTCCCTTCTAACCCAAACCATCCCATGATTCTATGAATACATTACAGTGTTCATACAGGATGTGAACATAAAACCTCCATCTAAAAGGCAGATGGGAGGCTGGAGTAGAAGTGTGACTTCTCTCAGTAAGCTTCAGCCAGCCATTTTACTGGGAAGGGGAATGTTCTTGGAGTGGCAGATACTAGACAGATGGACAGAAACTCAGTGCTAAAATAGCTTGTTATCATCTGAACAGGCCCAAAAGTGAGGGTACTTTATTTTGTGACAGGTTTTGAGAACAGACACAACTCAATGTGTGGATTCGTGCCTTGAGACCAAGCTTCTCCAATATTTCATTCTAGGTTTAACTACAAGACTCTGAGCAGGCTGTTCAAGTCACGCATTAATCATTTAAACTTAAAAAAAGTGTGACTCTGCAAGAGAGTTAATGTGTTACTTCCAAATCTAACTAAAATTTTGGAGGCCTGATCCTCTGTAGTATATATTTAGAAGGTGGCGTGATTCCTACTCAAATTTGCAAAGTCTGTCTGATCATGGTTTGAAAATTTTGATAAACATGCTGAAAAGTGAAAAGTTTATAAACTGAAAGAAAAAAAACCCAAAAACCCCAAACTTTGTCTAAAAGAAAATATTGCCTCTTAAAGAACAGGTACAGCATTTCTTAGAAGAAACATAGCTGAACAAGTCTATGGAATCTCAGAATCTGCATGAAAAGTCCCATTACGAAAGGCTAAAGTAAAATTCTGCTTAGCTTTTAGTGGCTGGAAGTGTGTTACAAAAAGCACAGACTGGACGAGAAAAAATTATAATTTCTATTGCTAGAGCTGTTATAAAAATCAAACCATGAACTGGGAGAAGTCACATGGCTGGGCACCTGTAACCAATTTTTGAGATGATAAAAGAAAGCTTAAGACACTTTGACAGCTCTTCTGTGGGTATAATTTTTTTCAGGTTTTTTTTTTTTTTTAGTAAAACTACTTAAAAGCTGAAAAAGAGGAAAGCTTATACTCTTCCTACTTATGGGAAAAAAAGAAGACATGGAGAGTTGCTGGTTCTAAAGTAATAATAGACTGTGATTGGAATTACTGAATTCCGTAACTTGCAGAAATGCTTCTGTGTAATAAATATGTTACAATAATTGCACAATTTGCTTTATAGTCAAAATAGTTTTCCTTATCTTTGTTCTGATGGGCCTAATGTATTTTATTTTATAAGTGCTAATTTCATGCATTCATAATGGATTCTCAATTTATATTGAAAAGTAAGCTGAAACAAATAAAAGCTATAAACTCAATTAGCTAGTAAATAAGTATTTACCATTTAAACAGAACAGACTGGAAAAACTAAAACATTAAAAAATGGAAGTTAAGCTTTGTAATGGTGTAAGTATGAAAATAGTCTGTACTACTGCAGAGTAAAATTTAGTGTAAAGATTAAATAAATTGTGAGTTAATAAGCCATTTTGTTTACCAGCCAATAAAATTAATTTTCTTTAGGAAAATATCTGAGCAAATGCAAAGCAAGGTGATGATTTAAAGACAAGTTTCTAGCTGCTGCTTTGATTGTAGTCAATAATTGAAGCTTACAGTGATTCTCAGGGAAGGTTTTCCTGCGGGATGGAGCTCAGATCATGAGGATTCACAAAAACTGCTCCTTAAGTCTTGGCTCACCAGCATAGAAGTGGCCCAGCCACCAGCCTGGCAGTGAGGCAATACAGCAAGGCAGGGTCCTTCATTCAGGCTTTTTGGTCTGAGCAGGAGTGAGCCATTCCCTCTGCCATCAGAGACTTTTCCCAAGTCAGCATTAACTCATCTGGCACTGTGGGCTGGTCCAGAAGGAAGCACATGCTCTGGTTCTCTTCCTTTCACAAGAGACTCTTCTGTTAGCTCTGTGGTATTGATAATTATAGGGATGAATTATGAAAACTGAATTTGGGGCTGTTTTACATTCTTTCAGTACCATTTAGTGTGATGGTTGTTGACTTCTCCCTGCTGCTATACTTAGAAAGGGGAGTAGGAAGGAGATGAGTGTTAGTATTATGGGTTATGACACAAAAACATCAAAAAGAAAGTCTGTTCTCATTTCTGTTTGGTATCCTTTGGGGACCTGCAGTGTTTAGAAAAAGCTCCTGTTCCACCACAGGAACTTAGGAAAATGGGTACCAAACTTTGTTTACACTCTAGGACTACATATGGCCATACAAGGTGGGTGGGTAACTAGGACACAGAGCTTTTTCCTCCACTGAGCTTAGTTTCCCACCACTAGATAAAGTTCAAGTAGGTTGCCTGGTGGAATTATTGTTCCTTATATGTCAGTGCTTGGATTAAACATAGAAAAATATCAGAAGCTTCCTCTGCATTCATCAAATAAAAATCCATGGGAAAAAAAAACTAAATAATGCCCCAGAAGAAATCTAAATTAATTAAAGTCACCCCCTACAGAGAACTTGAGCTCTGTTTATTTTCAACAAACTATTACAGGTTTTGCAATATTTTTCTGAAGTTTTTCACAAACATTCCTACTTCCTCTCATTCCAGGCCAGGGCTGAACTGCCAGGATGGAGGAATTCTTTGGACCTGACCTTTGGTCATGATAGACAGAGGCGCTCAGCCCCAGTAAAACGACAGCATTTTACAGATCTATTACACCTACAGATTTAAAGCTGCAATGTGAATTAAAAAACTAAAGAGTTCTGCATGCTATGCCACCAAAAGTTGTATCAAAAGAGTCCGAGGCAGTGAAAGTATGACATCTTCCAAGCATGGGAAAGAAATGGAGAGTTGCTTCAATAGGCAACAGCATGTCTCAATGGCAAAGCCCCTGTTGCATCTCTCATCCCTTTCTTCTCACCTCCCACGGATAAGACAACCCAGAGCCTCCCAAGGGCAGCGCAGCACCCCAACCACTGCCTCCTGTCAGCCTCCCAGCACCTCGGGCAGGCAGCAGGATATGCCCAGGGTCAACCCTGCAGGTCCTTCACCTGCTTTGCTGTAGCCAAAATTCCAGGGTTGAACCAGCAGCAGAAGGTGTGATTGGGAACATCTCTGATGCGCTGGGAAGCTTTGTGCATCCAGGACTGTCTCTCAGGGTATGACACCAGCACCTGCTCGCTCTCCTGCCTAGAGATTCTCTCTGTGAAGGACAATTTCAGTGCAATAGTAACAACTCAAGAAAACAAATTGCCTTCTAACTTTCAGTGGAAAATGGGGGCTGTTAGGACAGTTTCTCTTCCTGCCTTCTTTCCACTCACCCCCAATTAATGTTTGCAGTTCTAAAGCAGCCCTGTCCCCTCCCCCTCATTCCCACTATAAACTAAACTCAGATACTGCAAGTACACAGAGGGATTTTCAGATTTCCACCCACGTAAGCAGCTACTTGGCACATCTGATGTGAAGTTGGTTCACAGGGGCCAGGGCAGGCACCCACATCTCCATTTCTAGCTCTACTGAGCTTAAATTTTATCATTTGTTTGATTTCAAAGCAAAAAATACACAACTTACTTTACTTCACAGAGGAAGAAACCTCAGCAAAGCATCTTTTTTCCCCTGGCAGGGTTGGGTTACAGCTCCCCCACTCCCACCCACACAGCTGAACCCAGTGCCTGGTCAGCCTGAGAGCTGTGAGGAAATCAAATGCACATGTCAGCATCCCCCTCCTGCTCCAGCCACGAACCATCCCAGAACCAGAAGACATGCCAGAGTGGTGTACTAGCTGTGTCTTTTCTCACATGAACTGTACAGCAAAGTCATGTTCACTCAGCCTGATGAAAGTTTTGGAAAGGCAGTGCTGTAAAGATCCCAGCACAGAGTTTTCACACCGAAGTTTAGAGCTCCTGAATACACAGCCAAGAGCTTAAGTGTAACAAAATTAATATTATTGTGCATTAAAAGCGTACAACAAATATTTCCTTTAAGGAAATTATGCCAGTCTGATTAAGCAAGTGCTAATTAACAAATAAAACTGATTGCAAGTCTAAAAAAATGTGCTATATTATTTCTATCTACAAGAATAATAGTTTCCACGGAGAGCTTTCCTCCTTGGATTCCTCCTCCCTTCTCACTTGCTTACTTAAGCAAAATACATAAATTATCAGAGTAATGCCATCATCTGCCTCACTCCAATAGCTTTTATTTAATGTTTATCTGGATACTTGTTTCCTTAGAAAAGTTTTCTGTATTCCATATGTTGCTGAAGAATAGTATCTGTCATTTAAGACTGCATTTCACCATCATTTCCATACATTGCTTTAAGTAAAAAAAGAAGGAAAAACTAGTCAAAGTTACAAATATGCTACTCTTTTGTTAGGAGATGCAATAGAACAATTTTTATTTTAATTTATCCTATTTCAGTGAAGTGCAATGCTCAAAGTGAAGAAATAACTATGCAGCTTGTAAACATGAGCTACAATTCACTCACAAAGCTGGCAAGCAGAGGAACCATGTACTCAACTTCTGAAGTTATTTTGCCATGAATAAAGCAAAGGCGAGAGCTTTCTTTTGCATAAGCGTTACACTAGTTGTATTTGGCTTCTTTTACTAAGAATCTAAGAGGAAGTAACAATTTATAACCCAGGGTAAATCAAAGCAAAATGACATTTTGATAAACACTAGAGCTTATCAATCACAAGGAGACACTGTATCAGATTGCTGAGGAATTCCAGAGCTGCTAGAGTGGCTCTGGCAGAGCAGAGCCAAGGGTCTCTAGGAACAGCCATCGCTAGCTGAGGGCAGGTGGCGCAGCACCACAGCCTGGCACTGAGACTGCCAGCTGCCCAGCAACATCCATGAGTAGCCAGAGTATTGCTAGAAACACATCCAGGAAGCAGAGAACAAAAGGGAAAGGAAACCGAAGACCAACTCGTGCTAGGAAGCCTCAGCAGAGGAGACACTGGGCTGCCAAGTTCTTCTGAACAGCATTGCTGGGAGTCGAGTGTCTGCATCAGACTGGTTTTCAGACTGATGAAAACTGAACTTATGTTTATAACCAAGATGATAGCTCTGTTAGAATTTTTCCCTAATAGTATGGTTTGGCACTGAAAACAGAAAGCCGAGGAGATCATGAGATGATAAATCCTATTAAACACACCTACTGCATGTTCAAAAGTTTTAGGATTTTGTTAGGGATGGTGGGAAGATTGCAACATTTCAGGTCCACATACACAGCTGAAGTATTAAACCTCTTCTGCATATAACAGAGTGGATAATGAATGTGTAGGGAAAAAAAGGCGAATGGTGAAATAAAGCTAAAAATTTACCTTTGCTTCTACTTGTAAACAGATGCAGGAGGAACCAGACAAGCATAATATTTGGTAGTCTGCATAATTACAACAGATGTCTATGTTGGATAAAGTGGCCTGTACAGTAGATATAGAGGCAGTCTAACATACATAAATAAAATCAAAACAGCTACTTATTATCAATTTGCTTATGAAGAAAGAGAAGACAGTTTATCTGGTGTTTAATATTTATATCTATACTTACAGCAATATTCATTGCCCCCTTGAAAGAAATTCAGATCTACTACCTTAAGCAAAGTGGGCTTCAAAAAACTGGATGTCAGACTATACAAATAAAGTATTAGTTTAGGCATAGTAGACTTTATTTTGGCACTTTAACAAATGCTTTATTTTACAGCAGTGGCACAGCATTT
The DNA here is from genome assembly GCA_013400575.1 of Peucedramus taeniatus. NCBI lineage: Eukaryota > Metazoa > Chordata > Aves > Passeriformes > Fringillidae > Peucedramus > Peucedramus taeniatus. The sequence goes on from WBNO01014257.1 coordinate 250,439, forward strand.
GCCAGAAATTTTCTTTTCTTGGCACAGTTATTTCAAGCAGTTATTTTACTAATTGAAGTTCACTAAATATTGCACAAGATATACCTGTTAAATTCTTACCCTGTTTTTACTTGCTGAACTTGTATGGCTTTGAAAAACTTGCCAGTTAAGTATAAGTAAAAAGCAATATATTAAATATTTTAGCACAGGATAGCATTTGTTGGTTCCTAAATGACCACTGAACTTGGGACAGCAACAAATACAAGTTGCACAACTCTTATCTGAAGAGCTACCAGATCTTATTTACAATACATTGCCATTTCCGAAAAGCACTTCAGCTTGACATCCTGAACACCTGTATTTTGGGAATCTCAAAATAAAAAACGAGGAGGTCAACAGAGCAGAAGACGAAGCCATTTGTCTGTAACAAAGCATAATATAAGGAGGCAGACTATCATCTTCTCCCTGTGTCCCTCTATCCAGCACCTATCTGAGGTCTAAGCAACAGACACTTCTCTCTTCTACTCGGAATATTTCTTTCTTCTCTTATGAAGATATTCCACTTGTCTCAACTCTTCTGCTGGAGTTTGAGCAGAATAAACCAAAATTCTTCAAAGGGACAGGGAAAAAACAAACGCGAGCAACAAATCAAAAACAAATACAGTAAATGAACTGGGGTACTCTGAATTTTACAGTAGGGAAAACAACATCTGCAGAAGAACAGGCCTGTGTCAACACTGCCATTAAACATAATGCAAAAGTCAAATGTCTCACACCTAATACACCAGATGCAAGACTTAAACATTCCCACTTCTCTCTGCCACCTTAGCAATAAATCTGGTGTGAGGATCACCCTGATTAACAGCCTTTCTTTTTTGGTCTGGATTTTTAAAATCTACCAGATGTACTATGTGACATTAAAACATAAGCAAACAGACATAAAATGAAAAACATACAAAAGTATATCACAATAGAATTCTCAGTATTAGGCCACATGATTTATTCAGTAGTGTTTATGTTCCCAAATTACAATTATGTCTATCCATGTAAGACTACAAAAGTTACCATTAGAATTGTCTGTGCTTATAAAATACCAACATTTTCTTTTACTGTTATATACTCATTAACACCAGTCTGCAACGAGTCACATATAATCATAGGCACTTCAAAGGCTTTAAAGACGTTTACAACTTAAATGCATTTTTAAAGAACAAAAATTTAAACCTCTACTTGTACCTTCAAATTGCAAATAATTAACAAATACAGTGGCCATAGAAATCTGCAGCAACTTCTCAAAATACTGTTAGAGTCTTTGGGTTTGCTTAGGTTCGTCAGTAGCTTACTACAAATCTTCCTTACAGGAGATTTGTTTAGTAAGAATACGACTATACAGTTTGTAGTAATAATCCAATTTTACACATTAATTTGCTGTTACAAATCTCACTGAAGCTACAGGTACGCTGAGAAACAATGCAAAGTGTAAAATTGATATTCTGACACTTAAATTTATACAAAGTGGAGGTTGAAGTTTACATAGCTGAAAAATTACATTTACACTAAAAGTTACTGTTATCTGAATTATCTGAAGACAAATTGCACCATGACAACTACAAAAAGGCATTTTTTGGAAACAGATAAATTAATGAAATAAAAACTAACTTGTAAGATCAATCTGAGACATGCTGACCAAAATTAAACAACTTTCATTGAATCATAGGATAAAACAATAATTTTCATTATTTTATATTTATGCATAAAGTTTTAAAAATCATTCAGTGAACATCAATGGTTTTATAAAATAATGCTTTGCCACTGTTATTCACAGAACACTGCAAATGTTAAGTTTTAATTTTACATTTTTAAACGAATATGTGAAAAGTTTTAAATACAATGGGGTTTTATCATAAAGGTGCCATAACGGCTCTTTAATGAAAAAAAAAACTTCATTATTCTATGCAAAAGCTTTATTTAAAAAAGTTCAGTGATCTCATAAATAGAGACACTAAATAGGAATTTTATGCATAAAACTCCTTAGTTGGTGCCTTTTGATAGGCAGCACAGGATGGTTTACGTTCACCAAGGTCGTAACTGCCTTCATCCTTCTTCCTCATGCGATACACCAGCAGCAGGATAAGGAAGATTGCAAAAAGAAAACCAATAACTCCGCCAGCAATAACAGCTGTAATCAAAGAAACAGAGATTCACAATATGCCAGTAAAACAAGCTTTGCACCATACTTCTTTTTCATCTCACACAATAAGTTTGCTATTATTTTCAAATTGCAGGAAAGGGCTCCCATTATGCAACTGTCTTCATTATTAGTATCCTGAAATATACTGTCAGAAAGCTTGTTTGCATTCATGAAGGCAATAATTTAAAATGACATTCCACTTACATGTCAGAGATCCAACAACCCAGTTTTAAATAAGTTATTAAAGTTTTTTCAAAACCTCAACTAAGAAGACCACTAGTACTGCCAGGGCATAAAGCTGTCTTTCAAACTCATTTTTCAACAGGTAAATTTTCAACATTAAAATGCTAGAAAGATTTCTAGCTAAGAAATGGGCTTTTACTTTTCTCTGTCAGTTTTCACTCGGACTCTACATTGAAATAAACTTCTTATCGATCAACAATAGGAGAGAACACTTCATGCATTTGTGAACAAGTGAGAAGTATCATCTCCCAACAAGACTTCAAGAGGAAACCCACATGCTTCCACTGATGTGGATTTAAGGTTATTTCACATTTTGATGCTCATAGGAAGATGTGGTCCAAAACTATGTGACTTTCATGGCTCCCAACTCCCTTTCCAAATAAATGGGGGGGCAGCGTACCTGTAAACACTGTCCTTAGGCAAAAAAAAAAATCTCACAAGTAGTGAAAACATTGGTGGCCAGCTTGTGCCTCCCTAGGTTATGCAGAGAAACAGACCCTCTTTATCTTAAGGGATTTCTGTACCCTAATGGATTGTGCCTATCCATCCCTTTCCATCCACCCATGAGCACCTCCCAAGCAGTGTTCATCTGCACCAGATTGACCAGACAGCAATGTGCTCTTGGGTGGTGAGAAATACATTTCTTCATAACAAGCATCAATCCAATTCCAACTCCTTTTCTGAGCTGTGAAAGCTCCAGATACTCAGCTGGCAGTGTTCAACTTGTGGGCATTAAATCAATTAGCAATGGACTTTGCTATTAAATATTTCCCCAAGATGCCCAATTTATCCTCATCAAATCAACTACTGGCTACCCACTATGAATGTGCGTAGTACTAATGTGTTTAGTAGTATGAATCTGCCAAGTAAACTCAAATGCTGAGCATGCATTATTTGATATGGATCCTCTCTGTTTTCTGTTCTATTTCTGGTGAGATAGACCTTGGCAAACACTGCCTCACCTGCCAGAACTTCTGTTCTCTGGAAGAGGTTTTCTGAATGCTTCTGAGTGAACACATCAGTGTCATCCCCTGGCTCATCGCTCTTTTTCTTGGCATCCATCTCAGACCTTTCCTCTTTATCAATTTCTTCAGGTGACTGTGGCACAAAAAAAAGAAAACTGAGCATTGCTTACAGAGGGCAGACCGCAGGTTGGCACAGCCACTGCCTGCCGTGGGCAGTCACGTAGCTGTGGCTCCACACACATACTGCACAATACCAACACAACACATAGGAAGCTTTTAGAAGCTGTAGACCAGCTAGAAAGCTGGTCTAGACATTGTAATTGGATCTATTTGTCATCATCATGTCAGAATGAAAAACACTGCCCATAAGTTTAAAACCTCCGAAAGTACATTTAGCAAACAGCTCTTAATATTGCCTGTATTTATCAGAATAACAGCCTCTGAAAGAAATAACAACTCTGAAATTAACAAATCAGGTATGTTATTAGCAGAACACCTTTGAGATTAACTTAGACAGTATCATCTATGGTGGGAGAAGGAAATACTAAAATACTGAACGGAACCTGTCGGCTGTTAAACTACAGCCAAACCATACAGCATTCCCCTTTGAGAAGGAAAGTTTCACAAAGCATTTTTGAGTAACTCTTCGAGAAATATAAAAAGCATACAGCTCAGACTCAAAGGTATCATGATACATTATTTTGCATCTCTCTTTTCTTTAATGTGAAATCCAGATGTTGCCATATAGACTTTCTAGTAGGAATGAAAACAAACAGCGCTGTAGTCATTTAGCAGGCTGTAGTAGTAAGTAAAGTTTAGGGATGCTTTTTAATCCATATAAATAGAAGACTTAACATCAAACCATCAAGAATGTACAGTGGAATAATTTTAAATGGTCTTGCTCTCCAGCCACACACCTTTGTTTGTGCAGGCACCTTGGTCTGCATTTTCACTGTGGTGGTCTCAGCTCTGGATGCATCACTAGTTGTCGGTAACTTTGGAACTGTTCTGGATGTTGTTATCACTGCACTATCCTCATCTTCCTCAGCACCTGGAGACAAAATGTAACACTTCATTGACCTGTGAAATTCTTTGAGACCAGTTACATTTTTTATTATGACAACACCAAGGTAGAGGTGGTTACACAGCCCACCCTAGGCAAGGGCCTAGATGACAATGCTTACTAAGATAAAGATGTGAGTGCAAACAGCGAGCCCAAACTGTCAGGGGGATACTTGTCCCTGAAACTGTCAGGGGGATACTTGCCCTGGGATAGTTCCCATGAAAAAGGAAGGGAATGCATCAGCTGGAATAAGTAGCAACCAGGAAATTACCATGATACTTTTCAAACAGAAGAACCCTTTCTGAAAAGAGATATGAAAAAAAGCTTTAACACTTGTAATGGGGGCAGAAAGTCTGGAGTGAAAGCAGCAGCCATCAGGCCTGTGTGACATGAGCAGACCCCAGTGCCACAGGTTCTGATCACAGCATCAGGGGCTCTGCTGGAGCTTGGCAGTGCCACCCCCCACCCTGTGGTTACCCTCAGCAGCTACCTCCAGGGGAGCTTTCACACCCATGGCCTGGGAGACGGGTGGCTGTGTGCACGTGACACACACACTGGATCAGTTAGGATCCAGTGGATCAGAAAGTAATTTAGAAATTTATAGTTGCTTGTTACCATTTTATAAATGGTAGGTATTGTGGTTATCTATTGTACTGTTGATATTAAGCCTAAAAGTATAGTTCAGCGATTGCAAGTTAATTACAGACCATAAATAAATCAATACACTTCTTTATCCTTATTTAAACCATATGAACTGAACAGTTTTTGCCTGTCACGTACTGCTTCAACAACAGAATTTCCCTTCTACAGCACATCTGTTGAATTCTAAAAAACTAAGGAGTTTCTGTCTACAGGATGACTACTACTACTTTATGTTTCAGTCACTAGGAATTCACATGTTTTTAAACTCCACATAATTCAGAAGCCCTTTTCTTTTGAACTGAGTAAAAGGACAAAAAACTCCCTAAAGATTACCTTAAATTTAATTTCCTCCACATTCAAAGCCCTGCTGGAGTATGAAGGCTCCTTTAGAATAAGGACATGGACATGTCTAATAAATATCCTTTATTGATAGTGAAAGGAAGAAGACACAGGAAAGAGACTAAATTATTAGCAAGGCCTGAAAGAGGAAAAAAGAATTGACCCATTCTTGGACCACTCCTTAGGAATGTCAATGTGTTCTGCTCGTTACAGGCACCGGTTACCCAAGTAACCCTTGGGTAATAAATCTTGCAAATGTGCATAAGAATAGTTCCTAACAAATAAAACACTCCTACAACAGAATAGTATGACTCACTCATTCCAAACTGATTTTTTAATTTGTTTGTTTAAAGAAAAAAGACAGGCTGAAAATATGAGCACAATAATGATGTTTTGAAGTCATGATCAAGAATTACATACATTTGGCATTTAAAGGAGGGGCATTAAAAAGACAACAACTAAAACAATCTTTGTATGGGAGAAAAGAAAATTTAGAATAATTAAAAAAAGATACTGGCACAGAATAGTACTGGGGAAAAAAACTTTCAGAGATACCAAAATTACAACACAACTTCTAGAATGAAGACCTCACAACAAGAATCAGGTATTTTCCTGAAATGCAACTCAAAGATCAAAAAATCAACATCCTGCTTCAAAACAGAGGCGTGGAAAGGCATCCAACAGGAAAATGTTTCTGGCTCTGATTCAAGAGTTTTCTTTGAGAAATAATGGCTCACTGGATAGCTCAACCTACTTTACCTTCTGAAGTTCCTCCATACTACACAAAGCTTTCACAGGCAAGGAAATTAAAATTGATTATCAGATTAGAGATCTGATGAAACACATCTTCAGAGTACAGAAATGTATTTTCTTCTTTTTATGAAATGAAAAGTCCTACTTAATCACAACTGCTCCTCCAAATCCTTAAATGCCACCTTTGCTTCAGGCAATAGTTGTGTCTGCCAGACATAATGGAGAACGTTACAGTCTGAACCTCTTTGGCTAAGGAGGATGCAGATCCACGTCCTCTCAACAAATGGGTGACTAATCTATTCCCTGGACTAGTCACTAGATTTGCACCACAGGTACCCAGCTCTTCTTCCATACAACCTCAGGGGAATTCTGAAAATCCCTGAAAAGTTGAAGCAACTATCACTTAGGCCTGATTTGGGTGCTGGCTAAGACACATCCCCCTTGGTTCCTGCTTTCCAATTAGCTTTATCTAAACAGGTCTCTGCTTGGCATGGAATAAATCTAAACAAGGAAAAGACACTTCCCTTGCTGAACTGACAGTAGTATTTTTGGAATTACCTGTAAATAGGACTGAGGGGCCAAAAAAAACCCACTCACTAGTCTTCTCCAGAACATAGCAACAGCATTTCACATAGTATCATGTTCCCTAAAAAGCACAAAAAAGAGGATCACCAAATCCAAAGCTACAGTGTCGTGAGTGTGACTTCCAAGTAGGTTGTCAAGAGGAATACTGTGAAACGGTTGGAATATAAGAACTTACTTCTTCCTCTGAAAAATATTACTGTTTCTATAGCTGGTTTCTGGATTTGGTCAGCTTGGGTTATGGTGCTGGCTATTCACTGCCTCGAGTCCCTCTTATTGAGGGCACCACAAAAACCCTGCAGTAATTAAACCCATAGCCATCTCTGTGGCAGAGCTGACAGCTCTCGACCACGACACACCATCTTTTATCCACTGTAACTTCTTCAGGATGTCCAACTGCTGTCTTCATAGTGGTCAAAATAGCTCAAAATAGTGTGCTGTAGTATTGGAAATACCTAATATAACCCTCAGTGATGTGTCTATTAGACACCCTTGGACGACAGGAATGTGAATACTTTTTAACACTTAGTGCTTGAGGAAACTTGTCAGGAAATCAAGATTGTGCCACCTTCAATTACTGCACAGAAAGTAGAATTTACTAGAGATAGTAGTATTTTTGTAGAAAAAAAGCCCACAGTAGTTAGCACTCTGACTTGCAAAGCAGGCAGTGATTAACACCTCCGATCAAAAAAATCCAATCACTTCACCCTATCTTTTGGCATCTTGTTTGTCTGCTGTTGCACATCACACTCTGGGAGTACCACCACCACACCAAATTTGTGATAAGGTGGGCATACAGATAACCCCCATCTTTTTCACACCTTCCTTCTCTATCAGCAATGTGACAAACACCAAAATTACATATTTTTAGCTGACTTATCTCACCTCCATTCACTGAACAGTCCCCAAAGCAACCCTTAATCAACATAGTGTTAGGCACCCAGAGATGACACTGTAAACATAATTCTATGCCCTGCCAGAGAACTGCAGCTGAAATAAATTGAGACAGTGCAAGGATGTCACATCTCTGATAGCTCTCACACAAGGAAGAAAAAAACCCAGAAACCAACAAAACTTGAAGGAAGATTAAAAGGAATAGTCCTAAATATACTGAAGTATAAGATTCTGTCCAGCACATCAAAAACATACTTTTAAACAGTATCACAGTCGATTTCTATGTCAGAAGACCTGGAGAACCAGGCAGTCAATGTCATGAAGCATGCTTGGGGCTGGTTTAGCAGGTGGACAGAAGAAATTCTTGCTCCATGAAAATCTGAAAGGCACTTATGGAAGATGAATCCTTGCTGTGCTGCCTGCACCATAGCAGGGGAAGCACACCAGGAGAGGTGTGCCTGCTGGGCATGCTGCCATAGAGCACCCAGTGTCAGCCCTGGACCTGTGCTGGCTCCTGGGCAGCACCCAGGAGAGCACCCGTGGCCCACAGCTTCCCCAGCCCCATGACCATGACACACAGGCCCCCAGCCACATCCCCCCCTGTCCCCAAGCCCCACATCCCGCTGCCACAGGACTCCCAAACTGTCTGCTGGCCTTGGAGTGCAGGGTCAGCTTCCCTCTCAGTCAAGAGCCAAAGCAGATCTGCTCTTGTGTTTCTTGAAGAAGCTCCAACCCCACCACAACTTTTCTCCTAGAACAGTCCCCAGTCACAATGTCAGAATACACATGGTTCATCCTGAGCCAATTCTCAAGCTGCTATTGACTGAGAAATGTTAGGTTGGGGAAGAGAAGAAGAAGGGGAAAGAAAAATTTGATTTTCTGATATATGTTACCATGAGTAATTTTAGAGAAGACAAAAGAACAAGACAGAAAGTTTTTCAAAGAACTTGTAGATAAATCTGACAGAGATGGTACCTTTCCTTAACGTCATGGGAAATCATGCTGCTTAGCAGCTACTTTCACTTATCTCCAAAACCAAGGCTCCATTAAAATTTTTTATGCCAGAGGAAAAAGTAGCAACAGTTATAAATACATTTCAAGTTGTAGATAGGCTGGAAAACTACTTCTACTTTTTATTATTATGTTACATAAAAACACCAATGCTAAAAAGAGTGATGATACACTGAAGCATCTCCTCAGAGATGGAGACTACAAGAAGGAAACAACAGACTAATTAAATCACTATGGATATTCTACTGTTGATATAGGACAATCAGAAGGCAGGCATGGCTTCTCTGGAAATTCCTGACCCATGGATTCAGATTCAACACTTGGGCAAATGCACAACAGTAGCTGGATGTACATGAAAAAAAAAAGAGGCTATGGAAGGGAAAGAAAAGAAAAGAAAAAAATGGAACACCATTACCTTTGCTACTCCTTACAAAAAGCCCTCAGCCAATTTCTAGTTTGAAATGTGTCATGCCTACAATGACATTTGTCTATGTTAATGCTGCTTGAAGACCTGCAAGGGCATTAATGGTGGTGCTGACAATTCCTGTTTATCTCCATAGGCCTGGTGGCAGCTAACAATTTTCACAGCAAAGAAAGGAATCAGCAATGTTGTCATCTTGGATCTGTTTGCTTGGACTATGTTTGCTACATAGCAAGAAAACCACTCTTGAGTGGGAAGGCTCTTCCTGCTAGAAACATTACATCACTGAGTATCAAGTAAAAGAGAGACTGAACATAATACAAGAAACATTGATCAATGGTACATCTGCAGGACACTTTCTACAGAAAACAGAGCAGTAAGTATAGGTGGAGTAGGGTGGAAAGGATGCAACTTTGCTTCCCTGAACTAAAGACTTCCTGCTTGGCTCAAAATCTTAGATCTGGGTACACTGTCACATGAGCTCTTTGCAGGGGCATCCAGCTTGTCTCAGTTTACATGGACACATTCCCTGTTTTCTTGTAGGAAAAAAACAGAGACTGCCACAGACAGCAGAAGTGCACTACAACTTCCACCCATGGCTTAAGGCTGAGCACAGGAAAAGAAAGAAGAAAGACAAGGTGTTACTGTTGGTGAAGGCTAGAGGTAGTTTCTGTCTTTTTGGCTTCACTTTTACCACAGAATCACAGAATTGTTAGGCTTGGAAAGGATCTCTGGAGATCATCCAGTTCAACCCCTCTGCCAAGGCAGGGTAATCTAGAGCAAATTACAAAGGAATGTGTTCATGTGGGATTTGAATGTCTCCAGGGAGGGACACACTACAACCTCCCTGGGCAACCTGTGCCAGTGCTCTGCTTCCCTCAGTGTCAAGAGGTTCTTCCTCCTGTTAAGGTGTTCTAGTTTATGGCCATTGCTCCTTGTCCTGTCACTGGGCAGCACTGAAAAGAGTCTGGCACCATCTTCTTGGCACCTGCCTTCGAGGTATTTATAGGTGTTGATGAGATCCCTTCTCAGGCCCAGTTTCCCCAGTTTCTCCTGAGATGCTCCAGAGCCCTCATCATCTTTGTGCCCCTCTGCTGACCCTCTCCAGTAGGTCCTTGTCTTTCTTGTACTGAGGAGCCCAGAACTGCACACAGCTCTCCAGATGTGGCCTCACTAGGGCCAAGCAGAGGGGCAGGACCACATCCCTCGCCCTGCTGGCCACACTTTTCCTGATGCACTCCAGGAAAGTATCGGCACTCCTGGCCACAGGGGCACTGCTGGCTCATGGTCAGCTTGTCACCCACCAAAACTCCCTGGTCCTTCTCTGCACAGCTGGGTCAACCCCCAGCCTGTGCTGGTACTTTGGTTATTCCTCCCCAGGTGCAGGATCCTATACTTCCTTTGCTGGCTCCTGGGTTAATAAGATCTGAAGCCAGTTCTTGTGTAGTTTTTTCCACTTCAAAAGCAGGTCTAAATTTTGAATCTTCCATGTTAGAAACAGCCAATCACCATAGAGGGATGGAAAAAAACTACACTAGACCATTCTTCATACAACTATTTATTGTCAACCTCTTTCTTTTTCTGAAGCTTACAAAGTCAACAGCATTTGAAGACACGACAAAATGGGATGCTGACTGAAAGCACCTTTTTTTGGAGATCAGAAGCCCTTCATAGCCCTTAGACAGTCCTGGGAACTGAATGAAATCACTGATTTACTAATATATTTTTTTCAAATGAAAGATTAAATTTCTCCTCAAACAGGTCTATATCAAGAAGGTCAAATTAAGCCTCTGATCACGCTGGGATGTCAAATTGCCCCAACAGAGGACTCAAAACACAGGACATCACCCAGGTATGAATGATGATGGGCCTGGATTTGCCTGGCAACACAATCAGATGTCCGAAGAAAAGAAAAAGAAAAATCCATCTGAAAAATCTCTCGTGAGCCTTACAGGTAACACAGACAAGACACTAGAAGAAAGGCTCATCCTTTGAAAGTACACAAATTATATATAAGCATCAAGACAGTAAAAAAAAAAGTACAATAACAAACATGTATGTAACACACTGAGAAAATAAATTATTTCCACAACAGCTCAGCAAATACAACAATAAGGAAATGTCTTTTCCAGAACTACCATAAAATCCTGCATTTAGCTTTTAATATTTGGAGTCTCCAAGCAAGCCCAGAAGATACTCCTCAAAGAGACTTTCTAAGAGAAATTATTAAGGAGGTTTCGCTGACATTTTTTCTGAAAAATTTTGACCTAGCTACATGTCTCTAATGAGTGTTTAAGTCTGAGAACTCAGTATGTTGTATTTAAGAATTTCTTTATTCATTATATGGATATAATTTCCTCAGAGAAAACTCACAGTTTTGGCAGTATCTAGATTTCTAAATGTGAAAGAACAATAACAAAAGAGGAATGGACACCATTTTACGTGAACCTGACTGCATATAAGAGAAAACAGGAACGTTGCTGCTACGTTTTCTTACAGAATGCTAAATTAATATTATGTCATGGGAGAACTAAGCTTTCTCTAATCCTTGCTTCTAAACTCCAGGGAGATCTACACAGAAATCAGAGGAAACAGAGAGAGCCAGCAGAGAGAAAATAACGCAATGAAATGATGCAACTAAGAAGTAAGAGAAAAGAGCAGAAAGTTAATACTTAAAACCAGGCCCACAGGGGTGCCCATTGCTCTGTAAATAGCAAAGCACTCACAATATTCACTGAAGAATCATCTCCATCTTATAAAGCAAAACTGCACAGATTTCCCTCAAATAATTGCATTATTTCTTACATTTTTAAAAATCAATTTGTGACATGTTGTCTCACCTGAACCTGACCCAGAAGAATAATCATCATCATCAATTGGATAGACGCCTGATGCTTCTTCAACAGAGCTGTTGTCAAGGTATAAATCTTTATCAGAGGTCAAATCTGCTCTCTGGAAAACAGATAAGAGGGAATGGTTAAAAAGATACCAGTTCTCCAGTGCAGCAGTCTCTTCATCTTCAGTTCTATTTTCTAAGTTGATGGTGGCACACTGAAGTTTGTTCTTTCAGTTTATGCCACGCATTCATCTAAGTTGTTAAAGAAATTTGTAAAAATTACAGCATTGCAAAAAAAAAAAAATCCAAGGCTGCACAATGAAAACCACACTTCATCTCATTAAATGCATGAATGAATAAATAGGATTTGCAAATATACTCTGCAGAGCTTCTGTAACAAGAAGCAAATCCCAGGACTGAAGCCTTCTTTCAGGATCTCAAATATACAAATCTATAGGCTGTCACATGAAGTCTGTTCATTTGATCTCAGATGAGAAGGAACAAAAGCATGTATCAAAAACTATCTCAGAGTTTAATCAAGCCAAACCTCATTAAACTCTCTAGTAGTAGTCAGAATGAACGACGACAACTGTTTCTAAGACAGATTAAGGATTATGACATTTCCAGCCAGATCAAACAGCATCATGCTCTGATTCCTAAATGAACATATCTCTCCTAAAATTTAAGTGCATCTTCAACAGGCTAAAAATCTGGTTTCTTGTGACTATCACCACATTTCTACGTCTGCAAGTATTTCCCCACTAAAGAGAGATTCTGTTAAAATGAGCTCAAAATACAAGGTATCAGTCACCTTTTAAATTGACAATTCAGGCTTAGAAAGGCTAAGAATTGTCTTCCTCCACCTCAGCTTGCGCTTTCTTAACAGAGAATAAACTTCCCTGGGAGAGCCAGATATCCTGGATGGCTGAGAAAGTACCTGCCACTATTACTCCTCTTACTTTAACCAGCACTTCTGTCAACACCGGTTTCTCATGAATTTTGAAGAAAATATGACAGCTATAAATGGAATTTCAAATAAAAAAACCCTAAATAACAAAATGCTATACCAAAATTCATCTATTCAGTATCTCATATAACCACTCAATTCTGCTGCTCTGAGTCCCAAAGTTTTCCAATTTACTTATTATTGCACAGCATTGATTGCCCCTTTTATTCCACCCAACATTCACTGTAACTTTTCTGAAGGAGTACCAAAGTGGGATAACTCCTGTATGCAAAGGCACATTTTTGACTTTACAAGGTAACTTTTTCTTCAGAGATCTTCCCCAGAGGTCTAAAATTACTGTTGAAGACATTCATGATTTCTTTTAACAATTTTTTTCGGCAAGCAATTCCTGTTTAAAGCTTCTTCACAGCAAAACACAGCTCTTCAGTTTGATCTACAATAAAGAATTATTCTTTATGAAAAGCAGAAAGGCCATCCTCACTATTAGTGTATTTCAGAGTAAAAGATCTTTGCGTGGGGGGTACCTAACACTTCTCTGAACAGCTCTGAACTAAAACAGTATTTTCCCTGTAGCTCTCTTCTACAGAGGAAAAGAAAACCCACATGATTCTTGGTCAAAGTCTGCTCCTCCTATGGCCACTCTTACATGGGGGATATGTAGGGGGGGGAAAAGTGCCCTGTTATTAAGATAAGCTTACAAAGACCTGCTCTGGTTCTGCTGCTGTTAGTTCACATGGTCTGCCTGGAACTGTCTGCAGTCCAAAGCAGAAATTCAAGATGATGTCTGGTCACTATCAAACAACTTAATTCCTTTAAAAGATGTCTCCAAGGGAAGCCATGAAGTACCTTAGTAGGGGTATAGGTGGTATTGTAATTAAGACACAGCTGAGACTGTTTCCGTATAGGAAAACAACTCCCTGTCACAGGACAAATATCCTGCTCTTGATCCAGCTGCCACAATGGACCAAGCCACTTCACCCTATTTTGCTTTCAGACACAATCATGGTATAAAACAGACCACTCCTCAATATCAGGCAGGAAAAAACAAAAGTTTTTTAAAAGGACATGCAGGTGGTTGGCTGAGTATAGAAAAGGCATACAATATTCAAAAGGTATCAGAGGCAGTGAATGTTACCCAATGCTAAGCTGGGAAAAAATTAATATCTACGTGCAGGAATTTCCCAACAATGGAAGTTGCTTTTGGTAAGAGGTGAGAAACAGCCTGAGTTTGCAAAAGTAAGGGAATGACAACTAGTCTTCATGAGAACAGAAGCATCACACAGCTATGCCCAGAATTTTAGTGTTCAGTAAAAATATGAACTTATTAATATATTTATTCCCTAGACTATTTCTAACTTCTGTCTGTATCAGAAGCAAACTATGTCAAGAGGATTCAAATAACAAACACCTACTTCTCCTTCCCCACTGCTTTCTTCCTCTTTCCAGCCTCAGAGAACTCAGAATCTAAGACAGAAATGACTCATGACAGTTCTTCTAACAACTCAGTTTCTGTAAGACAGATGAGCAGCTAACCCAACCCAGCCCAAGTTGCAAGTGCCTGGTCAGCCAGGCTTCCCACCATCATATTCACTCCCTTTCTTTCGATGAATTATGTCTCTTCAGCTGCCAAAAGCTTTCATTTCTCACTATGCTGAGATGTTCTCAGGATTTAAACCAGCTGAACACAGAGGAACAGAAATGGAAGGGAAGCCTGGGCATCTTTCAGCAGGAATTTGAGCATCTGTTGTATTTTATTCTGAGGATGCAAAGAATACAATGTGAAACATTATTTAGTATCTAGGACTGTGGATGGCACAACTCCATCAGAACAAGCAAACTATTGCCCACAGTCTTACAGAACCAGCAATATTTACTATAGGAAGAAATACATGGTACAGTGAATTGCAAATGCATTCAGATCAGCCATCAAGCTCCACCCGAAGAAGATGCTTTGCAGCCTCAGCTCAGCCTATTTCAGTACAAGTTATTCTTGTCTGGTAGAACTCGGGTAGGAGACAAGCATCCTCTCAAATCAAAGGCAAAGGAAGTATATTCTAGCTTAAAAATCTCCAAGCATCTGCATAGATAAATGCATTCACTGCATTGTCTTTGCAAGCTGGCTAATAGGGTAGAAGCACCCCCTCTACACCCACAGCTTACACCTTTTATCCCAGTTGCTCAGAAACACATAGATGCCTTAGGCCACTTGGAATGAAAACTGCCTTAAGGCTCAGAATAAAAAGAAAAGCCCAGCAGTTAACAAAAAACCCCACAGCCATTAAAAAGAATTCTGTGAAGATTAAGCTTAGAAAAATGAGAGAAAAATAATGAAAAAAAAAGAAATCTTTATTGTGTTTAAGTCAGTAGCAAGCACTGAAGCTATGCTTTACAATTCTACGTTAAGCTATGTTAAAATAAACTTGATTTAGTATTTGCTCTAGAAATGTTTTCTCACTTGTCAGCTGGGAATCCATGGGGGTCCATGGACTACTTCCAGGATGTTCACAAAAGACAAGTTGGAAAAACAAATCTGTTGTCAGTAGGCTTGGACACAGAAAGGTCTGTACTAGCATTTCAATATATTTAGGAGAAAAAAATTCAGAAGTTAGCAAATTCTAGTTCCATAAAACTATTTTTAGGTATTATGAAGACCAAATATTTCAGTGACTTTTTCCTATGGCTAACAATTGAAATGAGAGCACTCATGTCACTTTTATGTAACAGCCTTATTTTCAGACCTATTAAAACGGCAGGAACACCAGGCAAGGATGTCTCTCTTATCAGCCCTTTAATCTGGCCCTGAAGCCACAAAATCTGCTCGTTACCTTTTGACAGAGATTGCATTCTCATCTATCATTGTTATCCCACTTACGTTTTTATTCCAAGAATATAATGCTGCGAAATCCTGTGACCTAAATACTTCACATGCTACATGCCAATGATCACTGATTCCTGCTTGGTTATTGACTACATTGGCATTAATCTAAATCTCATGGAAGTACTGTAGATTAGCACCCATTAAGTACTAGATAAAAGATATTTCCATACCAATAATAAGTTGAATTTGAAATACCCGTGTCTTTATTTTACTATATTTTACACTTGCAGTAATTTTTAATTTAATAAACTGAGATCATCCAGGTCATATTAAAAAAAAAACAAAACCAACCAAACCCCAAACCTCTCATTTTGACACTGAGAGAGGAAACAAAGCAAAAAACTAAAAAACCCTTTTTCCTGTCTCATCATCTCATAAAAAACTTAAATCATCTATCAAAATTACAATGACAAAGAACTGAAAACAATCATCAGACAACGGGAGGTTTGGAATGGATAGCATATTTCATTTGAAAAAAATACAAAGTGCCTTGTCATAGCCATTCCCTTTTCCAGTGCTGCTGTTACTGTCAATCCTCCCATTCCATGGGGGTGATTTAGCAGTAAGACATTAAAGACTTTTATGCCATGTGGATGAAGCCAAGAAAGCTGGTGTGAGCAGCAATGAAGAAGTAATGTCTACCATGGCTGTCGTGGCTGTTGAAACTCAGACACCGGAGCAATGAGTAGCTGACACGTGGAAGGAAACCCTTTATTATTTACAGATGAACTCCAATTTTTGTTCTCTGTCTTTGGGTATATGCATGGGACAGAAAATTTGAAGTTTGCAGCTGTGTTACTAATGATACTTCGCCTCTCTTTTTCCCCAGATGGAATTCTTCTCGATGTAACCCATTTAGCATGCACAGAACCAGAGACTAATATTTTAAGAGTGATGTTGTATTACAAATATCTAAGCCAGAAGTCTGAAAACTTGAGAGCATTACAGCTGTTGATTAGGAAGAGTTCTTCCCTGTAAGAAGGAGAAAGAAAACAGATTTTCTCTAATATTAACACCCAGTACAGTTTCATATATGCCTGCATAAAAGTATGCTCAGCTGGTGAGTCTGAGTTCACTAAAGTGCTCTACTCTCCACATACTTTACATGTTTGGAAAGCTAACAATGTGAATGCATTCATCTAAAGCCTGAGAGTCATTGCAGAGGCTCCCACTGAAGGCTGGAGAAAAAGCAGTTGTGTGAAGAAGCTGTATTTCCCTCTAGGCTTCCTGCAAAAGGAACTATGATCTGCCATGCAACAGGATTTAGTCCTAACAGACGTCAGCACTGCTGACCTTGAAGCTGGCAGGTGTATTCCTATCATTGTTTGAAGGTTCTTTGCTTTCCTTCATCACACTAGGAAAGGTGAAACTGTCCCATTAAGAGTTTGTTAACCTTGTCCAGGAATGAGAGGCATGATTTAAAAAGCAGTACAGAGCTTCAAAATTGGATTTCCACCTCAAAACACCATGTTCTCCCAGAGAAACATGCAAACCAGAAGAGCATCCACTTTCCACTTCTCATTTTGTTACTAGTTCTCAGAGCCTCTCCTGGCTCCTTCAGTCTGTAATTTCCTATGCTGCCCACAGGTATCCAGCTACAAACATGTAATTTTGAAGGAGGATTTCATGTTACAAGGTACGTTTACCACTAACTGTCTCAGTACAAATGTCTGCCTTTCCTTTCACTGACATGCCCTATGGTTGGCCACAGTAGGAAAGGAAAGCAGTAGTCCCCATTATTTCCTTCCAAGGTGACACTGCCCCTTTTTAAGGACACAGAACTAAGTCTTCCCAGCAAACCCCACCTCAGGTGCACTGTGCCAACCACAGAGGAGCCTTCAGTGGAAGTGGCGGTGGGATGTACGGTTGTGGGATTTTCTGGGAAATAAGATGCTAATAATTGGTGACATCCTTTAAGCACAACACTCTAAGGACTCTCATCCTTTTCCCCTGGAGGAACCATCCTGCTTGCACAATGCTGATATTAGTGGAGCAGGTACTGGCTGCAGGAGAGCTGCTCTGCACCACAGTCTGGGTCATTGCAATCACAGCCAAAATATCCTTTCCATAACGACAGGCCCTAGATTGAATTTTCCAAGTTTGAGAGCAAGGATTTTATACAGAAGACAATTTCTGTATTGCTCATTTCCCCCAAATCATTCTGGCAATAACTGGGAGTTACCATCTCCCAATTTTACCTCAAAATGGCTTTAAACCCTTGACAATCCTTGTGCCTATCTGCACGCCCAGTGTGAAACCTTGCAATAGGAACTGCCTGGATTTGCAAAAGCCAGCCCCTCCTCCACTGCTGCCTTTGGCCAATTAAATAACAAGCCTTGACTGCAATGACTCATTCTGGAGAGCTCATTTCTACAGGTATTTTTAAAATCTTAGAGGACATTTGCTGTCCTTTCTTAGGTAAGAGTGGAAGAGCAAACTGGCTTTGTATGGGTGTCCCAGTAGTGTAGTGTTTGCCTCTAGCCATGGTGTTGGTGCCCACAGTGGCACTGTCATCCTGTATGGTGCAGAGCAGAGCCCCTACTACGGCTGAAGCACCCGCCAGAAAGATTATTCATGCTCCTTGTACCTCATGTACAACTTCCTGATCCTGCACAAAACTATAGCTTTAGGCCTCCAATCTCTCATGACAGATAAAGAAAGGGTTTGACCGTTCATGGCTGTTGAGGAAAGGCAGAAAGCCCAAAATAAACACAAATACTGCAAACTGCTTCTACTACTGCTAATGTTCAACAATAGAGAAGACTACCAGAAGTGCTGATTTACAGGGACTGCCTCATGTCAGAGCCAAGAGTCTAAATATACTGGCTTTTAGGATGCACACAATCTGTTACGCCAGACTAATTACCAAAACAGAGGCGTGTTTGACAGGGATGGCATTAATAAAACAACTCTTGCTGGTGTCAAGAATTTCAGCAGTCTATGTCATGGCTCACACTGAAAAAAGCCACACCGCATCCAAGGAGACACCAACAAGCCACCACCATGTCAGCTACTGCTCACTCACAAATTACAGTGCTGCAGTTGACAGGTTTACGTTCACACTCTTCACGAAGCCACAGAAACTCATGTGCCTGTTTTCTAACAGTCATCTGTGCCTTTAGAAATATCCCCTAATGTGCAATTACACGCCGTATGGCACACTGTGTGGTAACAGAACTTAAAATGGTAACAGGAAATCTTGTTTAACCTTAAATGTTTTTCTTCCCATTATAAAGACTCACAGATCTGTGCAGTGGGTCTTTGGCCTGCTTACAGCTTTGGAGCTGAAGCTTATCCTATCTTGAGGAGAAAGATGAATGTCCTCTGAAGTTCTGGACTGTTTGTGATGAATTCCAATGGGACAAGCCTCACTTTCCATTTATTTTCACAGTGTCTGATTTCCAGCTGTGTATCATTTATCTACTAGATGCATAACAAGACCAAACTTTAGTCCTTACCCAGAAATTGTCTTGCCCATGGTGGGACAGAGGCTGCTGTATGAAGATGCAGGAGGGAGACGAGTAGTAATAACAGCAAGAAAAGGCAGAGCTTTCTGTCCTTACTCAACTACCAACAGCATGATCTGTGATGAAGGACAGATCAAACAACTTCCCCCATGGTCTACACATCCATTACCCTACAGCCTGCCTAGGCTATTAAATTAGGCTCAAGCTCATGAGTAGTATTCAAGAACTGCTAGCTGAATGAGACCATAGTTACACCACTCCAAAGATACATTCATCACCTACCCTGAGAAAGCTACCAGTATCTTCATTCAGTCATAATAACCTTCTGCAAAACCAACCTTCACCTCTGTGGATCTTTGCCACCACTACAGTACACTGAAGAGCAGTTCTACACAGGCTACGGGTTAGGAACAGGAGACCTTCCTCATTCCATGACCACATAAAACTTACTCCAACTTCAAAATGGTTACTTAGAAATTATAGGAGCCCACCAAATCTGACGTCAACTGAGTCAAATAGTACTGCTGTGCTGTTTATGTGAACCCCTCAGCTTGATGCTCTCTAACTCCACACCATCTGGTCTCTTCTTGTATGTGAAACCCAGAAATGAACACTGCAGTTGTCTCCTTCACCTTGAAAACCTCAAGACTGCTTAACAGTCAATCAGAGTACACGTGAATTCCGTTTCCCATGTAGAAGAAGAAGTTCAGTATCAAAGTTTCTCTGGGTATGGCCAAATTATAAGATTCAAAGCCCTTCCAAACTTTCATGCCAAGCCATCAATCAGTGCAAAGAACAGTTTATTCTTCAACTCTGCCTCTGACGTAGGCACAATGCAACAAGGAAACTATTTTAAAGGGGCTACAGCTGGATCAGCTTCCAAAGTGCTACTCCAGACTGAAATATTAAAGGGCAATATACAGGCAAAACAGCATCAGAAGCCAGCAATGTGCATCACAGATTGATTAATCTCAATTAGCACAGCAATTTCCTGCACATTTTCCAAGAAGCATCCATTGGTTTCCCTAAAAATAGGATCAAAATCACCATGCAAATTGTTGTCACAGCTCAAAATGCTAATCAGTTTTTTAAGGACACGTCAGCCCATGTGCAGACAGGTTAAATTTAAGGCACAGCTATGAGTGAGAAGCTAAATGCACTCCTTTGAAAATGCTGAATGAAGAGGTCAGCCTGTCTTTGAATCACCAGTCACAAGTCTGACAGTAACAGGAGAAGCAGGTAGCTTTTGGTGTAGAGGTCGTAACTGCAAGTACCTGCCCCAGTCAGTGCTTTTAAGTCTAATGCATACTGGCTCTTCCACACACACCTCCTCTCTCCTTTCATGCTTTACTGATCCTTTTTGCTAATCAATCAGAAGAACTAACACTTACATTTTCCTCCCTCCTCTTGAGAGTGTGGATGAATGATTAAAGCTGCCAGGGTAACCTCTTTGGCATGCATGCCAATAACTCCCCACCTAATAGCCTTTCCTCTGCCTCACTGCCCTGGCCCACTGGTGATTACTGCAATCCCTTGAAGTGGCCAAATTGCAGGGCAGACCCCATGGAAACCTATTTGGAGTTGTTCTAGTTCATACCAAAGAATAATGTTTTTAATACAGATTGTTCTTTTTAAAGCTCTACAAAAGCAGCTGTAATCAATCGTAGCAGGAACACTGCAAACCTCCATCAGGTTTCAGAAGCCCCATATTGATTCCTTTCCAGTCCACAGATTTCAGCAAAATAATCCCACGTGAGGAACTAAGAGTCAACTAACATGTAATCACTTAAATTAAGATCTCTTTGCCATTGATAGCAAGAATTAGCAATAAACTGTTTCAATCAGTTACATTCCTTCTGCATAAATAGGAAATTTACATATAAAACAACTATATTATTATGGTTACATTAATCAGCAATTAAATACTGCCTGCAAATACTATGTATAGCAACTAAAGTTTGTCAGAGATGAGGAGGAATCAGACTTCACAGTTTAAGGAGTGAGCATTTCCAGTTCTGTAATGCATAATCTGTTATTCAACAGGGCTTTACTCATTGAACAAGGTCTGTGACTGCTTCAGTGGACATTCCTGTTTGTCACCTGCAGCCACAAGCACTCCTGGTGACATCCCACCAAAGCTTCCCACAAGCAGAAAAATGACTACTGGGAGACCTACAATCTGCTTGATCTTTCTAAAATTGTGTGCAGTTGTAGCAATTAGCTGCAAGAACTTCCCTCCCTCCCACAAACACATGCAACCTATTTCAGAAGATAAACTCCCCTAAATTAAGAGAAATCCTGGATTCTGTAGAATGGAAAGGAATGCTGGTGGCAGCACATTTATATCCCAGGCTCACTAGATTCTTAGTTAAGGAAACTAGAGCTCAAATAAGCTGTAAAAGTATGCTTAAATGGAACATCTTTGTACCAGGTCTCTCAGTTTCACTGCAACAGAGTATGTAGACTGGGCACTCAACACAAGAACAATTAATCACTCTCTAAACAAATATACAAAAACACCCAAATCATCATCTTTATATATATATCTTATTTATATATATATCTTTATATATACTTTGGGTGCTAGTAGAGAAGATATTCCACTTGAAAGTGGTACTGTATAATGATGCAAAATGCAAACTGAACTGCAGATCAGTGTGAATTTTGTGTTAGTCAGAACATGCTGAATATGCTGACTTATTTATTCAAGTAACTACTTCCAACTTGTTCAGTGGTGGCTGGAAACACAGAGGTAGAGGATTAGTTTGTCCTAGGTCAAAAGCACTGGTAAATTCAAAACTTGGTTAAATTATGCCACAGTCTCTGCTGCCAGATGGATAAATGGCATCACTGCTACTGTCTACACTGGTATAGGCCTCTCACACACCAACAGCAAACACAGACAGCATTGAGACACCAGGTACATTTGTTTGAGATACCTCTTTGTATTCCAGATCCTCAAACAGAAAGACAACAAAGATGTTTTTATTGCTATTTCCAGGTGTCAACCCATCTCACTGGTTTCCAAGATTAAATTGTTGGATTCAGCACTCTGATCCCATCTTACTTAACTGAATTTTTGTTACAAAGGCTTGGTTTTCACATCCTCTTTGATGCCTACAAAGATAAGAAATGAGTTTACTTCACATGGGATAAGACATCATTCTAATAACTTCCACTATAAAAGCAATTGAGTGAAATCAGAGATGGGGTGGCTTGTACAAGCTATGTGGCTTCAGAAGCAGTCTTCTGTCTGGTATGGTGCCCTTCAGGCATGACTCCCCCCCTTCCACCAGCAGGGAGAACAAGCCCGCCTGGCTCCCCAGCCAAAGACGGCTGGGGGGGACAGAGCATCCTGCCAGCAATGCCAGACAAAGTCCTAGCCAGATGGGGCTGAGGCAAGAAGGAAGGATTTTCTCTCCTACCCTCCCTCTGACTTTCCTGCCGGCTCTCTGGGGCTTGCAGTCCAGCATCAGACTGGACAAGGGAACCATGGGGACAATTTCTTCTGAAGACATACACAGCCCAGAGCTGTGTTCAGAAACTAGATGGATATACTGAGCAGAACCCCTAAAAGAGAATTTCAACTGTATAGTTAGGAATTTCTCCCCACACAGATGCCCATATCAACTGCACAGCAAGACAAACCAAGGCAGAGCCTTGGTCTGCTGGGAGCCTCCATACTGTACTTCCACACTGCAACAATTAACAACCATTCTCATTCCTGAGAAGAACCAGCAAATGTGTCTGCTCTTAAAAACCCTCACCAATGTATATGGACGTGGAGAGCATCAGGCTGAAACTGCATTGTAAAAGGAACACTAAAATAAAAGGGCTACTCCACAAACAGTGGAAGGGGGGACACCGGATTTCCTACACAGGTTCCCCTTTCCTGCTTCTTTCCCTTGTGCTACTGCCTCCCTGAGAGTTGTGCACATGGCAGAACATGGATTTAAAAACTCTGAAGATAGAGGAATTTCTCAAAACTAAAGTTTCAACTGGAATTACATAAGAGACCACCTTCAAACAGCACATAATTTTTTGGTTTAAAGCACGTTTAAGAAAGATGTTGATTTAATTGACATTTTAGTGATAACAATCTCTCCCAGTTCTCATAAGCAACTACTTTTAATAGAACTGAAATAAGCTTTATATTGATTACCTTCAGCTGATGTTTTAAAATAATGCTATACAAAAGTAGCACCAAAAGAATTAATACATTCGTAATGAAGGCAAGGATAAACTACACTGTATTTGACAAATCTACTTCCCTTGATTCAATGGGAAGCAAGCCAAGTAAGTTGTTTGACAGCATTTTTAACAGTCATAGATCTGACTGAAGAGTAAAATACAACAAAGACTCTTTAACAGTATTAAGTATCTTCTAACAAAGAAGAATTCTATCTTTCTTTCTAGCATTCATACTTTAAATCAGAGTTCTGCTGGAGGGAACAAAGATTTCTGTATTTCTATAGCCAAATCTCAAATCTTCACATATCAGTCCCAGCACCATCAATACAAGGTTAGCACCACTCTACAATCTTTACTGCCTTATCAACAGTCTACAGCTTTTAAAAATCTATATGCCTACAAAACCTCTGGGAGCTGTTACACATTGAGGATTTCACAGCATTATTGACCTGGGCAGCCTCTTTATCCTCAGTAAGTTATTTTAAGCAACTTTCTGCCAGCAAGCAAGTCTCTTTGTTAGGCTTTGTCTGTACAATTGCTAAAGCACTGCTTACAATACAGCACAAAACAGGGAGCAACTAAGCAGAAACCAGAATGAGATCTGTCAGATTCTCTTTTTATTTCTTTTTTTTTCCTCCACTTTGCTGTTATGCTTCTAATACCCTACAGATCACTGCCCTGCTGCCAGGAATTCTTCAATGCACCTGAGCCACATCCTGAAAGGGGGCAATGTGAATGCACAACAGACAAGACAGACAATCCATGTGCTTTTGGGACCAGGCTCTCTAACTTGCACACTTTCTTTTGCCTTGTTTGTATATATATACAGTGGAGAAACAAAACCTGGCAAGTGTATTTACCTACTGAGTAAGAAAATACATCACCTGGCTGGGGGGTGAGGAAGAGAACAATAAAGAGGGGCAATTTCTCATACTTGGAACTCAAACCCTGAACACTCTGCTCAATTCTTAAATCCCTGATCAGATAAAGGTCTTCAGCCTGAGGATCAGATTTCTTTGGCATGGTAGGAAAAGCAAATCTCAACCTGATACATATCGGCATACATCAAAAAGCAATCTCATGGTCTTCTGGAGGCTCGTGCCTGGAGGTATCAACAGAGAAGGCCAGTGCCAGCACAGCACTCTTCTTGGATGTAACTTATGAACACCCACAGTCGAGCAGTCACATCCATGCTGCTTCTACTTTTCTACCAACAAAAATATTTACCAGGCGATCCTGTTTGAGGGAGCAGCTCTTGCTTGTACTTTGACTCTGAAGCTTCATATCTTGAAAGCTTGTGTGTCCAGTGACCCATACTATCCCTTGTTTTAATCAAAGGGCACATCATAAAATCTATTAAACTGACAGCTGACACAGGAACAGAAAAGATTTAGATTTGAGACCAACTTCTGTATCACACTTGATAATTAGACTCTCAGCTGAGGACCAAGAGACACAGCGGAAGCTGCCCAGGGAGAAGGGTAAAAGAAAGAGATTTAAACTTCAATCCACGAAGCCTTTGCTAGCGGTATTTCATTTCTGGGTATTAGATCAACTTTCCTATTTCCTTGTTAAACCTGTACCTTGTGGAGAGAATGGAAAGAATGGATGTTTTATGAATTATAAATTCTGTAAGGCTTGCAAGTACCATAAAAACAGCTTTTAACCAATGTCCTATGGAAGTAACTAATTCAGCACTGACATCTTTCTGCTACTTAACATGGTTAAAGGTTGGCAAAAATAGCAGACAAAATGAGTAAGTAACCTGTCAATCCTGTGTTATTCTAGATAAAGTGCAGACGTATTCCAATTATCTGCACCTTATTTCCAACAGTTCTGCTTCAAAAATACAGCACATAATCTGCTCCATGTAGCTGTCAATCAAATGGACGAATTCCCTTCAGTTTTCATTGCAGATACGTCTAAAGCAATTGCACTTTGCAAGGGTATCCCAAGACTAATAACAAAACTTTAATTCAAATCACAATTTTTTCTCTGCAAGCAATAAAAAAGGTAGCTATGCTGATGGCATTAGAAAGCTTCTTAGTTCCTGTTTCTGTTTGCTTCAGGAAAAGGGTCACTCAGCACTTAGAAATGGAACAAAGAACAAGGGGTTTCATCAGTCTAAGTGTTATGGATGTCAGCTGCTTAACAGACCTGACCTTGCACAAACCTGCTCACCTCCCTGGATTCTATGAGCTTAAAAAAAAATCCAAGGACAAAGAGGGAAGGTGTAAAAACTCCGCTTAGGGAGACCATACAGCAAGACATTCAGACCACTCCAAGACAATGCAGAATAGTTTTGCAACATTACTAGTGCAAACTTGCATATGTACATCTGAGAAAACAGAGGTCAAGAACTGCATTCCAAATGACAGCAATGCAACACGAAGTAACATTTAAACATAAGCATCTATACAGCTGAAGTACAGAATGCTCATGTAATGCTATTTTAGTAGAAAACGTACAGGAGTGATCAAGAACAAACCTCTCCTCAAAGGGCAGGGCATGAAGTGTGTAAATCAAGTTTCCTCATAAACATACATGAGCAAATTAGATCAAGAAGTTATCGATAAATACAATCCTTCAAACAACACAAATGGAAGCAGCTTTTTATGGCAAGTTGAGGAAGAAGAACATAAGGAGGCAATTGCAACATGTTGGAAGGCAGCATTTGATTATTTGCTTTGACAGGAAAGATCAGAAAAACACTTTCCTATGCCTTTCTCAGGGACAACAACTGAAGAAGGGCCGATGATGACCAAGCAGCATTTGAGAACTGAGAAGGTGAAGATCATTTCTGCTGAAAATTAAAGTCATATCACTTAATTCAACTTCATAATGACATGATAAACAAGGACCACTAGGCAGAGGAACAGAATAGCTACTGTCATTTGATAAAGGAGAGTCATCAACCTATTTCATTTAAGAAATATGAGTCTGTACTGGACACATCCCCCAAAAGTAATGATACTTTTCCAGTGAAATACATAGCTGCACTACGCTTGGAGAAAAAATTGTCTTATCAAGATATGCTGATACCTCCCGAGTTTGCTGTGCTGAAACTGCTCACCTCACAGCCTGATAGAGCATGGCCCCCTCTGGAGACTGAAGCCCCAGCCCAGCTCCTGACAGGGGCTGTCCTTCCTCCACTCATTACATGTGCACACACACAGGCCCACGCAGCAATCCCCTGGGAAGCCTCTAATGGACTGGGAGAGCCGATTACTACTGGCTTACAGCTCAGATGTGTGCAACTGAAAGGCTTAACAAGCCTCCATTTCATTCTTTTTAAGTTAGTTTGAATGGGGGAAAATGAATGGTTATGAAGAACATCACCAGAAAAAGTGAGATAAAACACAATGCAAAGCAGTGGGATGATGCCTCAGGTCTCACTTTGTGGAATGAGGTCCATGCCAGAAGCCTCAATGCCTCCCAGAAAGGCAGAACTTACTCTTTATTTTCTCCCCAAACACCATGTCCTTCATGAGGTGGTCTACAATTTTTAAAAGAAAGACCAACCATCCTCTGCAGATCTAATATTATCAAAATCTGCTTTGGAGGTCACTCCCTTTTCTATGGCAGGTCATAGGGCAGAAAGGAGAGGAAAAGGTCCATCCCACTTGACCCCTGCCCATAGCACCAGCAGCTACTGGCCCTGGTAACACTACTGCTCCTCAAATGCACCATCTCAGCAGCCACTGGATCCAGGCAGGCAGCAAATGGCACTGGGAGCCAAAGGTGTCCCTTCAGGCAAGCTGCAGCCTGCTTTTACAGAAAATTTCAGCAGCATTTTCTTCATTACTTTCCCAGCAGGGCCAGTTTGAAGTGGCACAACATTTGCATTCAGAGAGGAGAAAACTAATTTTGTCATCAGAAAGCTGTGGAGAGATTTCCAGCAGGCTATCTCCAGGCACATGCCCACTGGACACTAATTTGTCCCCACTCCTTTGTGGCAGCTCCAACGCAAGCCCAACAAGGCACTGCCCAGACACTGGGACTTGGTTTTTGAAACCCCATTTTGTGAGGATATGAGAGGGCTGTGTTGTTCCCCTCTCTGTGTTCATTACTGCCACATTTCAGAGGTAACACAAAATGGAAAGCACTTGGGTTGGGAACAGCCAAAAGCAGCCCTTCAGCACTTGCTGAAAAAAAAGGATAAAAGTGGCACTTAAAGATCCAACCACAAAACCGCAGTACTACAGACTGCATATTGAGGGAGGTGTGCAACAGTACTGCTTTTTTTGTCTGTTCTCTTTTTAAATCAATACATGAGATTTAAATAAAGGAATAATTTAGAATACCTTACACCATTGCTTCATCTCATAGTATCTTAGGAAATTAACTTAATATCCACTATTGATGTATAAACAAGATATACAGTATCCTATATATCTTGGGATATCCCATTATCGATTTATAATCAGCCCTATCATCTATAAATTAAAGCTCGTGTCCCTGAAAGAGATGCTAAAAGGAGCGAGTTTCTCCCTGACTTTCAAGCCTCCTCCACTGAATCACACAGCTGAAGGTTCCATTTTGTTGGAGAAGGCTGTCATTCACGACATTATGCAGCACTGAAGGAGCCAAACAGATTAAATGGACATCTGCATTTCCAATCTGCTATAAAAGTCGTTTAATACCAAGCAATGTTTAAACAGTAAAACTGTCTGCAATTTCTGCTCTATAATCTGTGAGTAATCAATCAGTCTCAATGCTGAGCTTCTATTACTGCTTCTCTGCAAGTAGATGGAAAAATTTCCAGGGCACATACTTCTTATTTATACCCCAACACTAAAGAGGAATTAAACACTGATTCAGTCTGCATTCACAGTGATCCTGGCACACGTCAAGTCTCAGGCTTGTATTTTCAAAGCAAAGCACAGAAAGTACCGTGAAACATCCAGTTATGGCAGCTATTTGGCATTTTACTTCCCCTCTGAATGCACCACTGCAATAAATACCCTGAGGACTTGCCAAAACAAAACAGAGTAACCCATCAGAGCCCTCATCCTCATTCTCTTTGAAACCTCAGCACCTCAGGAGAGGTGCTCAGAGAAAGCACAGGATGCAGCTGTGGTCCCATGACACCAATGGAGTCTGGCTGCTTCCAGCTTGGGAAGCCATCCCAAGCGACAGCATCAAACTCAACATCTTTCTCAGACTTGTTGCTTGATGTTGTAATGACTGTGGGATTAAGACTGTGGTGCTGGGGATTCAAAGCCTTACTTCTTTTAACAATGCAATCTGTGCTGACAAATTTTGCTTAACATGTAAGTGTCCCTTGCTCTAGGGAGATACACAGACACTATGCAGAAAAGCTATGCAGATCAGCAGCTGGCCTCCCTGCTCAAGAAAACTGAAGGTGTTTCCATTTAAGCAGGGGAAGACCAAGAAGGAGACATGAGCACTCTGACCCAGCTACAGGATTCAGGTTGAGTGAGGCCAGAGCTAAAGACAGGTAGCTCCCAGAGGCTCAGTGTACCTTGTGACAGGGTCACACCTGGATTATGCTGCTGCCTCAGCTGAACGTGAGCAGGCCCAGGCCATCCCTCTTATGCAAGAGATGGCTTCCAGAGTGGATTAATGCTCAGCCTTTCCACCTTCCTTAATTCTGTTGGGCACAGGTTGTTGCAGAGTTCTCTCTGACATGCTATATAAAGTGTGACTTAACATCACCATCTGTTCAACCCTTTGATACCAAAAAGGTGACACCTTCCCCCCTGCCCCCATGCCAGGCTTCATGTGACAGAGACTCTTGCTTTTACTGAAGTGGTCATACAGATTGTCCCACAAACACACCAGGTTACACCATTCAATTCAGTGTGGCCAAAGTGAAACAGCTCTCCCTGACAGGGGTATTAAGGGTTGAATTCACACGTCTCAGCTGACAACTGCTTTAAAAGCACCACCTGCCCCATGTATTTATTCATCAATAAATTCTGAGTGTATAGCAAGTGCCCAGCATGGCGGGCTGGACCAGGAGCTCAGAAGATGGGCACTGCTCCTCACTCAGATCTGCTGCTGCTTGCAATCACCAAACCCCAGTGGTGTCTCCTACATGGGATGAGGGTTTCAGCCAGCCTCACAGGAAACTCCACAGCCTGAAACATAACATAAGCCTTGGATGAAACCTAATGTATTTTTCCAATGTTATCTGTATCTACTCCTACTCACTGTATCCCTCTGCCTGGCACAGGGAGACAAAGGATCAAAGCAAGTCCTTGAAGAGTCACGTACACATGCCTTTCCCTCTCAATACCTATGTACAATTAGGTTTAATCACTACAGATAGCACTCACTTGAAATTGTGAATCCGCTGGCCTCATGCTGGTTTATCCAGTTCAGAGCTTTGGCACTCTCAGATGAGACTGAGGAGGCAGAGAGACAAAGTCACTCTGTATTTCAAGCACGTAATTTTACTTCTATGCAGAGCAGCTAAATTTAGGACCAAAAGGTCCTTCTACACATCAATGGAGAGAGGCATACTCCAGCAGGGTGCTCACAGTCCTGATTTTATGTTTGAATTCAGACTCCTCAGTTAACAGTTGAACAGTCTTTCCAACACATGGTAAGCAAGGGAGTCAAACTCTGACTGAAATAGCATGTATGACATCAGGTTCCAGTAGGTCTGAGTGAGTTTTGGAATAATGGTAGAGAGACACATTACAAAACCAGCAGATTATCTGTGTCTTCCAAGGGAACAATTACTGTGACAGCAGCACATTTACAAGACTCTGAAAAAAACTCAGTATCTCAGAGCTGCCATGACATGTGCTGAAGAAAAACCCAAACCTCATGACTTGGGGCTCCAGACACATACTTGTGCAACTGATGGTTTCTATAAGAGATTTCTGCTCATTTGCAATGACACAGTATAACCCAACCAAGTAGGTGACTTGTCCCTGGGCTGGAACAGCAAATACTCATTTCTCTGGACAGTTTATAAGGAAGGGGAAAAATCGCAACCACAGCATAATTCCTGACTGCAGAGCTCTTTCAGCAAGAAGCAGCTGTATTTCTCTGGCCATGTACCACAGCAGCTAGTCCAGCTATATAAGCACCTGGATGTCACTGTCATGGAACTAAATATGCAGACTCGGCTGTATAGAATACCAATTCTGCTGGATAATTAGCACAGCATTATATGCCAAAAAAAAATTCTTCCAGGTAAACTTTTTACCTTTTCCTCTGCTTCTTATAGTCACTTGTTGATGGATTATCATAAATGCAAGGTGACCCCCGTGGCAGGGAAGAATGATGAGCAGGACTCCATGTTATCAGAAGGCTAATTAATTACTTTATTATACTATATTACATTGTACTATATTACACTATATTACACTACATCTAAACTGAAAACTGAACCAGAACTAAGCTGAAGAAAAACTCGTGACTGTCTGCTGACCGACAGTCTGGACACCCGCTTGGCCTTGACAGGCCAAGGAAACAAAACACCATCACTTTGGGTAAACAATCTCCATACTGCATTCTACTTTGGCACAACACAGGAGCAGCAAATGAGATAAGAATTGTTTTGATCATCCTTTTCTCTGTTTCTCTCAGGTCCAGAGAATGTGAATCCCACAATGGATATGAAAATTATGTTCTTCCACACTTGGAGAACTGTAACTCTCCTCCAGTTCTTAATTTTACCCTCTACGGTCATGAAAACAATAGTAACACAGATCCATTCTAAATGCCATCCAGGGTGTAGAGGAGAATACACCCTGAAAATAATGCTTTAGAAACAAGATTTTTCATGTGCCACTTAGAGGAAAGGAAACCAAAGGAGTAGCTGCATTGTGATACAGTCATTGAAATCCTCAAGACATACAACTATTCAGACTTGCCCTATCCCAGAAGGATGTAATGGTTTGTAAAACCTGCAGACTGTGTATTTTACTGTACCTTCTCATGCACAATGAGAATGAAGTATAATCTACTAAGGCTTAAAATTAAACATCCTGTATCTATCATGCCATGGGACAGAAACCAGTCAAACCAGTTCAAAATTCACAGTTCTCTTCTGTGTAAAAGAGCCTTGTATACCTATCAGTTACAGAATAGCAGAAAAACTGACCCAAAGCCCACCTCTAAAAGGGAGTTGTGCATGTGTTAAAAAGTCCTTGAAGTTTCTCGTAATTATGCATACCTATTCTACCTGCAGGCAATAAGAACTTACTCCCTCAGTGTAAGACAGCACTCCAGTTCCCATTCCTGTGCCACCTTCTTCACTTTAGACCCAGGCAACTGATAAATGCCCACACAGTATGAAAACCCCCTAAGGATACCTGCATATAATGCATTCACAAACAATGGTGTCCTGGTCAGCACAGATGAAATTACCTTACAGTGGCTTAGAAAACCTTCCAAAAGGGACAAACTGTCCTAATGTAATAGGAGGCTGTGGGAACAAACAAGGCGAGAACAAAAGAAGACAATTATACAAAAGCAACTTCCCAACAAAGGTCTGAGAGGCAATCACAGGATACTGGTGTGCTTCCTGGCCCCCAGCTGAAGTACCATCACTGCTCATCAGCAACAGGGAAAAAGGAAAAGAGAAAAAGCACAAACAAGCATGGAGAATTTAAAACCCATTCCTGGAGAGCCCAAACTGCCCACAGGGCCAGGCTTAAAGTGGGGCATTCAGTTTCAGAGACACCTACTTTTAGGCAGGTATTTGTATTGAGCTCTGTGCCCCAAATCCAATTTTAATCACTGGAAATCTTGTAGTTGTGGCCAGGGGAGTCCTGTTGAGCTTCCTAAACACAGGCATCTAGCACAGCTTGAGATGCCTCAGGCACACTGCCTTGTTCCCAATTCCTGCTTCAGATGGACAAGTGCCTCCTGCAGGTCCCACTGCACCCTCCAGGACTAGACCATGCAAACCTCCCAGTGCCAGAAGGTACCTCAAGTGTCACAAAAAGGTTAAGATTTTTTGTCTTCTGTGTCCTGTGCTGGGAGGGCTGGATTAGCAGGCAGAAGGAGGAGGCTCTCTCTGAACTGGTCTGTGGCATAAAAGACAAAAGACCCTGAATGAAGTTGTGCAGATGTCTGAAACACTTCTGGAATGCTCAGCTTTGCAACATAAACAAAGTTCAGCTTATCACTGTTCAGTGGCAGGACCCCTGCACTGTAAGGCAAGCTTTGGAGAGCCAAATCCCCACCTGCTTCTCACAGCAGCAGACATCAACCTAAACTTCTGCATCCTGTGTGTGCAAGATGATTACACAGGATACCTATGCTCAGAATTTTTTTCCCTCATCATTGTGCTTTTTTAACTAAAAATGCCAGGCACAGAAAGTTCCCAAACCTTCAAAGCTAATTTAAGTAACCTGTTGCTTCAAGAAGTGAAAAGAACACTAATGTCTTTGTAGCACAAATCTATTAGACAATTTCTTTAACAAGTAGAAAATCAAGAACCCAAATTTTCGCCCTCCTCCCCACAACTTCGGTTTGCTTAAACTGGTTATCCTTGCTTCTGTGAGAATCTGCAAGAGAGCCCTGAGAATCTGCAATAGCTCCTGCACCAGCGAAGAAACACGCCTGAGCTCTCCCAGTGGAGCTTTTCTATAGATCACTACATTCCCCTCATCCCCTGTTGCCTTCAACACATCCATGTCAGAGGCTGTGGGAGTGCAGGCTGCTGCACCAGCCACAGCTTCTTGCCAAGGAACAATCCTCCTCCCCTCTGCCATAATGAAAAATATGTTAGGAAGGACTTGAAGGCTGCAATCCCAAACTGGATCTTTTATAAAATAAGCAGCTGAAGACAGCAAAGTGAAGCATTACCAGCTGCCTGTATTAAAACACAGGTAGATCTTCTACTTCCAGAGCTTCCCATTGGACAGATCATCAGCCATACTTACACAGACATCAGCAATAAATCTTGGTGAACATCTCATTCTTTCTTCAAGGCCAGAAAGACAGGTCCAGGCAGAATTTGCCCAGACTGATGCCTTGTTACTGATGTTTCTGTCTTGGCTGGATTAAACCAGAAACTGGCCAGACAGGGGAGTCGATAGTAGCGCTCCCTTCCTCATCAAGGTGGTGATGAAAGCTCCAAATAAGGCTTCCAAAATAAATCCTACTACGACATTTTTAGGGCGTAGGCACACCCCAAAACCGCACAAACCAACAAGAGGGCTTTTGTTCTCTTGACTGAAGTCCAAGCATTTCAGAGCACTCCACTAAAGACCAACCAGAAAGACTACCTATTTCCTTCCTTCCCAGGCTCTCAAAAACCCTAGCAATAGTATCTTTCTTCGACCATAAATCAGACTGTCTACTAACACACTGCAGCATGGTTTGCAGAATTTAATTTGTACTGGCAGTCAAAAAAAAAAAAAAAAAAAGAAAAAGAAAATAGACTGTATACCATACCTCATTCACTTCTATTCAAAAATAGGCATTTTGCTTTATTGCAATAATTCCAGAGGGGATAAAAGGACAATTTTAGATTAAAAAAAAAAAAAACAACCCAAAACCTGTATACACATATACACAGAAAAGAAACACATTCAAAACCCCATTCACAAAGTCCAGCCATCACCAGAAAAGGACAAGTCCCAGATTTTAATTCCTTTATAGGCTTGAATTCTGTGATTAAATTAAACATATGAGCAATTAACTTTCGAGAAAGTATCATATAAGCTTTACTGCATATACAATTAGGAAGCCTGGACAGCTTCCTACAGAACAGCCATTCCCACAGGGGCTTTTAATTTCTTTTCAATACAAGTGCCTCTTGTGATGAACAAAAAACAATACACAAACTCCTCACAACAGCCTGAGGATCACAGCTCAGGCTGGGGCACAGGGGAAGGAACAGAGAATTTTTAAAAAATCTTTATTTAGAAATTTAGTAATTTTTAAAATCTTTATTTAGAAATTCAGGAAACTCGCTACACTTCTAAATTTCTTTGATTTTCCCATAAACTGTGGTTGCTGCAGTAACAGTCCCAGGTTAAAAGTCATAAGCAAGCTGCTTACTCTATATTCTGTCCTTTACAGCCAGAAAACACATTCCAAGTTAAAACTTGCTCAATGAACTCTATTATCTGGGCCTAAAATTTTTCCTGTCTAAAACAAGACATCATCTAACTGTTTCTACTGTTTTCAAATACACAGGCAAGATTTGTTTGTTTGTGTCTTCCTAATATTGCCTTGAACCCACGGCATTAAATCAAATGTCTCTTACTTAAGGAAGGAATGACATTATTTTCAAAATTGATCCAGCGTAAGTACTACATGTAAATTTAGATTTAGTTATTTGGGGTAGCTTTCCTAAAAAGCAAAATCTTAAGGCTGCTTCTGGCAACAGAAAAAAAAACACCTTAATTTTGTTGGAACTACTGACTGAGAGATGTCCCCTCTTCAACACCTGTAATGAAACCCACTGTGTTGGTTTTGCCTGGGATAGAACTTGTTTTCTTTACAGTGCTTAGTGTGGGACTGTGTTTGAGTTTGTGCTGAACACAGGGTTGACAATATAGCTATATAGTTTTAACAATCTAGGTTTGCTATTGCTGAGCAGGGCTTAAACACAGAGTCAAAGCCTTTTCTGCTTTTTGTACTGTCACAGTGGCAGGGGGCTGGGGTTATATGGGAAGCTGGGAGGAGACACAGCCAGGACAGGTGACCCAAACCGACTGAAGAGTATTCTGCAACATGACATCAGGCCCAGTAAATAAAGTGGGGAGAAGGAGGAAAAGGGAAGTGTTTGGAATGATGGTGTTTGTCATCCTAAGTCACCATCATACCTGATGGGGCTCTGCTCTCCTGGGGATGGCTGCCCATGGGAAATAGTGAATTAATTCCTGGTTTAGCTTTGCTTGTGTGTACGGCTTTTGCTTTCCCTGTGACACTGTCTTCATTCCAAGCCACGAGTTTTCCAGCTTTTACCCTTCGGCTTCTTTTCTCTCCCTGATCTCACTTGGTGGTTGGTGTTAAACTATGACACCCCACCTTGTGTGTGCTGAATCCAAAGCACAAAATATTATTGCCTTTGGAGAGGTAGCCTTAAATTATGGGAACTTGTTCCTGACAACCACTGACAAGAGAAAAGGAAAAAAAAGTTCAGGCTTTAGCATATTCCTCTAAGGTTATAGGTTGTGGAAATACTGAAGCCAAGCCTGAGGGATTTTTTTCCCTCAGAAATAATTAAATCACATTAGGAAAAAAAAATAGAGCAGAGGTAGCATACAAAACTATCTTTTATATCAGACACTAATGGAAAAGGATACAAAACCAAATAAGTTTAGGAAAACATTAACCTTAATTATACTGTGAAAATCCATAGCCGGTAAAACAATAATCCACATCTAATACCTACTTAAGTAAAACTGAGTACCTAGCTCAAGAGAACCCCTGCTTAAAAATTAAACATAAATAAACTGAAGCACAATACATTTTAAAGGCAGTGCTCTTAAGTACAGTCATGAAACAACAGTTGTACTACAGCATCTGATCTGAGATTGTGTTTAGAGAGAGATGCCATTAGAGGAACAATTTTATTAGAAGAGAATACAGCAATTCCTGCCAAGCTGTTTGATAGAAACCAGGCACCTATATAACCTAATCTGAACAACTTCCCATTACCAATACCACTTCCTAAAAGGAAGGCATTAAGGTTGAAGGGCTCTCACAGCAGCTACCACAATTCACTACACAGAGCAAAGCAATCTAGCAGAATTCTTTTTCTGAAAAGTAAAATGGTCATCCTGAGATGCCTTTCCAAATCAGAATTATTTAATGCTTCTAACAGAGAAGGACTTGTAGCACACTATAGAATTTGCAAGTAATTTAGTTGTTTACTTTTTACAGGCACTCAAATGGGACTTGTTATCCAGCCCTCCTCCTTCTACCTTAGCCCTTGGTCATGCTGAAGGCAACAGTGCTGTCACTTATGGTTTAGATAAAGAGACCTCAGTGCTCACTCAGTGCCCTGGCGAGAAATACTCTTGACACAGCGTGGATCTGTATTTTTATCTCTCCACAATCTCATTGAAGACTACAGCTTTCTTTTACACAGTTAAAGTATCAAGTTCTAGCAAGGAGGCTGTAACACTGAGCTCTCAGTACTCACCTCTCTTGAAACTCAGATTACCAGGAAAAAAAATGCTCCCCCCTCTTATTAGCCTTTTATAATGAAATAGCTATTCATAGATTCCTGAAATACCTGTAATTCTTTTCATTCACTAGGAAAAAACTCATATAAAGCTTAATGAATTGCAGAAACATTATACACTAACAAAGGCAAGATGCTTCAAGAAACAGGAGGAATGCTCATTCAGCATTGCACAACACTGAAAAAATATAGAAAGTAACAATGTTAAGAAAGGTATATTTTATAAAAAGTTCCCACAAAATATATGTGGAGGATATAGAAACAGGAAACTGTTTTGTAATGCATACACTTTCTAAAATTGAGTAGTTTGAATTATTGGAAGAGAATGAAAAATAGGAGACAATGGTAAAATATTGTTGTTTCCATACAAACCTGTCATAAACTGGCCAGTATAATATAAATTATACTTTCCTTGTCAAGTTCTTCAAAAGGCCAGTGAAGCAGAGTAAGGTGACATGCTAACAGAAATCCCAGCCTGCAGATTACACTGTGCTCTCCAACTCACGCAACACCCTTTTTGAGGCGTATTCCCACGGCATAATTGAGAGGAGAGAGGTCCAAAGCTGAAGCTTCACTTGGAAAAGGCAAGGTGGAACAACTTCCTCTGCCTATTTTGCTTTTTTCAGCATTATTCCAGCAGATGTCACAGACTCTGAAGGACAAATGGAGGTGATACCAACAGCTGGCACCAGTTAAGTCACCACACCGATACAATTTGGAAACCTGCTTCCCCAAGAGTCACACCAGAAGCATAGCTGCTGGAATTCATAAAATAAGGCAGATGTGCCAAAAAGAAAAATCATTTTGCCACCTAGACCTAGACCTAGCCTACTTCTAGGCACCACCCTCCCTGCGTTGCTGACGAGGCAGCCTCAGGAGCAGATCAGCCCTTCACTGCCAAGGACAGACCCACCCATGGGAGCAGCGGGCACGGCAGTGAGAAAATGGAGAAACAAGGAAGGAAGGAAAGGATACACTAGGGCAGGTGAAATCAAGGGGTAATTTCCCAGTATTCCCTTCAATAGAGTACCTCAAATTTTACAGTAGTAAAAGCAACCCAGTCGCAAAGATATATGATAAAAAGGCTGAGCAACTGCAAAAACAAAATATGATGAATCAAACAGTGACTGCAGAAAGGCAGCATTTCATCGCTAATATACCCCAAGAGGATAAATCATGGTGAAAGTCCTATTACATGAAAATTCAGCCACCTGGGAATTCAAACAGTTAGCAGCCAGATCTTTTTTTAATCACATTCATCTGTCATCAGGCCTAAGAGCAGAGAAGGAAGGATTTGACATAGCCAAATCCTCTGAAACAGAGCAGAATTGACTACAGGCTTCAGAGGTATGAGCTTACTGCACTTACTATGTGTGTGAATGTGCCTACAAATCCTGCCAGCTCCCCAGGCCAGGGGCAAAACAACTGGCTCGAGAGGAACACGCGAGTGGGCGCAGCTTCAAGCAAACCCTTAACTTCAATAAACCAGAACTCATCTGTGCCTGATGTACACGGGACAAAGCACCAAAGCTTCACTGGTAGGAAGCAGGAGAACCAGAAATATCAACAACTTCCAGGGACAGTGAGTACATAAGAGCAGAATTAGGGTCTCAGTCCCTGTGTCACATGTGACACAGATTTGGAGGACCCGCTCTGCAACGCTGCTGAGGTTCATGTGCAGCAGTACCTACAGCTGGTGTGAGCTGGCCAACTCAATGCTAGACCAAAGTCTTCAGCTGCAGATTCCCAGATGCCACAGTGAGACTCCAGACCTTGCAAACATCCGCTGACCTTGCCCTGAAGAGTATCCTTAAGCAAGAGCAAGGCAGTGGCCATCCAAAAGGCCGGGCTTCATCCAGGCCTGGGCAGCAGTACCAGAGACAGGGGAGAGGACATGAGTTTATCCCGACGCTGTTTAGTAAGTGAGTTTGGGGCAGGGGGGAGGATCTGCGAAGAGAGAAGAGCAGACAACTGCCAGTTACCAAGTAAGAAAAGCATGACTGCTTTACAAATACTTAGCTAGGAGAGCTTGGAATGGAAAGTATTACTTAACTGAAATGGGAACATGACACATGTTTTAATTCAGTCACACAAAGGAATGGAGAGTTAACAGAGTTACACAGGCAATTACAACCAGTGGTTTCCTTCATGTGAAGCACAGAAGAAACATCCTTTCTTCCAGTGAAGATCTGTAAGACTCACGAACTTCTGTCATTTTGATTTCCCCTCTCAAGGGCTGACCAAAGTAAATGAGCCACTTGTACATCACTTTCTTCTGGAGTTACTCATCTTTTCCACTGAGATAATTCCATGTTTGTCTGCAGTGATCTGCATCCCCCATCTCAGCTGCATTCCTAACTTTTATTGCCGAACGCAGCATGTAAACTGCCTTCAGTATATAAAATTTACTTTTTATAGGAAGCAACAGTTCCTAGGACAAACTTGCATGCAGCCAGCTGCCTGTTCTCTGCATTTCTCAGCTCCTCCTGCTCAGCCAGCTCCTCTCAACACAACACTTTGTGACTTCGCCTTACTTCCACCTTTTCACTGACACAACACTGAATAAAGCAACCAGTGCAGTGTTACTCTAAGTGTTCACACCATTCCATGCTTATAGTGAATTTTGTACCATTCTCTCTTCCCTCCAGAGCACTAAAATTGCTTACATTATTTTGTAAGTTCATAAACAAACTAAGCAGCAGACAACAGAATACTCTGGCCTCTCCCGGATCAATCCAAAACTGTGAAAACACTTCATGGAGCAATTTAATAGAGCCAACAAACCCTCCAAGGAACATATTTGGTCAGTTTTGGCCCTGTATCCTGCTATCACTTTTGTATTTTGCACCTGTGACTCTGAACTTGGACCTTTATCAGATGCCTGCACTCACTTTATGCACAACAAGGATTCCCACCAGGGACTCCATCTGGGCTTGCTCAATGTGCTTAACTTAGAGCATGTGCTTAGGCAATGGACTGCATCTGATTTGATTTTTTGAAGTTTTTAATTCATGCTGAAATAAACTGCTCTGAAAATACAAGTTCGCCTTATTTTTTCTTTTATTTACTTTTTTACAACTCCAAAATACTTTAGGACACCATACAAATAAGTGCTTGTGCTTTAAACCCTTAATATCTTTTTAATTAGCATCATCAACAATTGAGCAGTCCTAATAATGAGATACACGCAAAAGAAACAAAAGAATAACATCTGGGATCCATCTAACCTGAACATCACCACCAGCCTCTCCAGAGAGTACCTACGGCACACATCCAGCATGAGGCCCAGCAGGAGCCCACCTGTCACAACACAAACACCATCACAGTTACATAAAGTTTTATTTAAAGGTCAACAATCATCAGAAGCTGAAGAGATAGAAGTGAGGTGATGGATCAACCAGTATTTAGTGTTATGCAACTGAAAGACTCTTTTTCAGCAGTATCTAGTCATAAGTAGAGACTGGGATTTTCCTAAATCCCAGCAAAATAAAGACCATCACCCAGCAGAGCAAAGCTTGTGCACTAACAGATGTAGACTGCTGCACAAGGAATCACTGCCATTTCAACCTCTCTCCCTTGATGACTGAAATCCTCAAGCATCCTAATTTATCTTGGCTTCTGTTACCGATGCCACATGGCCAAGCCCTGGCCCACAGGCAACGCTTATCCCACATGGCCATCACATGCCAATGGCAGGGCCACCCAGACCTCCGTGGGAGGAGGAAAGGCTCAGGGACCATGGGGCACTGTGGGGCTCCCAGCCACATGGCCAGTTCACCTGCTCCCCTGCAAGAACACAGCTGGCAGCAGAACCATGAGCCTGCAAGCCACCCCAGCCCTCCTCCACCTCTGCAGAGGTGACAAGGGGGCTTGGGGCATGAGCCCCAGGGGAAGCTCAGGGCAGGGCTCAGGCAAGAGGGCTGTCCACCCCACTGTGGACACTAGGGATGTACTTGGGAAATTAGGATGGTCACAATTCTCTGAATGCCCTTTTGCCAGTTCAAGCATCAACTTAATATGGGGTTTAATTTCATTAAGCCATAACCATGAAACAGCCAATACTTGTTTGCATCTAATAAAGTCATCAATGGATACTGAGCATGACCAAAGCACCTTCCTTTCCCATGTAAATGAAGTCCTGCTAAACCTAGATCCTGTGTGCACACAGAGATATAACTACAGAAAATGGCTTGGCTTGGAAGAAAAGTGAAGAGAGCTGTGAGCACGTAAGGAACTTTTTTTTTTCAAGAATCACTTCAGTGAAGTCTATTTAAAATAAATCTCTTTTGAAAGGCATTGTAATGAAGTTCTGCGTGCTTGTCACCACGCACTTTTACAGGACATACTTCAAAGCATTTCCTTTCTTTGCTGAGATGCCACCTAAACTTCTGTCTTTTTCTGTCACGCCGTATTTATTTTTGTTGCTCAATGTTTATTCCTCTATAAATCAAAGTAGTAGAGAAATAGAGGTGCATATATTTATTATCAAAACAGTAACAGGTCAGCTATCTTTGTCATGCTTTCACTCTAAAAAAACACCATTCCATACGCTGCTGACGCGTATGGAATAACCTGACATTATTCCATTCTTCAGTATCGCTAAGAAAAAAAAACTCTAGCTTTTTTTCTTTTTTCCTTTTCCCCTCTGGAATAAGATCTCCAATTCCTATAACACAAACTTCACTGAAGTCAATGGCATTTGCTCAGGTACAACCAACAGTAAAAGCAATACTAAGCATCCCAATGGAAATTAGCAAATGCTCCAGTAAATTTTGCTCAGAAGCACACAAGGTGAAAGATGCTATTAACATGAGCTACTTTATGCTGCAGTGCAACACTGCTCAACACTCAGTTCAACACCATCTTGATCCCAATTCTTCAGTAACTAGACTAACTGATGTGATGGAGGGGGAGGAACAAATACTGGTTTGTGGGAAAGAGGGAAGGAAGAAAAAAAGTCATCATATAGCAGTATATAGCTTACAAAACTGCTTTTTCCTATACAGATTCAGAACATAATCATGTTTTACAAAGCCCGAATCAATACATTTTCATCCAGAGGATACGAGAAAGTTGAGGTTTATCCAGTTCTACAACTTTTCTATTTGCATTCAAACAGACAACATCAGGTTAGGTTTCCCCACAACTTAACTGGCTGCAAGGTCGGCCTGTACCTTTCCAAAACCAGAGGAGTTCCTGCCTGCCCAGGTGACCCTGCCAGGCTGCCCACATCATCCTTAGGGCACCTTTCTGACCATGCACAAGATGGAAGAGTCTGGGAACAGGCACACAGCTGCAGGCACCATGGTCCCAGTGCTGCTGTTCACCCACAGCATGCTCAAGAAGGAGCCACTGCATTTGCTGCATTGCATGAATGCCTGCAAGCTACCAGATGAATTATGCAT
Source organism: Peucedramus taeniatus (assembly GCA_013400575.1). Taxonomy (NCBI): domain Eukaryota; kingdom Metazoa; phylum Chordata; class Aves; order Passeriformes; family Fringillidae; genus Peucedramus; species Peucedramus taeniatus. The sequence goes on from WBNO01014257.1 coordinate 292,398, forward strand.
TTGGGATAGCACCGGTTTCTATTTTCGTGGTGCTGAGATGGCCATGTGCAGCTGGAGGTCTGGACTCTATTTTTTTTTCCAAGCAGAAGACTTAAAATACTTCAAGTTTGCTGCCTGAGGGTGGGAAAGCTTATGCTATAAAACAAGAACCTTCTCACATTGTTATGAGAGGTTCTAATTTAATGTAACTGGGGTAATGGGTAGCCAATTTTAAGAGGGTGGTTTGGTTTAAATATTAACTCTAGTGGTACATAAGGCTTTATTCAAAGGGTAAGTTCAGCTGCAAAGTGACAGTCGCAGTTTACAAGTGTGACACAGCAGAGAACTGCCTTGTAATTAGGCCCTTAAAAGTTACTTTTAATCCTCAAAGTTTCATATGCTGAGGTCTCTTTAAAAAAAAAGAAATAAAACCTCACACGGAACACACTGACTGAAAAGAAAATTAATAAAATAAGAAGCATTGACTTTTTTATATGGTAAAAATATATAACTAAATCCATATCCATAATCCGGGCAGATCATGCTGATGTGTGGAAATCCCTGAACTGCTGGGTAACAGGGACTGTACATTTGAAGAAGTAAAGTCCCTACCTTGTTTTGACTCCTCAAGGCAAGTCTGCAGGAAACTGCCAATTAATGCATAAGCAAAATACCACTTACCAATCATTTCTTTTCAAAAGACCCAGCAACACATCCCAAGCTGTTGTTTGAGGCTAGATTGCTACGCCTTTGCTGATCATGGTAAAATCAGTTCAAATTTTGGGGCTGATCTTTTCTTTTGCTTTGTTTGTATCTAGTCTGTTGTTTTTTTAAAGAAACAAACCAATACAATTCTGGGCAATTCCTTTTGGTTCCCCTTTGCTCTGCCTTATAAATGGAGTTTGGCCTTTGCCATCAAACAGCCATAATGCATACATATGAATTAGTTTTCCTGTCCTGTAGGAAATCCTGCCTGCTCCAGACTGAACTCTATATGCTTTCACCCATTCTGAATGTTCTGGAAAATGCTATCTGTAGTACACCCAGACATCCTCTGACACTAAAGATGAACAGCAATCCAAAATAGACTAATGCTTCAGTACTGCTTTCCTACTTCCCTCTCCACAAAGACTCTCTGGTCCTAAAAAGACACTTGTCAATTCTGGATACTTAAGCTTCAGAGGTGAATCTATGGACATTTAAAAAGAGATTTTAAAAAGAAAAACATGTTCAGAAACTCAGCTGTGTGACACGCATAATATTCACCTATATCCATCAGTAAAAACCACAGCATTGCTTCAGTAGATGATCCATTTCAATCCTCCCTGAGAAACAAATTAGTATCTCTAAAAGGATTTGTCTTGGAGAACTAGCCCCTTTCTGAGTGCTGGGAAGTGCCAGATACCCACATCTCCATCCAGACCCGCTGACAAGCACTGAAAAGGGACATTCCAACAGCAAGCAAAAAGCAGCAGGTGGGAAAGACATTGCCTCATGTAGATCTGGGCAGGGAGGGCAGGAAGAGAGATGAGATGCCTTCCCAGCTGAAGCTGCCTCCTGGAGAACCTCATTCATCAGGCATGAATGACTGATATTTAGCAGCTAATAAATATTTATCAGGTAAGAGCTAAGTAAGTTTTAATATCTCATTTAAAGTATTAGCTGATTTTCACCATGTAAGTAAGAATTTATAACCATATGCACTGTAATGCATAGACTTCAACTTGGTTAATTCATATACTGAAAGCCCTGAATAACAGATTTTCAAAGATAAAACTGATAAGATACAGGTAGTGTACTTCTTAAGTGAGCATAACAAAGTAATAACTGATTTGCTCTTGCTGCATGTGGGAAACCGGGAAATGCCTCTTGCTGCTTTGGATGGGCTGAGACCCGGCCAGGGGGCTCGGAGAGCTTGGCACAGAGCCCAAGACCCCTCTGCCCTTGATCTCGAGCCATGGAAACAGTTACCAACTTTGGGTGAGGAGTTACAAACCAGGGAAAGTAGAATAAAATGAGTAGCTTATTACTGAGTAGAGAAATAGAATGTTAAGATTCATATGAGAAGTGCACAGGGGGGTCAAGATGGAGGAATCTGGGTGTGTACTGCCCTCCTTCCTTCTTCATTGTCTCCATCCTCTTGGTGATGTTGGCACTTTGGGATTGGTTTAGAGTAGAAACACACTGTCTAACATAGGTGATAGGTATTGGGGAACAATGGTAAGCAATGTCTATGCAGTTTATAGTATAAAAAGACAACACAGCCCTGAGGGCAGGCAGTGTGCCTTGGACTGGCCTGCTGAGAGCATCTCAGCTGGTCAGGGAGAACATGTTATAGATAAGAAATAATAAACAACCTTGACAAGGAAGGCCAAGCAGCTCTGACTCTTTCTTGGATCACCCGGATGTGAAAAAGGACTCTTGGGAACATCCCAGGGCAGGGGGATCCCGAGAGCTGCAGAAGGAGCTAGAAATTACTTAGATTATGCTTAAGTTGCCATGACAGCCATATCAGTTCATATGCATTTTCATCTCAGTTATTTGTGGTATTTGTGTTTTTTTCTACCTAAGCAGTCAGGTCCAACTTGCCAGTCTGTCCCACTTCTTCTCCTAGTGAAGGTGGTCCTCTGTTTTCACAAGAGCTACACAAGAACATCCCCACTTCCTGGGTCATCCTGTTAAGTCCCACAAACAAATCCACCATTACCATCTCTCCCGTTACTTGCAACACTATCATGCTTCCCTGATGAAGGAAGGGTTTGGAGGAGGTGAGCAGCTCAGGGACTGGTGAAAAGTCAGCTTTCACCTTCTGGCACATGTACTGGGAATGACAATGCCATGTTCACTTTCCATCAGTGCTTGGCTCTTGGACAGAGTAGAGTGAGGAAATGACCGTAGTCACATCCTCCATGCAACAAAAACAAAACCAAACATCAAGCAAACAAAAAAACCCAACAAAAACAAAAGTAGAAGGAATCAGAAATCACAGTATATGGATTTTCTTCAAGGTTTTCCTTTCTTTTCAGGGAAAGCTGCCTCTCACCTATCTACTGTTGCAGCCACTTCCAAAACATGCATAATCTTCTGGAATAGCATTCATTAACAGTTTTGAGCAGTCACAGAATGGTTTTCAGCATGTAAAGTCACACCATGGTTCTTATCTTTCCTTGTGTCTCTCCATCTGACTTTCTCAGTGCCCTCTGTACACACAAGAGATCAGCAGCAATAACACAGCATTACACCATCACCTCTACAAAATCCTCAGCAGAGTTTGACACTTTTTATTAGTTGAGGGAAGATCTCTCCACATTGGCAATACAGACACCCAAACCATCTCTGTTAGCAGGAGTCAGCTGAGAGGTAAAAGTGAACAGAAGTTGATACTTTTTTCTCACAGGAAGTGCTGAGACACCATCCCTGGAGTTCCAGGCTACTTTACCCCTAATTTATGCTAATTTTACTAGAAATCCAGTGTATTTATTTACTGTGCATCAATCCAGCCATTATCATAGAATTAAAAAGTAATTTGAAATTAATGAAAGGAGGAAATATGGAGGAAAAATACTTGGATTTGATATCTGTGGTATTTCCAAGACTGCCTGGAATTGCAATCACAGTGAAGAGGGTATGACATAGTAACTACATATTTACTTGTTTGACCATGATGCTGCCAAGAGACACACTGTCCTTTGGAAAATGTCATCCATTTCACAACTTTCCCAAAAATACGCTTTCTTATGCTTTTGTGAACATCCTAGCATACAAACACAAGCATCAAAAATGCAAGAAAACTAAGAGTCACACACTGCCAAGTTTCTTAATCACAGGCTTCTTCTCCCAGCATTAGAAAAAAATAAATCCTGCTTTGCTTGGCATGCCAGTGTATTATTTTAAATAAGCAGAAGGGCTGAAAGAAAGTCTCCCTTCATTTCCTAATCCCAAGAGAAAATGGAGGAGTTATTTCCAGAGCATGTACTCAATGACCATCCAATGAAGCCCATTAATTTTGGTCAGTCATCATAAGTCCTGCACCACACCTAATGAACACACTGCCTTCTTCTGATGCATCTTACACTGCCTGAAGGAGAGGATTTAAAATAGTTATTGAAGAAGAAAAAAAAACAGCCTTAAAAATCTTATTAAAACAACTCTCTAATTTCCTTGGTTTGTTCCTCCTCCATTGGAAGATGTCACCTCATGCAAGAAATCAGCCTTACAGTTTCAGATTCTGCTTGTATTTTAAAGAAAAAAAACCTCAAGAATTTGGACAATAGGGACTTATGGCATCTCTGCTGCACAAGTAGGGACTTGGCACACCCCAGCCATCCTCCTGCAAAGGTTAAATAGTTCCCCAGGAAAGCCTGGATGCATCACCCAGTCTTCTGCTGATGGGGAATTTGCTATTGGGGCGCCTTGTGCCCCAGATCTTCAATGAGCAAAAATCATGAGGCACCAAACTTGTTTGTCAGATCTTCATGCTTTCTCACTACTGAGCAGTTTATCCACTTCAAAATTAATCTCCTCCAAGAGCCTCTGCAGAGCATTGGCTTCGTTCAAGTTAGGTGTGACTGAGAAAAGATAAAAGGATAAACGAGGTGCTTTGAAACAGCCGAGCAGCTGAAACCCAGAAAACACGAAGTTCATGCTCTGCCAATAACTTAACTCTCATCCCATTTCTTCGCCCTGACTGGAGTATCAGCACTGCTCAGAGCATATTTTAAAACTCTGGAAACATTTCATGCAACTGACCACAAATGAAGTAACACAGATGTGCTTCTCCATAAGCTGGAGAGGCTCTTAGGCCAGGGAAAGGTGGGTTTTCAGTCACACTGGCAGTGCAGAGGACCAGGAAGGCTGCATGGAGGGAGCAAGGAAGGAGTGTCCTGCAAACTCCACAGCTGGAGGCTGCCCAGCTTCCCTCCTGTTACAGCCAGCTATTAAAATATACTCAGTGAAACTCCTAGTGCATTTTTCAGACCTGTGTGAGTCAAGTTTGACTCAGATGATTTTCTCATTGTCCTTTACTCCTTCTTCTTGCCTTTCCTAACCCAGAAGAGGATGTGGCAGTTGGATGTAACAGCTAAAGCTATGCTTTCTGTACAGTGCAGCTCAGCAATTAGAAGATTACTCTTGGCTTTACCCCCTGCGATTTTTAAGTCTCTTATTTCTGCTGTCTCTACAGATTCAGGCTTCCCAGCTCAACCTCCCTTCTTCTCATGCAGACCCTTCCTCAGGTGCCAGAGAAAGGGTCTCTCTGCCTCAAAGGAAACCACAGCTTACAGCCCTCTGACTGCTCTCAGAATAAGCCTCTGGCAGACAAAACTCTCATTCTTTTTGAAGGGATGAATATTAAGAAAAGGCTTTGTACCAGATGATTATTCCCAAAACTTTACTCGAAGTCCCACAATAAAGCCCAGGACCAGCATATTCTAATAATCTTATTTATCCCATTCTTTCATAGGAACTTCTCCCCTACACAGGCCTGCCCTTCGTTACTGGAAATAAACTGCACCCAAACCTCACCAAGGTATTTTTGTGGGTTTTTTTTTTTCTGTGGGTAAGACACCCACATGAGTTTTTGTCAAAAATAAAATAAACTGTTAAATAAAATAAACCTTAAATAAATTAAACCTTAAAATAAATTATTCAAAGGGAGGTAAAAACAGAGCTCAGAGAGGATTCTCATACCCTGCTCCTTAAACAAGGCTTCTCCTATACAGCACATCAAGGCTATTTCAAGAAGCACCTCCCATTTTTCACCCCTGAGTATGTCAAAGTGTGTCAGCTTAAGAAGCCAAAGAAAGAAATGATTACTTAAGGGCAAGTGCAAATACCTTGAAGGTGTGGGAGTGAGCCAGGGTTGGGTTAACAGGTTGCTCACCACACAGGGTATGGAGAGGTGTGCATCCACACAGCAGCTGCTGAGGCACAGATAATCCCAGCCCTCCCTGTGCTAGGCTCAGCATCTCCAGAGGGAGCACAAGCACCCGGGGAGAAACTGCTTCCCTCCCTGCACTGCAGGCCTTGAGTATGGCCATTAGCTCACACACACGTTCACACTCCTGGGGTAGCAACACTCAACATTTTCCCCTCTGGTATCCATGGAGAGAGATTAGCACTCCTGTATTTCATTAGCCAGGAGTGCTAAGTAATCCACCAACTCGTGGAAAGAGTAAAAACACTGAGGTTAATGTATTTGGTGAGGCTCTGTTGAATGGTTGGGGTATTTTGTTTCAGTATAGCATAAGGAAAGCAGCTGTCACCTTGATTATAGTGCCCTCGGTAATCTGACACTTCAACTAGTCCCAACTTCAGGCGGCTCCCCCTCCACTGGAGCGAACACAGTTACTGATCACTTAAACAGACAAATGGTCATTTGCACAAAATAAGTTTTGAAGTGAGGCTGTAGATCAGAGGAGGGGCAATTTGCACCCATCATTCCCATCCTTCCGCAGTCAGAAGGGAGAACACTGAAGTCTTCCAAGAAAATCCAAAGAAAGAGAGAAATGCCAAACTGCAACATTTGGCTCCACACGCTCACTTTCCAAAAAGCAAAGGGGATGAGGGATGCAGCGCTCAAATCATCCACGTCTGCTGAAACGCTTGGTTTGCATGCTCCAGCGCTGTCGAACGGACACAGCTGATGAGTCAAAGATGGAATTAGCATCCCTGATACCGCAACTCTTTTCCAGCCCAAACCAGTCACCTCCAGGCTTCTCCTTTAATTAAGGTCTGGCCAAGACATGTCAGCAGTCCAGCATCCCCTTCCTGCCAACAGCTCTGCCAATACTTTGGTCACTCACAACCAACTCCTCCCCACTCCCTCTTTTTCACTGCTGTGAGCAGAAGGATTCCTGAGAGTGGGCAAAGGCCCAGAGCCGGCCCGGATTTTCAGCTACCTTTTCTTCTGCTCTTGGATCTCGTACTTGCAACATGAGACTGAAGAGCAGTGCCAATGCTAACAGTTACCTTTTGTGCCTGATAGCACAAAAGCAGCAGGAGGGAAAGAAAAAAATCAGTCTAATGAGGTTGGAAGCACAAGAGATTGCAAAGAAAAAGAGGAAATAAATAACTTAAGGTATAAATTACAATTAAGTGCACTACGGTTACCATGTACTGTGCAGTATTTTTCAGCAATATCACCAACACAAGTTAAAACAACCCACACTGAACAAAAAAGCAACACTTCTAGTAGGAAACTGCTAGTCTTACACCACCACTGTGGTGATAATGGCATGAGAAATTGTACAAGTGACAGGTCAGACAGAATTTAAAAGCCTCTGGTTTTTGTTGCTCTGTTAGTTTTTATTTTCTGATAGAAACAGTCTACACCAACACAGACAGTAACACAGAGCACGGCTCATCCCTGCAGGTACACTCTATTTTGCCACTGTTGAAAAATAAACTTGTTTTCTCCCCATTTTCTTTTGAAGACATAAGTCCATTAAGATATGTCTTACATCTGCTTTGATTTTTCCAGAGGAAAGTCAAAGCACTTATGCTTTATGCTTTAACTGATAAATTTACATAGCTATATGGACAATGCCCTATAATTTAATAATTTATTTCCCTTGGAAAGAAAGCAAACTTTTATTTATAAGCTGCTTTACATTTTAGAGGTTTTCACTAAAATAGAAGTTCAGCATAATACGAAGCCTTTACTCACAGGTACAGAGCCAGCACTGAACTTCAATTAATCACAAAAAGATCCAGCAAATAAAAAGAAGTCTTAAGGAAAGCTAACTGACAACTGCAAAACAGAGGAGGACATGTCTCTGATAAACTGAACGTCTTTTCTGTTAAGCTGAGTACTGTATTTACCACCTGGCCTGCAAGGGCTGCTTTTATTCAAAAGCTCTGCAGTAAAATATATGCACGTGTAGAGGATGAAGACTTTATCATTGAAACCTTCTGCAAGAAATTAGGGGAATGAGAAAGACTCACACACTTCTGCAGTAAAATTAGGTCAGGACGCCTTTGAACGGCTCCATTTGAAGGCTGTGCCAGACTTCAGATCAAATACTTTTTACTGCATTAGACCCAACGGCTTAAGAGATGAACTTCTATACTGCTGATAATTATTACTGGTATTATGCATTGCTGCTTCCTTCTCCACCTGTGGATAATTATAAATAGCCTAGATTTTCCAGTCCCTGACATATGCCACTTGGTTAACAGCACTTCCAAAACCTATCCTTTAAAACCACAGGTCACACATTCCAAATATGACAACCGCGTAACTCCACAGAGATCGCTAAATCGTGACCTGCCCCACACATGCTCTTCTCTAAACTCTCCCTGAATACACAGAGATGGCTAAATGGCATTAGCATCACAATAATTAATGATGTGAAGCTGTAAAGTGCCAAGCTGGTGATTCAAATGCAAACCTGCCTCTGCCCTCCTGTGCCTAGGTACAGCCCTGGACTGTGCAACCAGGGAACATCACTGCCAGTGGCTCCATCACCTCCTGATGGGGCTGGTGCTCTCCTCCATGCCAGCTCTGGCTCTTGATGGCCTTCAGGGCTATCTGCAAATAAAACAGTCCAGTAGCCAAGCTGGGAGGGAAAAGACCAAGGAAATGTCCTCAGATATATAAGGCAGTTAATTATATGCCTCTTCCCTGCTCAACTTTACTGTTCACACCCTGAGGAATACGCAATAGAGCCCACCAGATCCATATCCAGTCATGTTTGTGTAAATTTTCATTTAAAAAAATCAATCTATAAGTAACCTACAACAATGCCCAAACCTCAAAACTAATTCATCGAGTCATTCAGAATTTTAAGTCTTTAAAAATTCAGACTTTTCCTCAAGGTTTTTAAGCTCTTGAAATTCACAGCTGAATTCACTCTAGCAAACTTGGTCCTTGGGAGAGTTGTTGAGATACACCAAAACATCCTACTCCGGTTTCCTATTGCTCCTTGTTTTGCTCTCCTGTTAAGTGACACTACTAATTGTACAGCTGCTACAGCTAGCTGCCAGAGACTGCTCTAAGGAGGTTTTCCAATTAGATTAGCTGAATTGAATAATGAGAGAGAGAGAGATTAGCTTTTTCTGTGCATCTCTAGGAAGCCATAGAGAAATCCATAAAAATACTCTTGCTAATCCTCCCTTAGGACCCCTCATCTCTGATCACAAATACAGAAATGCCATGTGAGCAACTTTACTATGTGGGAACTATGCCAGCTCTGACTGCCTGTACAGCAACAACCTTCATGACAAGGGATCCTACCTACTTGTTTTAAGAATGACAGTGTCTGCCAGAAGTTCTCCTCAGTCCTTGTCAGGATCCTCAAGTCAAATACATTTACCAATGTAAACCAGAGGAGGCAAGCCTCAGACATTAGGTGAAACAACAAGAAATGGCAAAGAAGCATCACAGAGACTCCTACCTGTACATTACAGAACCACCACATTTCTTTCTCTAAAGTAAGGAGATTTTTTGTCATAACCTAAAGCTTCCAAATTCTTTCAGTGCAGATAGAGAAAGTCAGAGGAAAAAAATCAAAAATTAAATACTGACTGGCATGAAGTCAGTAGCATCACAAAATATTCAGAAACCCAGAAGATTTCTTTAACCCACAGACAACATCAATGGTTCTCAAAAAAAGTATAAGAAGATCTACATCACAATTAAGTTTATGCCACCAGGCAGAAGACCAGTTCTAGGTGTCCACCAGAGGAGACCTACATCAAGATGCCAAGTTCTTGCCGAGCTTTTGGTTAAATAGGAGAGAGATGGTCAAGCAACATCAGTGTCAGCACAAAACCCAAACCAACCAAGGGTAGAATAAGCTTTTCAGGCTGTGAATTATTGTACGAACAAAACCAAAAGAAAATAAAGGTAACTTCCCTTTTCTAATGCCCTACAGCTGTGAAACAGACAAGTGGCATTTTCACGTCAGCAATACTGTTAAGAGTACTGCCTCAAACCATTCTGAATCAAATACTCTGTGTTACCAAGAGCTCTGAAGTTCCTTCCACCAGGGAGAGCAAATGGCATGGGCACACAGCAGCCTCTCCACCACAGCAGAAAGGCTATTTATTACTGAGCCTGAACCCCACCAAAGGCAAAGATCCCCCTTGCAGACACAGCCCTGCTCCTCAACAGGGCATGGCTGGTTGGGCTAAACAGCACCAGAGAAAAACACCTGCAATAGGCAGCATGACTGGAGACAACTCAACTTCCAGGCCCTGTCTCCTCCAGCACCTGCAGACTTTAAGGAGGTAAGTCTGTTTTTACCAGGTGACCAGGGAACCTACTTTGCTCACCCTCAAACCCTGCACAGTCAGACCATCAAACAATACTGAGATGTCAAAACATTATCCAAACACCAGCCATGAGTCTTCATTATTTAAGGCTGTGAAATAATGGATCTCTTCATAGTGAGTTATCAGATTTGTTCCTTCTTCCAACACCTCCTCAGCATTCCTCCCCTCTGCACACCAGAGGAGGCTCTGTGCTGCAGGAAGGACCACAGCTCCTACCATCAGAGCAAAAAACCATCTCATGGTTTGCCAGAGGGCTTCGTCACTGCCAAACTCTCTGGAAATTTCTGGAGACATCTGTCATGTTTCCATGCAGCAGACAGACAGGTCCACTGAAATATTTTGGTCAAAAGCCATAAAAAGGCAAACTGAATTGCAACACAGACAGATAATTTCTGCTGAGCCAGGAGTCCATTCAGGTCACAGCAGCTCTAGTGGGACCTCACAGTCTGGTCAGGTCGGGTACAGACCTGTGCTAACCACTATTCCCAGTTTTTCTCTTTAGACCCAAATTTTTCCAACTCATTCACATTTTGCAGTGATGACTATGCCTGTCCCCTTACCAGGGCTTTGAGGGCAGAGAAAAGGCTGTGCTGGAGAATCAAACCAAAAGCACCAATGACAGCTATTGAGGATCAAATCATACATATGGGGGAAAATTTATGAAACTGCTGTATTAAATTACAAGTGAAGGAACAAAAAAAAAAAAAAAAAAAAAAAAAATTGAAAAAAACACTTTTTGTTTAAGGCTTTTTTTCCTGGTAAGTGAAGTCAGAGAGGCTGCTCCTTCCACACTAATTCAGGCCAAGAAAATTATTAACACAATTCTGAGAGAAACTTTGTTCTGTTTATTTAACTGGGAAGCATGTTCTCTGGGGCATTTCTTGTCCTGACACTTGAAAGACACACACACATCAGAATAAAAAAAATTAAAATATATGTAAAGTAGAGTCCCATATAGAATAAAGTTCTATATAAAACACATAAACACATGAAGTTTCAAAGATCTTTCAAGCTAGAGCTGCAACAGCTGGAGAGAGGTCAGTGCTGAATGCTCTGTGGAAGACAGTCTTTATGAAAACAATTTCAAAAGTACCCCAAGTGGTTTCATTTCATGACATTTTAGATATCACATTCAAAAAAAAAAAAATCAGCCTTCGTGGATGAGAAATAATCAAAGAGCACATATCTGGAAAATCATAAACAGTTTCACCAAAGACAAGAATTTACAATATATACATGGCACTTTAATAACTTTTGCTGCCTATCTCCAGGACTAGCCATTTTTCTTGTTATACCATGGAGAAGGAGATTTGAGAGTTGCAGATGCTACATATGCTTAAGCTACCAATTATTCTCAGGCATAAATCTTCTAACTTCGGATGCTGCCTCAGCAGTTCCTGAGAACTTTACACCTTCTCTCAATGACATTTACACAAGCCTGTAACCAAATTCCACACACGCTGTTCATGGATGCTCCTTCTCCTTGCTGGACAAACACTTTCCTTTGTGCTTGCACTGCCACCACCGGCAAGTATCTGAGCTTCCAAATGGGAGAAGATTCAGTCTACACACAGGACAGGACCTAAAGGTTTTCCTAAAGGAAGGCAATCTGCCTTCCACAAAAATTGTCAAAATCTTGCTTCTCAGCAGCGTTATCTCATGCACATTCTTGCTCTAGGAATTATACATTATTATTATTATTATTATTATTATTATTATTATTATTATCATTATCATTATTATTATTTATAGGACTAAGACATATCTATTTTTATTTGTGCAATGTCACAAATTTATATTCAACGGAAGCTCAATTTCTGGCTGTCCCAAAGATGGTGTGTTTCCATTGCTGTGAATAACTTTCCACTTTCCTTTCCATTACCTTCACCTTTCCGCTTTGCTTCCCTTGCAGGCTTTCATTTTGAATTATAAGAACACCATTAATGTCACACCTCAGTGACTACGTATTAGAACATGGAACCGCACTTGAAGAGGATTTGAATGGAAAGGCTTTGTGGATGCTTTCACCTGGTAATCAGTTTAAGTGACATACTGATTCTGGAATCTCTGCATCCAGAGTGAGCACAAATAAACAACCTGGAGAAGGAAGAATCTGTCTATTGGACATCACTCATCTCTGCAGCCTGCAATGTACATCATGAATTCAAACCTGTTTCTAGCCTTCCCCTGCAGACCCCAGTCCAAAAAGCAAACAGGACTCAGCTCTTAAAGCCAAAGATATCAAGTGGGTGGGGCTTGGCTGTGCCCTTCAGGTACTGTGTCCAGTCAGCTGCTCCTGCAGATACTGAAGAATCAACACAGCTGGGATAAATGCAGCTCAGCCCAGAGAAAGAGGAAAGCTTGCTTCTACTCGTTTAACTAATGGAAGGACAGAAGCAGACATAAGAGAAGAGATCCTGTCAAAGGCGGGAGAAGGAAGACCTGATTAGGTTATTCATTCATGTGGCAGCAAGTATGATACATTTTTTTGTTCTCTATTGAAACATCCTTAGTCTTGAGGCTACACTGGTCATGCACCCAACTGCTCCCTGGGAAGTACTTCATCTCCCAGGCTACATAACTTTAGCAGCACTCTTTCCTACAGCTCTGTGAAAGTCAGTCCTCTCAGTCCACACAGAGAGTCACACTTCTGAAATACACTTCAAATAACAGGGATGGGTCACCTCACACTGATCTCAAAGGTGACAAGTGACTTCCATTAATGTGGAAGCACCTCTAGAGAAAATTATGCATTATTATGGTTAATCAAATGGGAACAAAACGTATCTGACAACACAATATTTAAATACAGGCTATATATTTTGGTTGTTAATCACAATGCTGGCTTCTGAACATTTTGACTCTGTGCCTGTGTATACCACAGGCTATTTGACCTTCTGTAAGTCCCTTTGTCTCCTTACTATTAATAAAAGTACAACGTATTTATGTTTACTCTCACAACTCAAACACAGCCAAACAGGTTTTTATTTGAACTTCCCCAAATCAATTCACCTCGGGAACAAAACAATTTAGCTTAGAAGGGAGATTTCTAAGAAGTTGTTTATATATAAACTAAAAATAGTGATTTAAGATGGAGCGGTCAGCTCAGGCTCTAGTTAAGCACAGCTTATATATACTACACTCTAATAACCTATCTACAGCCAAGGCCAATTTCTGCAGATTCATCACCACCCTATTAGTCATTATTTCACTTTAAATGAAACTCCTGCTTGAGACATCAACAAAAATAATTTGCTCAGCGCAAATGCACTTGTCGCAAATGGCTGTTAAATGCTACATTTTCTCCCACTGCAATCAGTATTCCAGTACTTCTGAGGATTACACGTATTCTGTTTTTCTGCCTAAATATCTAGTATGCTTTTGAAAGCATCCCCCAGGGCTGAGCTAATCAAGAAAACAACATACAGTACAGAGAACTGTCATTATTAGAGGGTCAAACACCAATGCAGTCTGTACTCCAGAGCTCGCAAATTACACTTCAGTGTGAGCAGGAGAAATAATGTTCCCAAATCACTGAATAGTGTCATGTAACCTATGAATAAATTACTAGTCCTGAAAAGATTATAGATAGCAATTTATTACCATCTTGTAAGCATGAACTGAAGACAACCAAACAACCAGCTGTTCACAGAACAGCCTCCAGTAATTCTCTCATGCTTCCTACAACACTGACTGCGCAGTGACTTGAATGGGGACCAAGTCACTTGCTCATGACTTGTGCATCCACTCTCAAATGCAGCGGCACAGAGGGCATCTTTATGACTCAGATTCAAGTAGGGTCTTATATGAGGCTTCAAACAAGCTTGCCAATCTCAAACACAACATTTATGTTAAAAATCATAGTCTGTCAAATCTATTCAGAAGACAAAAGAGCACTTCTCCATAACTACACAAGAGCTCTTTGTTCAGCCGTTGAGCCTTACTAAAGCCTGCAATTCTTTGCCATAAGCAAGATGTTTAAATTGCTCAATGGCAAAAGTCAATTTGGTGAGAAAACGTAATTAATAAATGCCATACATATGCTTCTGCTTGACATTTCATAAAGACAACTTGCCACAAAGAGCAGTGCAAATGGAGAGCTCTGCAAACGACTGGCTCCTCTGCAGGCTCTTCTCCGAGCTCAGGAAGCTCGGCCAAAATGCCACGTACCCCACCAAGGATGGCAGGTAGCTCTCCACCATCCACCCCACCCTCCCAGAGGCATTTGATCATGGCTGTGTGATTGAAAATGGGACTTCTCATAACTTGTACCTCTACTAGTCAAGAAATTAGGCCTCTATCTTGTCCTCCTGAGATTACTCTTAATTTAGGACTATAGAAACTTAGATCCTTCCAATCTCCAAGCAAATTCCAGACTTACTCCACACTCTCCAAAGTCCAACATCTTTATTCCATTAGCTGCAGTAACTGTCTCAAACCTACCACAGAAGTGCTATCTGCCCAAGAACCACAATCCCAGCACCCAACTTCAAACCCTAAGATATTTGTCCTGACTTGTTCCTGAAGATGATGCTCTCATCTACTTCCTTGATAAGGATCTAGGAAAAAATGCAGAGAAAATATCTCTGCACTTCAGTCCTCAATACTGTCAGTTCCAATGCAGACCTCAGGGCTAAGATATTAAAAAGAGGAACTTCAGTGTTTGATCTGGGGTCAATATTCATCTGTTCTTTAATTTTTAAACGACAATCTAACCTGAGAGGGAAACCCATTTTCAGAAAGTGGCTCCTGAGAACATCCATCTAAGGGGTGGCTGTAATACCCAAGACTGGTGGCAAACCCCAGAGCTCCCCGGAATTTCCAGTCCATGGCAGTGCAGGCAGCTGTTGGATGGCAAAACCCAGAAGTTCAATCAGAGCAAGTGAAGCAGACATGGCAGATTACAGGTGTTGCCAAACCACAAAAAGCAATGGATGAACATTTATTAATTCTACAGTGAGAAGAAAAGGTACATGTGAATTGGAGGGGGGTAGAAATAAATGAAGACTGAAAAGACTTCCTCCCTTCTTTGGCACTTACTTGACAAAGCAAATTTAACACACATAGGAGAGACACATACAGCATATAAATTTAAATACCAGCTATCTCTTCAACCCTTCTTTTCCTCTAATTACTATCTCTGAAGTCTAACTGCCTTTTTCAAAAAAACATTCCTCTTCTCCAACACACTATCAATTTTCCAAATTCCAAAACCAAAGTAACCATTAGAAACAAATGTCGGAAAATTACAGCATCATGCTTCTCAAACACTAAAACCTTCTGAAAAATATACCAAATATGACCCTTTCACATCTTTCAATGATTATATTTATGCCAACAACTCAGTGGTCAGATGCTTACACAAGAAACCGAAAGACCACTCAGGTGATGTCCCAATGCACAGTTTCATTGAAAACCCCAAATCCAGCCCCACACACATGTACTGATGATGTGAAGCAGTCTCCAGACTCCAGAAGCTTCTTAGGGAGAGATGGACTCAACCATCTCTGAGCAGCACCATAACACTGCAGTATGCAGCACAACCTGCTAGCCAGCAAAGTTTCTCAATGTGCACTTGGGCATGCAGAGAGGATCTGACTGTCACACAAGCTCTGGAAAACCATTCGTCCCACTGCTGCAAACTAGAATGAAACGGAAAGGTTTATCAGCCTCTTCCGAATGGGAGCTGACAACTACAGCTGGATACTTGGCACTGCTCTCTGGTGCTATTAAAATCAGCAAAAGCTGGCTCCCAATATCATCAGGACTGGGCTCAGCCTTTTAAAAGGAGCATCAGGCCTCTCACTCACAGAGTTTTCCTTTTCTTTCCAACAGTTTCATGTCACTGTCTTTCCCTCTTTTATAAGCAAACTAAGAAACTTCCGAGGTAGCTAGAAAGCACATTTTCTGCCATTCAGCCAAGCCTGGGTGAATCCCCCCATGTCCTTCCAGATCCACACAGGTTACCAGAACCCACTGTAATCTGATGTCTCACTGTACACTGCGCTGATGGCAGCAAAGCACTCTGCAAGCCCCAGCTGCAATCCACCAGCTTTGGTGTGGGTAACACACTAAGAGGGTAACCTGTTAGTGCCACCATGTGCGGGCTGGCACTAACAGGTTGGGCTCCCTGTCACCCTCTCCATCACAGCCCTGTCCTGAAGCAGCTGCTCCCCCGGGGGAGCTGGCATGGCACGGCAGAGCAGGGCTGCGGTGCTGACAGCCCACATCACAGCACACAAAGCACGCACCCAGCACCCACAAACCACTGCTGTCATCGTTCACTGGCAGGTCTCACTTTCAGGACATTCTTAACACACTGCTAACATCTCCTTGGCCCACCCCAATAAAAGTGTTGGTTGGTTATGTGGACCAATCACAGGGAACTCATTGCTTTAAGAAACAAGAACTGTTGCAGCTTCCTGCTCCTCTGCTCAGAAGACTCATGGATAATTTACTTCATCAGAAAGATGATTTTTACCTTACGGTTTTGCCTAAATAATTATAATAAATAGTAGAATCTAAAAACAAGAAGAAATTTAGAACTAAATCCATTTGACAGTTCTCTGGAGAGCTGGGAGGGTTTTATAAGCATCCATATAGAATTCCTCTTATGACAACGACAGACTTCTGCAGAGAACACAGATTTGGCATCTGTCTTTTCCCAGAGACTGGTTTACAAAATCCTATCTTAAGGGACCATGAAGCTGCTGCCAGGCACAGTTAAAGGAAAAAGAAGGGAGGTGAAAGAAAAAAACCTTTTACTTTTTTAGTCCCTCCACAACTTTCTGGCAGCAGTCAGGGCGCTGCAGCAGAGCCAGGCAGGCTCCCCCCACCTCTCCCCACTGCCCCCCGAACCACACCGCACGGGATATGCCCCAACAACCCACCTCACACTGCCACAGTGTGTTCATCCTAAGGCAAAAACCCATCAAACTTAATACTCTGCTAATTACTGTGGCAGTTTAATAGCTACTCCACCATCAGAGAACTTCGTACTAACAGCATTTCTATAAAATTAAAGGATATTGTATCTCATTAGCCAAGGGTGTTTCTGCAGCACAGTTATACTTAGCGGAAACAAAGGTCAGTGTTCTACCCAAGCCTTTTTTAATCAGTCTTTAAGAAAGTGTTTTGCAATTGTACCCTTAGAAATCCTTAATGATGAGCCAGATTTTATGAAGGCTGTGACTTGACTAATTTATAAAACAGCTAGAGAACTTCAAAAGTTAACCCAAGCTAGAGACGTTATTTAGTTCAGTGAAGCGGCTCATTTTAATTGGATTAAATTGTCATGGTTTTTTTTTAATTTCATATTGAAACCTCAATTTATAATTTCCTAATATTTGTCCAAACACTGCATCAGTGTCATTTGCATTCCCCTTCCCTCAAGACAATCTTAGATCCACAGATGGAAAAGACCAAAACCCTCTGGCCGGTCCTCGCCGGCTCTTGCCACGAAAGGGTGGGAGGTTCACCGAAGAGAGGCTTTCCCAGAGGGACAAATCCCGGCAACAGACCTAATTACATTAAGCAGAGGGCCCGGTTAGCGAATACACTTGTGGCACGGAAAAAGTGTAAACAGCTGCATTATCCGGAGCACCTCGCGGCGAGCCCCTGGGGAAGGGCCGGCCGGGTGCGCAGCAGGCTGGGGCTCCGCGGAGCCGGGAGCGGGGGCTGGCCGGGAGGCGCGCAAGGCGTCCTGAGGGCTCTGGGTGCTCCTGAGCCGCGCAGCCAGGGGCAGTTGCTGCCCTTTTTCTCTTTTTAGCCACGGGCCGTGAGGAGTGAATGTTGCAAGGGACGCTCCCGTCTCACCGCCCGCGAAGCCGGGGGAGGCGGCGATGTCCTCGGGCGGCCGCTCGGACACGGCGCGGTCCGGCGGCTCCCGACGCTGGTGCGGGACGGGGTACAAGCCCCCGCTCCCGGACC
>WBNO01014257.1:311033-360970 GCA_013400575.1 Peucedramus taeniatus
TGCCGGCTCCGCCGCCCTCCCTCCGCCCCGAGTGCGCGGCGGCGGCGCCGCGGCTCCCAGTTAAACCCCGCAGAAATTCCTGCAGGATTACAACACAGATTGGCAGCTCCCCCAGCCAGTGGAAAGAAGCAGCGCGCCGCCACCGCCGGCTCTCGCCCCTCGCAAATTCAAGCAACTTTCCCCCCCTCCCTCCTCCTCCTCCGCCCTCGTCTCCCCTCTCTCGTCCTCCCCCCCAGTGGAAAACATGAGCAGCGCCGCGGACCGACTGGACCGACTAAGGGAAGGCTGGCCCCTTATAAAATCGGGGACGTGGAAAGGCTCCCCCTTCGCAAGAGAAATCCGGCGGCGGCCGCGTGTTTTCAGCGCTGTGCTGCCGGGGTTCGCACCGCTGCTCCGCGCCACCCTCCCCGGCTAGCCTCGGTGGCAGCTTCAAGTGTCAGAAGAAAAGCAAAATGGAGGGGTCAAAAATCACGGGAAGCGGGGCTATCCCGACAATGCCAGCTTATTGTGAATCCCCGCTTAGCTTTTTGCCTCAGGATTCATTTTTTTTGAGTTTTCGCCCTCAACAAGAACACTAGAAACTTTTAAGGCTGAGGGGCGGCAAAGTAAGAGAGAGCTGCGATTTGTAGCTAGCTACATAAATCCAGAAGCTATGTCTTCAAAATAAGTATTGCAGGAATTGACAGCACCACGAATGTGTACTCCAGAAGCCAAAACAAGAAGTCTTGCTACTACTAGTCCACGGTATTTCTCAACTGGGGAAAATGGTGATTTTGCAGAGCTTAGGAGCCTCAGCCCGATCCACTTGGATATGCCAGCATCTTTCCACCACTGAACGTGTACACACATGATATCAGTCATTGGACATGGGAAAGGAGCAATAACCAGGAAAGCAAAATATATCAGTCTCACTTTCAAACTACGACTGGTGATTTAAGTCAGAAGGTAGCAAACAGCGTTTTATAGCCTGAATCAAATGGTCACAAGGACCATAATGGTCTCTTTTGTTTGAGCAAAATCTGTCTGATCTCAGAGGACTCGGGTCGGAGAGGGCAAGAAAAGCCCAGGGAGGAACCCTGGGGAGATGCTTTTCCCAGGCAGATGTTTTTTCCATGCCCTTCACTTTGCTTACCCTGTGCTCTGTGAAGGACTTTGGCCAACGGGTTGTGTTGAGATCCCAACCACCTCCAGTTCCCAATCTGGTTGCCTTCCTATTAAAACAGGCATGCCATGTAAGAAAATAAAATAATCTGGCACAAGCAATCTCTCACCCCACTCATCACTTTCCCAGCCTCTCCCAGGCAAACGCATCCCTGGCGCTCCCGTGCAGTGTGGGCGCAGTGGCTGAGTCTGTGCTGGGAAAAGGCAGGACCCTTCTCCTCAGAGAGGGGGCTGGCCATGCCTGGATTGCTCTTACTGTGTGCGACCCACTCCCAGGAACGTGATACCTCTCGGCAGTTACCACACTTGCTATTTCTAGATCCACCTTCTGGACATGCCATGTCATTGATTTTTAGGCTGCATTCCCTGCTGCAATCCTACCAGATTTTTAGTGCTCTGCTTCTTGTTGGTGTCACACACACAGATTGTTAAATGTATTCCTTATATTAAACAGATTGTTTAATATAATCTTTCTCCTTCAAGGTATGTTGCAAATACATCAGATCTAATTCTGTGTATCCTCTTCCTTTGTAGGCAGCCGGATTTCAATTCAACTAAGCAACAATTTCAGCACTTTGTTTGACGTGGGTGAGTGAAGTACAGTGAAGCAAAGGGAGTAAAACTCCGTTTGTGCAAAATCTGTAGGACCTCACATAGGCATGGGGTCTTACAGGCAGCCCAGTCTGCAGGCAGGGGAGAGTTGAAGAGGTTGCAACTTGCCCCCAGCCAAGGGGGAAACAGAAAAAGCATTCCTTAACAGTAGGAAAGCAGAATGCCACATTAGAAACAAATAACATAAAAGAGCAAATGTGAAGACAAAGGCGCCGCATACGGGAAGCATCCTAAGGGTCATCAGACACCAAGGGGCAGGTGATTTACTACATGAGGATATTTTTTTAGCATTCTTGAACATTTTTTTAACATTCTTTAACAGGCACATCTTTTAACTTGCAAACCAAGCTCAGCTTTACTTCCGTGTTACAATGCATGATTATCAGGGTTTTACATACTTGGCAGAATCTATCACAGATCAAAATATCATCTGCAACAAGCGGACAGAAGGCCTTCCTCAGGCAAAGATGATGGCAACACATGGGCTCCTCATGGATCACCACTGTACTTATGGCAGTGCCCTTGAAGGATCTGGGGCTAAGACCTGCAAAACCTCCAGATCCTTAAGCCTCTGTGGGGCTGATGTCTCATGCCAAATATGAAGATAGACACAGACATTAATGCTAGAAGGAGCAGAACTAAAGACCAAAAGCCAGACAGATGATTTGAAAAGAGAGAAATGAGCACGAGGATTAAAAAATAGAAGACGATTAACCCTTGCAGTTCACAGAAATAATAAAATATTGTTCTGTATCCCACTTACTCCCTGCCCACTCTCCTGAGTCTTACGAGAGCACCGTACAGCATTAAGAGCACTTCCACATGTGGTCCCATGGAGAAGCAGCTGCAGGTCTGGGCATTTCTTACACAGACGGTCAGGCAGTGTTCACCGTGTTGCCTTTGTGTCACCCTGGGTCCCCCCGGCCCTCCAAGGGACACAGGCCACCCAGTCACCTCAGTGACATTGAGTCAAACCAGGCAGGAGTGGGATTCAGGTGAGATTAAGGGACAAACTTCACCAAAGCCCATTTTTTTTTCAAAATATGTTATATGCTGGGAGGATGTAAGAGGACCTCAGATGTAGTGTGTGCTGTGTGGTTATCAACTACAGAATACCCAAATGTCCACCAAATGTGAAAATTCATGTTTGGGGTCTCTCCTAAGGGGAGAGTTACTGGAATTTTAGGGAAGAGTTGTGGTTAGAAATACATGGGAACTGTGCAAAAAGCAAGTTGGGAAATCTTGGGAATAAGTTTCCAGCCTATGGCTGCCAAGGCACCATTGAGGATAAATGTGCATCATCATTTTTGGAGTGCTTCCCAAGCATTCATTTTTTCATGGCCAATACTGCAAGTGACTTGCACAACCAGCAGGGCTAAGGAAAGAGATCTGCATGGGGAGGAGAGTTCCTAATCATGCCATTGCTCCATTAACATTTGTTTGGTAATACAAGTTGTGGCTGAGAACACTTGACCCAAAGCACAACCCTGAGTCTCAAGCCGAAGTGAGTGACAAGGTTGTGTTGACCAGAGCTGTTTGTTATGTAAATGACTGATTTGTTGTATTTGTTGTATTTGACTGGTTGTATTTGTGCCTAGGATGGGATAGACTTGGCATCACATTCAAAGATCATAAGAGGTTGCAAATTTTCTCAAGTAACTTAGACGAAGAGAGACAGAACCTGTGAAAAGGAAAAATACACTGACCTTAAATATGTTTGAAGCCACAGTGACAGTGACCTGAAAAAAACTTGGTAAAATGTGTTGGTAGGACGGTTTAAAGAGATTTATTACCACATCCCCAAACTCCCAAATTTTATGCTTATAATTTAAGAACAATAGAACTGCTCATCTCTTCTATAAAAATATTTTTAAGTAATATTCTTCTATGTAATATTTCTAAGTGCAGTTGTGTGCATTTCTGTAGTATAATTTGAACTCAAAGATGTGGTAGAATGCAACTGGAACTCATGGGGCCATTGAACCACAGGAGAGGTGCCAGCAATTTTTGGTAACGTGTCAATAAATGATTCTTTTCTGCATCAATTCTTAACAGTGTAATTACATGAACATGTATCCTTCCTCAACAGGCTCTTGTTCTAAAGGCTAGCTCTTCTGAGCATCCCCAAAATACCTTAGGACGTGCTTGCTTCTCTTTGATCCAGAGGCGTCTTTTGCTATGCAGTTTCTAAATCATAGACATATTCAGGTTATTTAATTTTTATTGTATCTATAGTTTTATTTTGTTTAGATATGAAGTTCAAAACATGTCTGCAGAAAACCAGGCATCCCTGATAGCTGAAACAACAGCACAGCAGGAGCTAAGGGCATTGCTGAGGAACCAGTGCTTGTTGTGTCTTCTGTGGCACCACTGGGGCTGCACAGCTGGACTGTGTGGGGTTTATAATAATAAGCTTTATATGAATGCAGCAGAAAGTCTGAGCATGGCCTGCAACAGCTGACAACAGAAATGCAGCTGACAAAACTTTATTTTGTTCATTTTTCATGGACAAGTATAGAGGTAGTGAGACATAATAAGAAAATAAAAGGCTGGCATTAAAGGCAGAGCACAAGCAGCAGCCTCCTATGAGAGGGTGTTGGGTTGGGTGAAACAGTCCAGAAGTAGCCTGCAAATGGGGCTGGTTTGTGTTTGACACTCTGCAACAAAAGGAGTGAGTATCCATGCAAAGAGACAGAGATGTGCACCCGGGCTGGGGGCTTGGCTCCAATGAGGGGATGCAGGGGGGATGTGCAGGGCAGCAGGGGAATCCAGAGTCATCTATGCTCATTGAGAATGGTGTCAGCCAGCTTTCCAGGAGAGTTACTTTCAGAAAGTCATGACCCCTACCTTGAGGGGAGCATCTGAACCAGTCACTAATCCAGATTCAAAGATGGCCTTTACACCTGGCATTAAAGTCCAGGTTTGACAGCACTCCTGGAGCAGGGCTCATCCCCTGCTATGCAGCGACTCGCTGAATCTTTTAAATGTAAAATACATGCCCCAAGTGCCTTGCTGATTTAAGAATCTTTTTTCCAGGGGAGATGCCTACCAAGAACCATAAGTAAAGTGAATGACACAATGCTGACAGCTAGAACTACCAAAAATTATAAAACTTGGCCAAAACCCACTTCTGTCCCGGGTGCAGAAGTTTTGTCGTTGGACATTAACTGCTGTAAGAAACTCAGTGTCACTTTGTGCTGACCACCTGAACAGGGTAAAATTTACCACTCTGACAATTCTAGCCAAGGCTATTGCACTTTTTTTTTCAAATTAGGACAAAACGTACCTTTAAAGGAGAAAAGGTATTTCTTTATCTCTGAAAGTTCTATTTAGAGCCATGGCTCAGTATTTGCCTGAGACATTTGCATACCTGAAAGTGTCTCATACGTGATGATCTCTGCAAATGAAATGCATTGTTGATTTAGCTTATTATCCCAAAAGATGATATCATAGTTAAGCTTTGTATGCAGTACATCAGGATAAAAATACAGAAAGGTTGAATTGAAATAGATTTTAATACTGCAAGGTATACTGCTCAAGTTAATGAAAGTCAGACATACATTTGGCTGCTGTTGCTAACTGAATAATACAAGTAATAACAGAAGTATCTATTCAATTCCTGATGAACATGAGTAATTTCCATTATCTTAAAATGTGTGGGAGTTATGAATTAGAGGTACTGTGATTGCCCAACACTTTTTCATTATTATATCTTGTTGTCAGTTGCTTATACATTTGCCAAAGTTTAATGCAGCAAGGTGAAATTTCGTATACTGGGTATCAACCTCCAGCTGACTTCATTTGTTTCATTTTATTTTTGTTTTGCAAGTTTTATCAAGAATGGTGCATCTGTTTCCAAGGGCAGGCTTCGGAGAAAGTATGTTATTTTGTCTATGGTAATACAAGTTCCCTCCAAAATTTCCCTGAGAAGATGTTTTACCTCCATGCATGGAAGGAAGGTACAAAAATTTGGCAAAACAAGTCAACCAAACACCAGAAATTTTCTTTTCAACACATTTGGGAAATTATTCCCAGCTTTGGACCATGTCTAAGCATTACTGTGTTTGCAGTTTGTACATGCTCAGTAGAGACTTGTTAAATTCCGACATCTAAAAATCCCATCTAGGCCAGACATGTTCCAGCTCAGAGCCATAGAAATCTTTCTGTGCTTGGTCTCCAAATAAAAGGGCTGTAGAGTTCCCCTTGGCACTAGTGAGACAAGGTCTGCTGTGTGTGCATGTGCAGCAAGGGGAAAGAGGGGAATTTGGTTTATTCACGGGGGAATAAAGAGAGGTTCAGTGGTTTTAAAGAGTTGGAGGCTGAAGAAGAAGAGGGGGCATATAGGGGGGGATATGCGGAGGGAGAAGGACAGGAGTGAGGGTAAAAGGAGACGTTGGCACAGAGGGGCAAATGTCAGCACATCAGGCCCATTGTAGGTGACACCCATGGGGGCAGCAAGGGAGGAAAGCAGGACCATGAAGTGTCTGGGGTGGCTGGGAGGAGAAGGGCAAGTCCTGACCAAGACAAGATGATGACTTCCATCACTGAATAACTGCATTCTCCTCCAGACCTTGAAATTACGCTGCCAGATGTAAGGCACCATCTTACTTTGCTGTCAGCAAATAGCAAAGGGAAGATGTCTCTCAGTCCCAACACTCTGCATTGGCTGTTTAGTATAAATAATAGGCTTTTTAGTGAGAGATAATGTTGTCAGTAAGATCCATGCAGCAGTAAGATCCATGCAGTACTTTGCTGCAGAAATTTAAAGCTATGGAGACAATGATACAGATGACTATAATTAAAGATGGTATCAAAAAGCATTAGTTGCAAGGACAACCCTAATTTTGATTTCTCTCAACTTCAAGCACTTTTTTTTTGTAGCTTAAATGCTTTTATAGCAAAAATTTTCTTCATGTTGTTCTCAATATATAATGCCCAACATGTTCCACTTAACTAATTTCTGTTGTCTGGCCCTGGAAATCTGTACCCATATGAGTAATGCTTGCACACACGAAAAAATCACCAGAATTAGCTGACACCACTTATCACCTCCTAATTTACAGGAGTAAACAGATCCTGAAGTACTTGCTCATTTAATTCACTGAACATGCTAAAGTTAGTCCAGATTTGTGTAATTAATGAAAGTATTTTAAAACAGTATCTGCTACCTCTTGCCTGCTTCTGCTTTATTGTTCAGATATAAATATATTTAAAATAAACATATATTCCAACAGCAAGTGAGCATCTGTCTATGTCAAGCCTTATCACAGCTATCTGGGTTTTTTGCATTTCTGTTTCTCTCTCTGTTGTTGTTGCTTTTACCTTCTCAGGACGGAACTGGATCCACAGCCAAAAGAATGAAATAAAGATGTGTCCAGGTTGTGCATGTTTCAGCATATTTATTCCAACTTCAGGATATACATCCTGTGAGCATCAAAACAAATTAGTCTACAGTACAAGGAGAGTCTATGGTCTGGCTGTTTTCAGGAGAAAATGCAGCTGGACTTTTCGTGCTAGAGAAAAAGCTTCATTTTCCTGCAACAAGCTTTTATTTTTTGAGTCTAATTGCAAACTCCTCAGATATGTAAAAAAGCTGTTTATTAGGGGTGAAATGAAATAATAACCACTGTCCCTCAGAGCTTGTAGAACTGTCTCCAGGGAAGTCTGGTACCCAGGTGAGAAGAACCACCACCTACTGCCATGAGATGGGGCAGTGTGGGGCTTCCCCTGGCTGGAGATTCCCTCGTTTTGGGGTTCTTAAATCAAAGGGTAGTTACTACACACATACCCGATAATGACCAGCTTTCTAAGATAGTAAAATGGCAATTATGCAGGGCTGCAAGCAAAGGATAGATTCTGAATGAAAGAAAATTAGTTCAAAGCATGTGATTAAATAGTGGTAGGCTTAAGGTCTTAATTCGCATCTCCTGCTATGTGAGGCAGGAGTAACTAATTTGTAGTCAGTGAAGCTACAGAGATGTAAAACAGCATTGGAGGAGAATCAGGCCGTTGTTCTCTGCAAAACTCACTGATAAGATATTAATTACTAAAGAGAAAATGCCATCAAAGTATTTGAAATGCTTTGCAGAATTCAGGAGACAAACTCATTAAATGCTGTATCATACAGGGAATTAGTTCTAAATTTGTGAATGTGGAGAAGGCAAATGCTGCACTACAGATAAATGAAAGATGGTCTTGAAGGCCTTCTTCAGAAGACCACTTGCTTTTGGAGCGGGAGCCAACCCCACACATTACATCCAGAGATGTGAAACAATTCCAGATAAAATAAATCACCCTGAACCTTGGTCCATCTCACATACTGAATGCCAGCCAACTGCAGTTGTTTAACATTTGTAGAAGTTCACTGGACTCTGTTTCCTGCCCAGCCTGTCTCCCCTTCCTCCCCTCCACTCACAGCTCTCATCTTAGGTCAAGCAAATCTTGGAAGCAGAAAAATTAAACACCATGTGCGGTCTTTCTAACTGAACACCCAGTTAAGGCACAAGAAATCTCTGGGGAAAATCCCACCTCCAGAGATATGATAAAATCAATGGTAAAATTCTCATTTGATCTCTCCAAGGGCAAGATTTTATGCTCATCCTCAGGATAATCCCCAGATTGTTTTTCAGTCCCTAATTGCTGAGTTAGGGTGACCAAGGATTTGAAGATTCTGATGTCTTTTTGAACAAAAGCCCTGAGCACTTAACCCTTGATTAAATCTGCCATGTAGGAGATGAAGCATATTAGTATAGAAGAAGGAGCAGCAGAGGAGTCATGAAATGACCATGTCACGGGGGACAGTGCTGTGAGCCTCAGCCACCACACGTGCTGTGTCCTGCTGGGAGACCCTGGATGCTGAGATTCTCAGTCCAACATCATGGTTGTTTTGAAGGCACATTTTCCCCCAGGCTATTTGCTCCAGGCATGGGCAAAAGCCCTATGGCAAGATGCTGGGAGCAAGGCTTCTCAGGGCTCACATCCAGCTGTGTGATGCAACAAGCGAAGCAGGACAAGAAGATGTACTTGTCACATGAGACAAGGGCAAGGTGAAGATGCCATGGTAATATGTCCCAAATATATGACCTGTGTGCCACACTGTCCTGGGATCCGATGGGGTGATTACATTCCTGTCATGAGATCTGTGTGGAGGACAGAGTCCTTTGAATGTCCCTTACATCCAGCTCTTTGTCACTATTGTTCAAACCCTGCCACTCAAAGCAGAAGGTTCACACTCTGCCATTGGCGTCATTATGTACTGATCACACTTTGGGACTGATGGCAGGAGCTCAAAAGGATCATTCACAGTCCCTAGAGCTGCCAAGGAGGCTGTCCACTGCGGAGCAGCAGGAGTGGTTCTCTGGCTCACGGGAAGATGTGTCTGCCAGGACAGCAATGTCCTCAGCTGAGGGCCATGTCTGCCAGGACAGCAGTGTCCTCAGCTGCAGGACTTGCCTTGTCATTGCCATCCAGTCCTGGGCACCTGCAGTTCAAATTTCTGACAAGAAGCATAACAGGTATATAGCCGTGGTCAAAGTGGTCATGAGAACACAGTTTCACTCCTTAAAAGAGAGATAACTTGTGCATTGGCCAGAGACTGCTCCAGTTTTGTCTCTCAGTGAATGGTGCTGCTGCCTCACAGGCATAATTTCCATCCTGAGTGGCACAATGAAACTGTCGCCTTTCCCTTGCACTCTGGGATGGATGCTCTCCTGCTGCCAGATAGTTCAGACTAATCTTTGAGTTTCCATGGTTTGGAGCAGTGCAGCTATCAATCCTGTGGTGTAATTCCAGGCAATAGTGCAGATGCTCAAGGAGATCAAGTCTGACCCAGAGGGTGTAACCACAGAGACTCACAGGCAGTGTCCCTGGAGGTGCAAAGTCTTAGACACAATGCAGAGATTGACTTGAAGAGTGTTCAGCTGCACATTTTGAAGAGGGTAGAGGTTTTGGTTGTCCTGTTGCAATGGTAGTGGTAGCTGTGAGCATCCTGGTGCCAGTGTTTTTCACTGAGGCAGCATGTGGCCAGGCTGGCTGACTGCAGGTGTTTGAGACCATGATGGGAAGGGAAATGTGTGCCACTGGCTAGAGATGTACAGCATGAGGTCCTTCAATGAAGGTAGCCACTGTCTATGTGGAGCGTGGCTGACCTGGCCCTCCTACTGTCTGTGATTTCCTGAGGCAGCAAAAACATGTGGACCTGGATCAGGGTAGAAGCCAGAGAGGATGTGAGCTGGAGAAACCACCTGGTGCTTGTGGAAAGGACCAGAAGTTGACATATGTCAAAGGTCAGGAAAAGGCTTAGATGCAGCCACAATGAGCTTAATTTAACAAGTGGATGAATTGCAAGCACTGCCTGGAGCAGCCAATCATCACACTAACATGCAGCTCCAAGGCTAGCCAGGAGAATGTCCTTAAACCAACAACAGGTCACAGATCGAGGAAACATAGTAGAAAGAGTGTCTTTTTTGGTAAGTGATATATTTTCAATCCAAATCTATGTGGAACCTATTTTAATAGTAAATTTAAACTAAATTGAGGTATATTTTAGAGATACCCTTTTTTGTTCTTGCAAAGGTATCTTTTCAAAACAGGCCAAAAAGTGGATTAATAGTATGGAATAAAAAAGAATAAAAGCAGCAAGCATAAAGTCATGGCTGTGCTGCTGCAGTGTCTCATCACTGGGCATCAGCTTGCTGGAGCTGTGTTCGTTCCAGTGTTTTGTTAAAACACTGCATTGGGAACAGTAATTAAACAGATTCTGATGATGGTTTTCAACACATGCCAGCTGGCTCCCAGCCAGTGTTGAAGCAGAAACATTGTGGAAACTCATGGTCAATGATGACTTTGATCTTTGAAGGGCTTTGTAGTGGTGGAAGGAAATGGGAGGATAGGAGGGAGGGAGAAGGATGCAAGCAGTAGGGAGAAAAAAGACTAATGTGCATTGGAGTGGGAATTATCACCTTGACAAAGGCAGTGGGTGCTTTCTTCTTTCCCCTCTTTCTTTACGTGGGGTAGTAGGCACAGTCATAAACTTTATGGTAAAGACTCATGTTTGTTTATGGCAACCCATATGAGCAACAGAAGTCCCTTGAGTATTCCCACGTGTTGTTGGGATCGCTCTGTGAGTGCCTTCCTCTGCATGCTGCCTTGCAGTGGCAGGCTCTGCCAGCACACTGATTTGCAGTGGACACTGCATAGTGTTGGAATCCTTCAGACAGGATCCAGAACAAAGATGAAGAAGAGCTCTTCTGCAGCCAAGGAAGTAGTAAATACAACATGCTATTCAAATTATCTGCTTAGACATTGCCTGAAATGCTACAACAGCTTTTTAGGCACAAGGAAGATCATTGCTTCTGTCTCACAAGGTTCACTTTACAAAGTTTAGATGTTTCATGAATGAGGAACAGGGATAATGAACTGCCACATCTGGGATGAACGAGCACAAAGAGATGTTTCTAGAGTTCCTGTAGGAGATGTACAGTTCCAACCAGTTAGTTCAAATTTGGTATGGCTTTCCTATCTTAACAGCAACACGCACAAAGAAGGAGAATCATTTTGTCCTTTCAAAACCTTAGAGACTTACAGGGGTAGAGGATGTTGCTGATTTTCAGGTCCTGGCAATTACCAAAGAATTACAGAAATGAGCCCATGTTCCCGGCCTGTGCTGGAGGGCTCTGAATACTCTCTCTAAAGTGTGCTCTCTCTAAAGTAAACCTCACTCCTGAGATTACAGATGCTTTCACTCTATTGTTCTTAGGAAATTCTTTACAGAAGTAGGATTTGCTTGACAGGAACTTACAGAACTACTTACAGAAGTAGGATTTACTTGTCCTTCTGCAGGACCCCAGGAAAGCTGGAAAAACTTGCAAATATCTTCACATTGAAAAAAAAAAGATTGCCTTCCAAATTCCTCACTAATATTAGATGGTGATACTTATGATTTTTCTTTCTTTCTTGTTTTCTGTAGTGAACAACATTTTAAATTCATTAAATCCCAACTCGGGAAGGACACATTTAGCAGCCGCAGGGTTTTGGTGCAACTCCTAAGAATTTCAAAGAATAAAGTCCTTAATGAGTCCTCCTGTGCTTTTGCACACACAAAAGATGCTGTCAGTGAGAATAACCTTTGTTTTAGTTCAAGGGCTCTAGCAGATAACTGAGTTAAATAACTAACCTTGCATCAGCTGAGCTCCTAAAGACGTCAATAATCATTTATGTGCACTCTTCACCTGCTTTAATTGCAAGGTGAGACAACTAAGCATGAACTCTGGTGGGAGCATTTTAAACTAAAGCATTTCCTCCAGAAGTGAATGACAGTAGTTCAGTTTTGTATCTGAGTCATAAGAAAACAATAAGCTGGAGAAGATAACCCTGTTGTTTACAGGATAGTGTCTGGCCCCATTGCAAGGAGACCTTGAACTGGAATGAAAGTACAAGCAATCTAAGAATCATTCTTGCCTTTTATATCAACCAGGTCCTCTGTGCAGTCATACTTAATTGACTTACAAATTACTAATAGCAAAGGAATTTATGTAAACCAGTTATAAAACAATTTACGTGTGCAAAATGTATCTCATCCTCTTAATAAAAAACCTATTAATGAATCTATTTTGTGTGTTTATACAATACATATTGCAAACTTCTTCATGTAGTATACTTTGAACTCTGACTGCAAAAGCAGCCATGGCATTGAATGCCCCAGCAATATGCAGAAGTAAAAATGCCATTCCCAGAAAAAATATTCTGGTAATTACATCCACTGTGGACTCTCAGGGAAGATATTTTTCTGTGTGCTTCTCCAATGTGCCTCACATAACTTGAGCATCCTTGCTTTTTGAATTTGTATGCTGAGCCAGGCTTGCTGAGATGTGAAAAAGGAGGGCAGCAGGAACTCAGAGGTGCTTCCTCAACAAATGGAGCGTGTGCCCACTTGGTCTCCCTGCTGGCTTGCAGGAAAGAGACCTATAATCAAAGCAAAGCCAACTAAAATGCTCAGCCTCTTGGTCATTATTTCAGTGCTATGACAAAGTCTTTGTTTAAAAAACTGGGCATAAAGAACAACTCTAGCTGCTGCAGTAGTAAGGACTGAAGCAGGTCCGCAGCCCCTGCTGGAGAAGCAGCCTCTTCCTGCAGGGCTCCCAGGTCAGCAGCCAGGGGTGCTGCCAGGCCCCTGACACAAGACAAAATCCCTGGAATTTGCCCACCCCACAAGGAGCCAGGCCTGGCAATTACCAAAGGAGTAATTCTTTTCAGAGGGTGCATGGGTGCCTGTGTCTGTCCCAGGACGCTGCTGCCAGCACTGGGAGGAGCTGCAGAGCTGCTCTGCAGCTGGAGTACTGGCCACCTCCATTTTTAATTGGATTTTCCCAGGTGGGTAGACATTTATCCATCCATGGCTGATTTTCTACAGCAAGGTGTGGTTTTGCTAAGTGAAGGTAGTAAGGCAGAGAATCTTGGGTGAAAGCAAGGCCTTGTTTACTGCAGGTGCAAAAGGGAGGCAAGGCCAAGGTAATAATCTTCTAGAGCACTGCCGGCGAAGGCTCTCTCACAGCGGCCAGCCCTGGGCAGGCGTGGCAGGAGGGGCTGGTGCCTGTGGGGAGTACAGGCCCAGCTGCGCTGTCCGCAGGCAGCTGAGGCCCTGTGTCGCTGTGGGAAGGTGTCCATGGCCCAGGCAGGGGAGTGACAGCCATATGTGGCCTAAAATTATCTTGTTGCAAGACCTCAGCACCAGGCTGGGAGCTCTGACCTCAGGCCTCTGCTCTGCCAGGAGCCCCCGCCATGAGGTTGAACCTTCAGGTAGCTCAGCTGCAGGTGGGAGGAGAAGGAGGGGGAACACTCCTCCACTGCCCAGGAAGAAACAGGGACAGTGCACTGAAGGCTGAGAGGCTGTCATGTAGCAGGAGCAATGTGTCTATAGCTTTGTGTTTTGTTGGAAGTCATAATATGAATGGCTAGGAAGTCACATCTGCATCCCAGTGGAGAGCTAGACAAAGCCCAGTAAGAGTAGCATTTCTTGATGAGCCTTCCTTCCTTCCTTAATTAAGTATTATTTTCCAAAATACTTGATGAAACTAGAGTCACCGTTTTCCTTGGTAAACCAGGTTGCTGCTACCCTTATTCTGCTGGACTGCTGCTCTGTCCATGAGAGAGGTGAAAGGGGATTCCTAAGAGATCTTTAGTCATAGTTTAAACAGACCTTGCTTCTTCAGTGGAGTGCAATGGCTCACAAAGTTACTCCTCCCTTAATGAGCCCCTGGGGATCCAGTTGTGTATTTTTTCAAGATCTGTGATGCACATATGTATCTATATGGCATCCTCCCAAATCCTTTCAAAGATAAAATGTGAGATGAACATCTGGTTTGCACTATTACAGTCCTTATTAAACACTAATTTCTTTTTCAGAAAAGCACCATATGCCACAGCTCAAGCCCTTGTTTTCTAACATGGATTTTTCTTCAGAAGTACACAATGAAATAAATCTTCACTAGTTATAGTCCCCAGAAATTTCCTGAGATGAAAAAGCACAGTGACAGTAGTAGACTCCAAGATTTGATTTGTTTCAAAAATCCTACATTCTTATTTAACTTGGTAAGAATCTGTATTATCAGGGATACTAGTTCCACTTCACATTATGAAGAGTACATTTAAATGTTTTGATAAATCCCTTGCTGAAGGATTTGATACTTTTTCAGCAGCTTAGAGCACTGCATCTTCAAGCCTTAATAGTCAAAGTGGTGATTTAGTAAAATCTCTCTTGTTTCTCACAAAATTTCTGGAAAAGAGAGACAGCTTGTTATAGATATTAGAAAGTTAATTTTCATGCCAGTTCAGTTTGTCTTTATGACCCCTGTTCTTCAGCCCAGTGTACCAAAAAAACAGGAGAGGAAAGCACCTCTGAGCCATCCATCATCTGCTGCCTCGTTCAGAGGCAACAGGATTCCCTGCATTTCCTGTGGTTCTGAGTCTCTCAAGTCTTTTATGTGACATCGGAAGAGTCACCTCACTCTGCTCAGGAGCTTGAGTGTCTAAAAGGATTATAGTCTCCTGGGCTCTTAGGCCCTTATTCTTGCCCATTACTAAAGCAAATCTAAATAAATGCTATTAAGAGGCTAAATTCAATTTGCTGTCTCCTGGTGTTCTGGTATCTCACCAGTGAGAAGCTATGTGCATATCACTGTGCCCACGGAGCACCACAGAATCAGCACCCTCACAGGGCTTTGTGATGTGCTGAGTGGGCGATGGGCAGCAATGAGCCATGACTCCAACTTCTGCAGGCAGTCCTGCCTGGAGAAGATGAAGCTGAATGAGCACATTCAGCTTGATTTCAACCCTGCTCAGGTACTGGAAGCTGAAGAGATTTGCACAGAAAGATCTACTGCCAGATCAATGTTGGATTTAGACAGGAAAGGAAGAAGACCAAGGTGGACTCAGCCCCTCCACCTGTAGATGGCTGAGGATCTGACTTGATGAGGACAGGCAAGCCCCTGTAGAGAGTTTTTCTCCAAACATGATACTGTGGGTCCTTTCTCTCTGAAGAGACCCCCAAACCTGCTGAATGGCTGGTGTCAATGGCAGGAAAGAGTGTGGCTGAACTCCTCAAATGCCTCACAGTGATGCTTTTCCTCACGTCAACATCCAAGAGCAGCCTCCTGCCCCCCCAGCTCTCTGTGATGACAACATGAAGCTACTCTTGTGTTTGCAAATTCATTCTGCATTTTGATGTCTCTAATTTGCAGGTGTTGCATGGTCCATGGTGCAGCACAATATGAGCACATCCATGGAGACTGGGCCTCCTGCTCTTCTCTGCAGCCTGCTCTACTGAGCTGCCTGCCCTGCCTGCACTCCTCTCCCAGGAGTATTGGAGTTTATGGTCACAGCAGCAACAAAAAGATGTCGTCGTGATACAGCTTCATGGTGAAACTGTTAAAGTTTACATACTACATACTTCATACTACAAAAGCCCCATTTTTCTAGTCTCGACCTGCTCTTTGAAGATTATTAGAAAGCTGTACCAAGTAGTGACAATGCAAGAGATGAGGGGTGTGCCTTTTTAGTGTAAATCTGAAATTGATCCCAAATTTGCTGCTGATAAAAGTGTTTCAAGAAAAACCCTTGGGAGGTATAAACAGTGTAGGGATTTTCCTCAGTTATGACCTGTTGGGAGGAGGTTCACACCTGTATCATCTTGACAGTAAATTTTACAAAGGTGAGGGATTAACAGGTAGAAAATTATTATAAAGAGTGGACGAGCATCACGTGGAGTCAGAAATGCCTGCTCACACCATGGTGATCATGGGGAAGGCACGAGTGCTGGCATGGTGACTTAAGGGAAACTCTATGTTTTCCTGCAGATGTGTATTGTTCCAAAATCTGTACACCTGAGGGGAGGGAAATGTTCAGTCTCCCATGGAAATTGACACCAGCAAGAAGGGTTCAAGGGAGACCCAGGCATGGACACAGCTATTTCGGGGAAGAATGACCTTTCCATAGTGGTTTCTGGATCTCAGTGTTGATCCTGCTCAAATAGTCCTCACTTGCTCTGTGGTACCAGAACCAGACCCTAAGGTAAGGTTCAAGAGAGCAACTGAACCACTGCACCTCTCCTGTTGGACACTCCTCTGCCTGTGGTGCTGCCCTTTCAGACACCACACTGGTGCAGAGCAATTTCAGGAGCTCTGTGATTATCTCAGCAGGAAATGGGGCCAAAATCACAGTGGGTTCAGTGCATTGGTATCTTCTCAAGCTGTGCCTATTGCATAAAATTCCTCCTGTGGTTGCTCCAGTGATACATCTTTGCCAAACAGCCAGGGGTCTCAGTATACCTGCTACTAAAACTGAATCACAGGCAAGGGGTAAAATTTGCTCAGAATCACAGGGAATCCTTTCTTGAGGGTGGCACTGGCAGAGCAGCCCAGGGCTGGCAGGCTGCTGCTCTGCCCATCACCCAGCTGGGTTCTTTGGAGGAAGGGAGGTCAGAGGTGGAGGTCGCCTCTGTGTTGCCCTTCAGGTCAAGGATCAATCCTGTGGCATTACTTAAAAAACAGAAGAGTGAATGTGTAACCTCAGCAATGTCACCAAAATTCCTTCTGACCATTAAACAAAATGAAAGAGCCATCCAGACTGGAGGTGGAATTAGGAATACATAGGAATTACCTATGCAACATTTGTTTCTGGTTGCTACCAGCTGATGGATATCCACTGCAGTTTTACGTACCCCAAGTGTGAAAAATCCAATACAAACTCAAATTCCTCAGGACTTACTTCACAGCAATTTTAATTTTAAATGGCTCATGCACACAGGCAGACTTTGAATGAGAAGCAGATGTCCAGATCCAGTACCTATTGTCAAGCATACGCATAGGACGATGAGATGCAAAGCAACAAACTCTAAATATGTGACCTGAGTTGGTTGTGTGAGCCACTTCCATGCACTGAGCTGAGAGTTTACAGGAACTTAGTGCACTGAATAATTCCAGCAGGGTACGAGGAGTTTCATCCCATTGCCTGAGGGAGGTTTGATTACTCTGTACTGCGTGCTGCAATCCTCAATCAAAACGTTTCACTATGTTCAGTTCACCGAATGGGAACATCTGGCAATTTACAGCAGAACGTCTTGTAGCATTTAATGCCCGAGTATCTCTTTCCTACAACCTATTTTCATTTTACTGAACAGAGTCCCAATTTCCTGAATTTTTAAACAGTCTTGCTAACATAATCAAATTACCCTGATTCCTCGGCAACGATTTCTAAAAGTCATAAAAGTGCTGTTCTGGCTTTGCAGTGAATCCCTATTACATGTAGAAGATTTTGTAAACACTTTAAATAGAATGCTTTTAATTCAATCAGACGAGTAAACAGTGTTTGGTTTTGACTATTCAATGTATTTGAGCCACAAGCATTTTTTCAAGTGAGTGGCTATGGGAGTTTGTAATGCAACACAAAGCAAACACTGAGAATATAAAATCACACTTGTTCAAACAGGATTAGAGAGTTTATTCTAGCAGAGTTTCCAAGGATTTCAAAGAGAAAATAGCTTTTTTTTTTTTTTGGCTTAGAGAGATGGAAAATATGTGATGCCTGGTCAGTGACTGTACTTGGTAGAATCCCAGTGATACCATTCAGTGGTTCTTGCTGGGTAGCAGGGCAGGGATGCCATTCATTTTTTACAGTCTCCCAGCCCTTTGCATCTCTCTCCAGTTCTGCCTTTGCTCAGCAGTTGCTTTCATTGTATTTCGTTTACATTAACTGGAAGCCAGAACAGAATTAAAAGCCTATTTCTGGCACGTATGCAGCAGCTGCTGAAAATAGGAACTACTCCATGTGTCTTCATGTATGCTTTTTGCAGGCCCTGCCTGAGACGTGGTGGTCAGGAAGGGAGGAGTTTCCTTGGCCTGGAGTATGGGTACAGTGCCTCAGCCCTTGCTTGGGCAATAGCTCTTGCTCCCCTGCCCACTGCACCTCTCCCTGCATCCCTCCTCTCTCTCCATCCTTCCTTGTGCCCCCTGCAAAGGTCTCCAGGTACCTTTTGCCAGCATTTCCCAGTAAAACATCCTACACAGGGCTGGAAACATCCAAAAGCATGGAGTGGGCATCATCCCTCCTCCACTTCTAGCTGTGTTGGTGTCTGGCCATGCCCTCTTCTACAGCCTTCCTCCCCAAGGCAGCAGTGCATCAGGGTGATATCAGAGCTTCACAGGAAATGACTGCAAACAACTTGCCCTCTTCAAAATATTAGGCAGCACAGAGAGGTCTCTGCAGACTCCCCTAGAAGTATTTTCTAGCTACTGCATTCCAATTCTTCATGATAGTGAAGTATTTGTTGGGGGGTGTGTGAATCCTTTGTCCTGGATGGTGGTCAGCAGGTCAGCTTGTGAGCCCCCACCCATTTCTGCAGAGGCAATTGGTATTTGTAAGCAGACACTGAACTGTTTGAACACATGATTTGTAGAATATGGGCTGTGCACAAACACAACCACACAATTAATTTTTTTTTTTTTGTTTCAGCCACTCACTCTTCGGGACTTGTTTTATGCAATTGGCAATTTAAGTGACACAATGTCATTTCTGATCCTGGATTAGATGGCTGAAGTATTTTAAAGAGAAGAGCCAAGAACAGACAGAAAACAATGCCATTCTGCTGCAAAGACACATTTCTTCTGCAGCTCATCATCAACTTCCAAGGAATTTTTGTAGGCATGAAGAGTGGTCATATTGTCAAAATATCAGTAAGAAAATTCCACTGTACCCAGGGTATTAAAAAATATACTAAAAATGTAGATTTCTTTTACCAACTGACCTCATGTCTGCATGCACACCCACATTTGTACAGGGACATGTATGGATGCAAAACCAGAAAAAAAATTATTAACCTTGTGCAAATACCATATGTACAAACAGTTTCTAGGTATTTACTGTAAAAATATACAATTTTGCAATCTTTCTGCAAAGTTTGAGGAAATGTTTAGTGTTACCCATTATTGTGCAGAATCTCTTAATGCTGCCTTGATTTAGTATTCTGTTAGCAGTCCAAAATCCTTGTCAAAAAAAGGTTAGAGAGCTGAATTTGTATTGTCAATTTCCTTAAAGTTGGTGCTTAGAATCAAATAATATTTAGCCCCTGCAGTGGTACCTAATTATTTCTGTTTTTGTTCAGGACACTGGAGTGCTCTAGAGAGCCTGGATAATATGAGTGAAAATTTATGAGTTACTACTGTGAACAGAACGTCTGATATAAGATAAAACCCGTTATTCTGCATGGGTATTTCCAAAAAAGGGTGATAGTCATCCCAGACATTTTGGGTCCAGGCAGCACTGCCCTGAGCTGTGCTCCTCTCTCTGCTCCACAGCTCTTCATGCTGAGGGCTGAGCAGCTCCAGTGCCCCAGGATTTCAAAGCTGTGGAAAAGCAAACTTAGAAGTGGATCCTTCCTGCAAGTCCTCCCTACATCTGCAGATTCCAGATATTCCAGAGCTAACAAATAGTGCAGTTTAGGGTTCCTTTTCACCTCATTGATGATGTAATGCTCTCTTCCATTTGCCCAAAGTAGGAAGAATGGGCTTAAAATAGGGAAAGTGAATGCTTTCAGTGGAATATTTAGATTCTGAAGAGTTATCAAATATATTTGTCACATGGGTGGGAGAATTTCCCCATACAGCTTGCAGGATGATATTGCAAAAAGACTACTTATAAGGCTAATATTAGGCAATAGTCATATTTTTAGCAACATTTTAAGTAATTTAGCATCTGGAAATAAGAAAAGAGAATCACTCCCAAGTGATTCACACTGTAGAATCTGCTTTGTAGGCCAGAGTTTGGGATGCTCTCTGCTATCAGTAGCTATTTCTGCAACAGCTCCAGTGTGATACCATGAATCATTCAGCACCAGTGTTTAGTGCTTTCTCAACAGCCTGTACTCATGTCAGATCTTTCTTAGAACCCAGCCACAATGGCAAAGTTTGCACAGTAGGAGCTTCAGGCATGAGACTGTCTCAAACTAGAAAATAACCTTGTCCGCAAATCTAATGGTGAATTCCTTAACGTTTTTCTCAGCTATATGTGTGGCATTCCTTTGACAGTGGGGGGACATGAGAAAGTCTATGGCCCTAAACAATGGTAATAGAGTGAGTTAAATGGAAACAGTTCTCCTGCTGGAAGACCTCTTGCAGTTTTTCAATCCCTCTTTCTTGGTTTTTTTATTTAGATAGGTGAAACATAAATTAACAAAATAATTACTGAGCATTTTGGAAACAAATTTCAAAGCTTTATTACCAACTGATATAGTTGGCTATTTACAAAATACTGAAGTAATGAGAATCTCTTTGCATTTGTTGAAAAAGGGAGGGCTAGGATGTTTATAGAATTTATTTTTCCCTGACCAAAACCATGCTCACAGCACATTACACCCCTTGCATCCAGGTATTGATCATTTAATTTTTTTTTTCTAGATTAAAGCCCTGATAGGGTAGGATTGTACCATATCGAGATCACATAAAATAAATTAAACCCTTCTTTTCCACAGCTGGATGCTACAGCATCCATGGGGCCCACCTCTGGGGCCTCCAGTCAAAGCCAGCAATTCACTGACACAACAAATCAGATGGGGACACTGGCAGCTAGTTAGGCACAGTATGAAACTTTCAATTCCTGCCTTTTATCATTTAATCTCATCACTTTGTCATGGAGGCAGCATTTTATTGGTAAGCTTTGGAAGTTGGTAAATAACACTGTGTAGAAAAGTGGTGTGAATTAAGTGCTCATAATTGTGAGCAGGCTGAGATTTCAAATACCTCTGCAGATGGCAGAAGCAGGAGATGGGCACTGGGATGTATGCTTTTTTAAAAATTTATTTTGTTTTGTGTTTGGGTTGTATTTTGTTTGAACTGCTGCAGGTTGTGTAGTTCATTTGCAATTAAAATACCAAAGACCAAGCGGCCCCAGGAACAGAGTCATTTCCGATTGTGGCAGTGAAAGACAAGAATGCTGAAATTTCAGTAAATGTTATTCACAGCCTCTTACTTATCAAAAGAACCATGCTATTTAGAGGTAACTAATGGATAAAATATGAACAAAGATTAAACTACAAAGGCTAAAAAGGATTATTTAGAGCATTGCCATTATGCAAAATCCTGACATTAATATTTAGACAGTCATGAACACTTACATAACTGCAGCTTATTTTTAATGGTCTATCTTGCTTTGACAACAGGCTGACAAAATGTAATTTAGGACTATAAGCTGTGAGCCCCACATGGAGAAGAAAAGCCTGTAATTCACATCATGCCCAGGCTTTTAAGACTTAAGAGACGATAGCAATTGTATGGCAGAGTGCAGCTTGCAGGGCAATATCCATTTACATGCCATTTGAGCACCTCAGGCTATACAAAGCGCTGCAGAGTGCATCATTAAAAAATAGGATGAAAAGAAGCCAGTTTAGTTACAAGTGAGCTGACATGAAGGCAAATTAATTCATAAGGTAAGAAGAAGAAAGGAAGTCCTGGTTCTGTCAGTGCGGCCACATACCCACTGACTCGGGCACATCTGTGACTTCACTTTGTGTTGTTGATTCATCACACCAGATTTTCTGTCCTTCCCTTGATATAAAACTGGAGGAAGGGGGTAAAGCATCAGCTCAGTATTTCCCAGGCAAATAGACAGCAAACATAGCCAATGTTTTAAAAAACCCCATGGTTTGTGTATACTAGGAAATCAAGGTTATAGTTAACTTTTGTTTTTTTCCTCATCCAGCCTGAAGTTAATAATTATTAAGCCTGTTTTGAGAAAGACAGGGCCAGGGCTTGATCCCTGCTAAGCATGGATGTCACCAGTAATTATCCAGGGCTGCCCCTGATGTGCTCCCTGGGAACTCGATGTGGGTGACAGGCTGTGGAGGTGCTGCTGCAGCACCTGAGTGGCTGATCTGCCCCTGGGTTGTGTTGCTGCAGCTGTTTTCCACTTGGAGGAATCTGTTAGTGGTTCCCTGAGAAAGACTCTCAAACCCCCATGCATGATTGTGCTCTGAAGTTTGAAGGTTTGACTGCTCCTGCTGTCCACACTCAGGTGCAAGGAGTCAGGCACACAGGGCTGAGGACACTGAGGCCAGGTGACTCTGCAGAGAGAGGAGCCCTGGGGTGAGGGCTGATGATGCCTTGGAATGGCTACCTAGAACAGGGGCTACACAGAGTTAGAGAATAAAGTAGGTATTTATTAAAGGCCTTCAATAGACCTTTAATTCACCTTGGGCAGTGCAAAAGCCTTGCAGAGACTACACCCAAGATGGACAATGGTAATGAGTTTTTCAGACAGGTGTAAGTTTGGCCTATTTGCATATCAGGGGTTAATTGTCCAACTGCAACTTCAGGTAATGAGGTCATATTGCCCCAGTTTCCTCCTCCCCAATTCACTTCTGTTTATACTTTTCAAGACCTGAGGCTGTGAGGGTGACCTTGGTTCTCATGTCTGGAAGGATTGTTTTGTCTGACCAAAATGTGAAGAGAGCTTACTAACATTCTATATGGAGTTCAGAGTTATACACTAATGCAGTACAGGATCTGAAAAATATAAAAGCTAAAAACCTAAAGCATCACTGATGCTGGGGCATGTCTGAGGATGGCTGGTGGGGTGGCTTCCTCTCGGTTAGTCCTCTCAGGAGCCAGAGGCCTCTGAGGAGTTGAGCAGGAGTCCCACCTCTTTGCTTGTCATGGTATATCCTCTTTGTTTCCAGTTTTATGGCTGCATGATTTGACCTTGAATTTATATGCATAAAAATAAGTGTTTATATTCCCACTCTAACAAAGGTTGGCTTTACTCAGGGATTGCAAGCAAGAGAGAGTGAGTATAAAAGTAAGATGAAGACAGAAGATCACACTTAAAGGCACAGTCAACATATCTGTCATCAGTCAAGGGCTGTTGCTGCACTACATTTCCAAACTACTCCTTGCCTAAACTGCCATTGGAGACTCATGGTGGCATGTTGGTCTGGGTCTTGGACACTTTGGGAGAGACTTCAGACATTGTCTCTCCTTCTCCTCCCAGAGCTCATCAGAGAACTCAGAAAGGCTCTGGTTCAGTGCTAGGCTCTCCTTGGCCAAGCCCTGGAGCCTGGGCTGCAGATCACCACCAGTGGCCAGCACTTTCCATTCCTCATCCTCTTTTATGGCTAATGAGCTCTCAGGTGGGCTTTGCAATAACTGGTTTATTCAACACCCTCATCCACTGTGGCTGGCTACAGATGGAAGGAAATAACAGGCAAGATTATTAGCCCTCTGTGTGCCTCCAAGTCTGCTTTCCAGACCAGCACAGGTGTCCTGAACCCGGCTGAGAACTGGCTCTTCCTTTTGTTGATGGAGTCTTTCTTAGGAAAACAGCCCTCTAGAAGGTGCTTTGTGTCCTCACAGCTTCCCCAAATCACTAACTGAGATGGTGTAGTCCATCTCCATAGGTGAAAGAAGCCTGATAACAGTGCTGACATGATAAAGAGGTGTTGGCCTCAGTGTCCATGCAGATTGTGGGAGGGATTTGGGACAATCTTGGTGGATTAGTCTGGGAGAAGGATGGGCACCTGTGCTTTCTGCTGAGGCTGCTGGAGAACACCCTTACTGTGAAGATATACTTGAGATTTCCACAGGATTGTATCACTTGGGTCATCCTACATATTGTTTAAGGATCATTTGGGCAGTCAGCCCAAGGGTGTGATCTTAAGACATGATGTGACCATAGGACTGCCTCCCTCAGCTCCTGCTGCCAGCGGGTAACATGGGCATCTCCTGAAGGACTGACCCTCCCAGATCAAACACTGCTAAAGAGAAGACAGTGGCTGATGGCTCTTTGTGGTGTTAATGCAAAGTGTGGTGGTGTAACTTCATGAGTCTTAACATGCCACTGCGTTAGTGTATAAAAATGACTGTGAGAAAAAGTCACTTCAGATCTGACAGTTGTAATTTCTTTCTTCACTCCTTGCTATAAAGATAAACCCTTCCTCTCCCATCTTTTTCTGATCATCTTTACAGAGAGGACTTGTGTCTTGAAGACACTTGTAATAGGGAGCTGGAAGCCTCCTGCTTAATGTGTGACAAGGCAAAGGAAATCACTCAGTGCAGAATTAACTTGACAGAGATCAGGCTGGCCTGGTCCTGCAGCTGGAGCAGGCATTGTTAGGGCTCTGTTGGAAAAGGGGCATCAGGCAGGAAATCTGGGGAGCCTGAACTGGGCTTGCACACAGAAGCAGCACTAAATTGTACAAGCTGGGAAAAGCCATATTGCCCTACACAGAGCCATATGAAACAAAAGGGACACCACAGGTTCTCCACCCATTAAGGGTATTGTCAAGAGCATGTCATAGGCCCGAAGGGTTCTGCCACGTCCCCACCCGGAGAGCTGCTGCTTTGGAGCAACAGAGAATGATGAAACAGGGTGAACAAACCATCAACTGGAAAGAAGACTAACATCTCCTGCACAGAAAGTGGAGAAAGTGATTGGGGGTGCATGCTCAGCCTGTATGAGGATGTCACCTTGGGTGTGCAAAGTTTCGACTTCTCCAGACTACAGGAGGGGGAAAAAATGCTCCTTAGACAGCCAATCTGCCTAGGAAGGCTCCAGAGACAGCCATGGCTGCTGGTGATCTTATGCCTGAGAACATGAGGTGATGGTGACATTACAGAACTGAGCTAATGAACTCCCTCCACAATGACACCAGGTAAACCTCACAGGTCATGAGACTGGGCAGCTGCTGACTGCCCTTGGACCAGGAGCCTAAATCCCACCACAAATACTGATTCTGGGAAGGAGGAGGTAAGAAGAGCCTTCTCTGACAACTTGGGCAAATATGGCAAATTATAAGGGTTTTTAATATGTGCTAGGATTTCTGTTCTGCTAATAATAATATCAGTGACCTTTTGGTTAGGCTGGGAAGGGCAAGGAAGAGGTTGGTGACAGCCCACAAGAGGCCCACCAGAGCCAGTCTCTGTCTTGTGCAGCAGCTCCTGTTAGACCTTGTTAAGTGGTTTTGACTCAGACTCAGAAGAAGCACATCTGTGATGATTATGTTGCTAAAAGAGGTTTCTAAGCAGCGCATCTATAACCTGCTTATATTTTTATGTGTGTGAAAACATAAGTGTATCACTCCAGTTCTGGACAAACTATGCAAAAGCCACAGGTAGAGTAGCTGTTAGCTCAAGCACTTCAGCAGATTTGAAAAAGGGATGACAAGAGATGCTGGGGACTGCACTCATTTTTGCCTGGGCTCTTAAGAAGCTGGTTGTTGGCACTGTTTGTGAAGTTTATGGCAGTGGCATATTCTCAGCACAAGGTAGTCCATTAAATATGAGATCACAAATCAATGATGTGCAGATGCTGTGTGCCACAGAGAGACTTCTGCTCATTTCCTGTGTGAAACTGTTTATTTATTTTCTTCAAAACCTGTAGACTGGAAATTCAGGCTTCTAAATTGAATGTAATTCATCCATCACAGCAGGATAGCCATCATATTCCCCACAAAACCATCTGTAGTAATAAAATTACAACATAAAACCCAGGCCTCACAATGAAAAGTCCACTTCATCCTTCTTCTTTGCAATAGTGATACTCTTCACTTTCCTCTTGCTTACTGCTGCTGAGAGCCCAGACGTGTCTACTGCACTGCTTTAATATTCTCTTTGCAATATGAAAAATATTTGCTACCAGTGATATGTTGTTATTAACCTGCCAAAGAAGGACTCCTTCCATGATACATAGCTGCTGCTTTCTTCTGTCTTCTGCTTTTCTTCTGTCTTCTTCTGAGTTTTTAACTTCTCTGTTTATGATGGACTGGGCACCAGAGGAAGGGAATTATTTTGGGGTGCTGCAGAGTGAGATGTTTCAAGGATGTTTGGCTGTAGCAGTGTTGATCTGCTGGAGGGTAGGAAGGCCAAGACTGGGTTTAGGCCAATTGTGTGAGATTCCACAAGATGAAGTGATGAGTCCTGCACTTGGGTCACAACAACCCCAGGCATCACTGCAGGCTGGGGGCAGAGTGGAAAAGTGGAAAGTTTCCACTGGAACCTTTCCCATTGGAAAGGACCTGGAGGTGCTGGTTGACAGTGGCTGGATGTGAGCCAGTGTGTGCCCAGGTGGCCAAGAAGGCCAATGGCATCCTGGCCTGTATCAGAAGCAGTGTGGCCAGAAGGACCAGGGCAGGGATTGTCCCCCTGGACTGCGCACTGGTGAGGCCACACCTTGA
Source organism: Peucedramus taeniatus (assembly GCA_013400575.1). Lineage (NCBI taxonomy): Eukaryota > Metazoa > Chordata > Aves > Passeriformes > Fringillidae > Peucedramus > Peucedramus taeniatus. The sequence goes on from WBNO01014257.1 coordinate 337,519, forward strand.
GTTCAGTTCAGTGTTCAGTTTTGGGCCCCTCACTACACAAAAGACTGGTGCTCAGAAAAGGGTAATGGAACTGGTGAAGGGTCTGGAGCACCCTGTGAGGAGCAGTTGAGGGAGCTGGGCTTGTTTATCCTGGAAAAAAGGAGGTTTAGGGGTGACGTTTTCACTCTCTACAACTGCCTGAAAAGAGTTGGTAGTGAGGAGAGGGTCAGTCTCTCAAGTAATAATCTATATAACAAGTAAAAATCTTATTACTCTTTCAAGTAATAATCTATATAACAAGAGGAAACAGCTTCAAATTGTGCCAGATGATGTTTAGATTGGATATTAGGAAAAACTTCACTAAAAGGGTTGGCAGGCATTGGAACAGGGTGCTGAGGGAAATGGTGGAGTCACCACCCCTAGAGGTATTTAAAAGACATGTAGATGTGGCATTTAGTTTAATGGTGCACTTGGCAGTGCCAGGTTAATGGTTGCACTTAATGATCTTAGAGGTCTTTTCCAACATAAACAATTCTATGTCTATTTGTTTTTGACTATTTCTTTCTTTGATCACTCCCCAGCTGCCAGACCACAGGGCAGCATGGTGCAAGGAAGCCCCACATGAATCTTGTTCCCACTGTGGTCTGAAGAGCAGCACCAGTAACCAGTGAGAGCCCTTGCTGTTCAAATGCCTGAAACTTCACTCCTTCCTAAGGTCCTGAACTCAGCTGGGGCATCCTCACACTACAAGCTTGAAGCTTCACTGTGTCAATGGAAATTGACTCTTTCTGGGGGAAGAAAAAGCTTTTGTTTGGGCCCACGAGCATCCTCTGACTCCAGTTCATTAGGTTTCCGGTAGGCAATTCTGCTTTGGATTTCATCGCAGATTTATCTTGATGCTCTCTGGGTCATTTCCTTGCCTTTACCTGCTGGCGTCAGGACTGTGGCTAGAGGCAAATTGATTCTCTGATGTCTTTGCAAATGAATTAAAAAATCATTTCAAATACAGTTGAGAAAGGTTTTTCAGGTTCCTGTGAACAGCGACCTTTCAGTGTTGAATGATTCTGGCTCAGAATCTTTTCCTTGAAAATACCTTGAAAATAAACACAGTCTCATAAAATCATTTAACTTGAGTTAAGACTGAATGCATAATTTCTGTTCATAATAAATGATTAATCCAATGAAGAAAATTTTAGCATTAGCTCTGTTTTAATTTTCAAAGTAGAAAATTATATCAAATAAGAAAATGGAATTGCTTTTCTAACACAGAGATTACAGAGATGGATTTCCCCCTCCTTTACATAGGCCTGGAGTCCCTCTGGGTGAGTGTAGGACCTGTAAGGAGAGAGCCTAACTTACAGGTTCAGGTGTAACCAAACCCAGGCCTGCTGCAGTCAGTGGATGTTGCTCTTCACTTTGGGATGTGCAGACTCTGAGTTTTAGATGCACATTTTCCTTTAAAGTAATTGCACACCATCAGTTAATTGTTTGTGTGTGTATGTGTGTGTATGTGGACCAGATGCACAGATTTGCGGACCCCAGAGAATTTCAATGCTTTCAAAGGATGTGATGTAAAATTCTGTACGCTAAATTTATTTCTTCCCATGCAACTGTGTACAATCAGTTCTAATAGGAACTAGACACTTCCTGCATGTCTGTTTTTTAATGGAATCTGCTAAGTTTTACAAGGGCCATATTTAGCTGTACATCCTCTCAACTGTTAACTGTATTATCCTTTTAAGGAAGTCATTAGCTGCTCACTAAACACTCTTCCTATAGTGGTTTTACAATGCATGCACACTGAAATGTGGCTCTCTGCAGGCTAAACAGCTCTATTCTCCAAAAGAGTGCATATGTATGTGACTAGAATAAATGAGGAGAACCTCTAAAATGTATGGCGCAATTAGCAAATGATTCCTTCCTCTCTTCCCTCCAACAACTCCAAAGACAAACTTCATATACTTAAACAATTTCCTTTTTTTTTTAACCATCCGATCCCAGGACTTTTGGTCATGCCACCTGGACATTATATTTCCTGATACATTTTTCTTTCAACTTGAAGGAGAGAAATTATTTTCACATCCTGACTGGTTCAGCATTTGCAGCTGAAGCTGTTTTCTTCCGTGTATCATTCTGGACTAGCTTTTACTTTTCATCTCACACCATTCTGTTATGCTTTGCATGTACAAAATGGAATCATCAACTTTCAGCCTAAAAGGTCTATTTTAATATGAAGGAGAAATAAAATGAGGAAGATCGTAAGTGAAGTCTCCATGAAGAAGTTCACTGCACTTCCTCTTTATGAAAACAAACTGGAGGCTGCCTCTGGCAAATACAAGGTTTGTTTTAATGTAAGCGTACAGGAAAGACCTTACTCCTTGAACCTGCCACAGTCCTGCTCTGTGAAGTCTGCATAAAGTTTACATGGGAGGTTCAAATCAGGAAGAGAGAGCACTGAAATAAATGGTCTCTACTTCCTATGGAATAATGGTATTGTACTCTGCCAAACTACAGGTTGGATTTTTGCTCTACCTCTTATTCCCTTGAATAATCAAATACCAAGAAATCAGAATCCACATTCCTTTCTTTACTTACCTGCATCGAATTCCTTTACAAAAGCAAAAAAAAAATTAAGACCCCACCAATTCTTACTTTCCAATGTATATGTTTTTGTCCTAAGTTTTGTGGCTTTTTCTCCCTCTAACCGAGGCATGTGGAAGTATGTGAACAGGTGCCTAAACGATTTCAGGCATTCCCCCATCAGAAAAACTTCCTGTTCTGACTCTGTGGGACTCTAGCCCCTGGAGACGGGTCAGTGGTAACAGGAGCTGGCCGTGGGCTTGCATAATCCACTACTCTGCTGTTCACTTTTGTGGACTTCTCTCACAGCAGTGGTAGACAGCAGAAAAATAAATGGCAGAAAAATTATTCAACCTTACATTTTTGAGAGTTTTCATGTTTGGACTCTTTTCTCCTGTCTGAGCCTGTCATGGGCAGGTCAAGGATGGATGGGGTCACAGTCCCAGTGCAGAAGCAAAATGCTGAGGCATGGACACAAAAATAAGATGTTGCTATCCCAGTTGGCTGGCGTATTTGGAGAAGCAATGAGATGGCTGGGGAGGATGAAACCGTGACAGTGTGTGTGCTCAGAACAGGCAAGAAATGAGCCTTGGGCTCATCCCAGGACCTGGGGGCACTGTGACCTCAGCGTGACTTCTGCTCTGACGTGCTCTAACCAGCGCAGGGGCCAGGGAAGTGGGAAGGAGCTGGTAAGTCTTGTCTTCAGTCTGGCAAAAGGACACCTCAGTCTCAGCCTCTGTGAAGCCAGGGAGCCACACCACATCATTCTTCCCAAAACTGCAAATCCCAGGAGTCTGATCACTGGGAAAATCCAGAGTAAAACATGAAAAAACTCTCTTTTTAGAGAGTTTTTCCTTCATCTGTGTTTTTAGGAGGTGTGATCAAACTCGCAAGATTGTTAGCCTAACATTTGGCATCCATTAAAAAAAATATTTATTTTCATCATCTACATAAACAGGATCTTTCTTTTTTTCCCTTCTCTCTGAAAGAAAAAAATACTGGCTTATATGTTTCTAGGAAGCTAACAAGAGCAAGAGTGCATATAAAGCTGGATATGTCCACTTCCCGCAAAGCTCTGCTGTGTTCTGGTGTTTGTAGGACTTGGTCCTTTATGAATGAAAACAAAATAAATTTATTGAATTCAACATGACTTAAAACAAAGATTCCTGGAGAAACAGTGTAAGAACAATGAAAAGAAAGCATTTCAATTTTTACAGAAATTATGGTAAAAAAACTACTTTTCAAAAAAATCCCCAAGCCTCCTTTCAAAAAATAGTCTGAACTTAATTTTTCAAAAAATTCTCCTACATTTTGTTTTGCTATTCGGAGACTACATCCGTTGATGAAGCAAAGAAAGTATCAGGATGGCCATGTGTGTAGCAGACATGATTCCAGTCACACAGAGGGCTGTCATCTCCATGGTAGGCTTCCAGGGAGAGCCCAGGGGCCTCATTCACAGCTTGCCACCCCCCCCATCCCCCAAACTAGGCCCTGCGTAAATTCCCTGAGACACACACAGCCAATTTACTTTTAAGAGCAGAAATACACAAGTCACTATTATTATTATTGTTCAATAGGAAATAGATGCGGGGGGTACGGTTTTGATTAAGGAGCAGTTTACCGCTACTACATGGAGGAATAAATGACTGCACGGAGAGTGGAGCAATGGGGAAAACATTCTTTTTGATGCAGATCTTCAGGCTAAAAGCCAAAGATTGGTGTTTAGGGTGAAGGCAGACCCGTGTGTCACGGAGCTGGTGGGGAAACCACTGTGCGCTGACTCTTGGCGGATGCAAAGAATGAGAGCACTTTTCTTCTTAACCAGTGACTTCTGACAGTCCTCCTCACCAGAGCCCTCAGGCCACTGCAGGCTTGGTTACAAAAAAGGAAACAAATCACAACTTTTTTGCAATGGAGGAAGGTTACGGACAGACTTTAGCAATTTGTGCTGGGACCTGCTGATCAAGAGACTCATAAATGACCTAGACAGAGAGGTGGGCAGCAAGACAGGGCATTTTCTGATGATAGTAAGCATTGAGGATAGGAAGGCACCCTGCATTTACCAGGGCAGGGTTATGAAGTTCAACCTGACGCATAAAACACACGAGATATAAACTGAACATGCATCACCTAGTGGCAATGTTGGTAGGTCTAGACTGCCAGTGGTGTGTCATATACATAACTATACTGTAAATAGATTTATTTCACTTTATCTTTTAATTAAATTCATGTTTATAAGCTGCAAAACCCAAATACTTCCTGCGGACTCAGAAGGGCTGTGCCGGATGGAATGACGTTCTTCAGCTTTGAATCAGTTCTCGTGGCCAGTGAAAGAGTATGATTAAGAAAGGCTAAAACATCTGGAAAACAGCTGATGATGATGTCCCCTCAGGGGACATCATCAAAATATCCTGAAAGAATATTTTTGTTGCAGAAGCAAGGCCAGTGTTGCACACACAAAAGTAATTTTTCTTGGGAAAAACAAAACTGGCCTCATCCAGAAGTTTTTTTCTTCTATTAAAATTCAGGGAAAAAAATTGAAATAGCGATTCCTCCTTTTTCGGATAATGAAAACAAATGCTTACTAATATCTCCATATTTAGACAGGACAGCATACTTGGGAGATGTAGTCATTCATTTGATATCAAGGGTTCCTTTGTTTGCAGAAGCAAAAATAGCATTTGAACAACCCTCATGGACACTCAGGCCTTCAAGCATAACATAGCTTTAATACAAAATTGCAAGTAGTTCAAACCTCCTTTGAAATTTATGTTGAGATTCAGCTCTTTAAAAAGTTGCTGGAGAGGCTGGCTCAGGAGGAGTTTGCAAGGTGTTTGGGTGTCTGTCAGCCAAGCTGAACCCCCCAGGTTCATCCCCAGAGCTGCCTCTGGGGGTGCAGTGGCTCAGGCAAGGCCAGCAGCCTCCTGCAGGACAGCCCTCACTAGCCTTGCTTCTTAATTGGACAGAGAGATAACTGGACACCATAACTGCACATCAAAGCTCCTTCCACAAAGGAAGAATGACCTGCTGCTCTTGTCCTTAAGGCCTGAACTCATTTCCTCCCTGGCAGAGTCAGACACTTCCTCTCCTTGAGCGGCACAGGGCTCGGCTCTGCCCTCCATGGCCATGTGCTCGTGGGATGGCACAGAGCTGGCATGTCACCAGCACGGCTGGTCAGGACAGAAGCAGCACAGCTAGACAGCTCCTTGACCTTGGTAATGAAGGGAATAGCACCTCAAAATCTTCCTGAAGAGCATTTCCACCCCTCTGGCTTTCTGGCTGTGCCAGTCTCCTCTTAATAGACAGGAATGCATGGGGCTGGCTCCTTCAGCTTAACAAAGTGAGACCTTGGCAGCTGCTCTCTGTAAATTCTTACCTGACCATCCAAGGACATGGAGGTCATGGGTCAGCTTCCTAGTCGGGCAGTAGGGACAATATAAGCTGATGAGTTTTAAGATGAAGCTTGATCCTTTTAGTAAAGGACTTCAGTGAGTTGTTGGGCTGCTTCTTAGCAATGTGGGAGACCCAAGTTCCAAGGAAGCTATAGGCTCTGTGTTTTACTATCTGTATGGTACCAGCTGCGTTCCCAGAGGATGACAGGCAGCATCAAACAGCTGAATCATGGAGTGTTGTACAGTCACAGAAATGCTGTTTTCAGATATTAACCTTTGATGATGGCATTTAGTCAATCATTGCCCACACCATGGCGACAAAAGGCTCCTCCTTAGTCCTCATGATGGGTATTTTCAAGTTCTCTTCTATTTCTAAGGTAGTTTTCTCCACTTCTTTTACATTTCCAAAGAGGACACCAATGAATCAAATGGCCTTAAACCAACTTTTTTTCAGCATGACATTTTTTCCATTATGTCTTGTGGTCAGCAGCCTCTTGTGCCTGCCTCCACAGGATTAATTTTTCCCCTCATGGCAGTATTAAGTTTATACAATCCTGCCATTACCTGCCATGTTTCCAAGGTGAGTCAGGTAATTTTGGAGAGATCTCAGAAGCAGGCATGATCGACTGCAGCAATTTCTGGCACATGGCAAGTACATTCCAACTTGCCAGAAGCAATTATCTCTTTAATGCAAAGTTAGTCTACATTCAAGGTAAGGGAACTGAGAACACGGCAAGGAAACTGGAGAGCTGCAATCCAAAATTTTGTGTAGGCAGAGCCATCTGAGATCCCATGTTGCAAAGACTGGACAAGATATCTAAGGCTGCATCACTCCATGCATTCATCCATTCAGTCCCTCTTCACATCCTCAGTTCTGCTGAAGCCAGGGACAGTCCATGTGGCTTCTACTATTTGGAGTTTCAGGATTTTTGCCCGAGTTTCAAGCAGTTACCAGAATGTAATGGGAAAAGTGATCACAAGGGGTCCAGACTTGGTAGTTTTCCTATATAGTCAATAAACACATTTATTTAAGCTTAGCAATTTCCTGTGGTCTGCAGCATATTTCCAGAAAGGAAACTCAAGTGCTGCTGTACAACTGCTTTCTATAAGCAGCACCACAGAAAGACAATACACAAGCCACTTTCATTTATGTCACAATTCGGAAGTAATCACACTCCTTTGTAGTCATGTGCTTTTTACTCAAAGCTCTCTGTGTACTTCCCCTCAAGACAAAGTCACGTTCTGTTGCTAAAATTAATGCTTCCTGAGTAGTGATGTCATGCCAGAAGAGCTGGTAACACCACTGACTCGGAGCCAGCCACATGCATCACTCCACCCAGCCAGCACCTTGCCAGAAGAAGTCAACCTGCCCTAAGGTGCAAGCTGACCCATGCAGAGTCCTTTCCCCAGCACCCTGCCCAAGGTTCCTAATGACCTGCTTTGTTTCCAGCTCCACAGCACAGCACTCACACTATCTTTCTCCATAAGAGGTACTCAAAAGAAGATTTGACTCAGCCTTTCCAAGCTGGGTGTAGGACTTGATTTCCAAACATTAGTTAAATTCCCACCTGGTACTTCAGTGGTGTTTATTTAAAACAATAACGAAGTCTCAAAACAGTGTAGCATCCTGTTGTCCAAAACCAATCCATTTATGAAGAGCATCATCACTCAAGACTTCAAAAATAAATAGAAAAGGATAGTTACTTGGGGTATGTTACAACTGGTTACCAGCTCCAGGCAGCTCATGCTGTGCTATCAGACCTTCTCAGAGTTCATCCCTGTAACACCGATTAAATCAGTTGTCAGTAATCTGGCTAAAGACAGCCTGTGGGGATGAGTTAAAACAGAGGAAAGAAAACTACAGCAATAAAGGAAAGTGAATCTGAGAAATTATGCATAACAGTAAACAGCAAGAAACCTGGCTCCTCTTTTCAACACCACAAACGATTATGAAAATTCTGTGTGATCATTACAGGGGTGAGGGGGGGGGTGTGCAGGAAGCATCAAATGCTTACAATCCAAATTCTTGCAGAAGATTTCAGCTGTTAATGCAGGCACTGCTGTGCTGACTTCCCATGTTGCTGGCCCTGCCTACACTCCAAAGTACTGGGTAGTTTGGCATGGGAAGTCTGGGAAGGGATCTAGAAAAAATGTTCACGAAGATATTATTTAAGACACAGAAATTCAAACCAGCAAATTTGTGGCCAGATTTTATCGTCATATTTATACTTATTGCTTACCCAGAAAACAGACTAATTAACAGTTCTTCCTGTATCCACAGTAACTGAAAGTATTTGCACTGCCCAGGGTATGCACAGTGACTCTGAAACCAAGCTGAAGATGGAATTTCTAGCCAAGGCTCTTCACTGAAACCTTTGCCAGTAGGGGCTTTGGAGTGAAACAATCTCCCCATCCATCCTTGGAAAGACTGTCTCTTAAGCCCTGAATATCCCATATCCTCTCTTCTGTTCCCACACCGTCTGTGCACGTGCTGCCACCAAGACTTATGATTCCTTGCCAGTGGCAACTGCTCTGGATGAGGAACTGATGGGAGTAAGCAGAGCAGTCCCCAACTGAAAAATATTGCCCAGGGTCAAGCACCTGAGGCCAGCCCCAGTCTTACCCACTCCATTGGATACAAACAAGACACCTCATTCAGGCTGGCTAGCAGTGGGGCAGGAGCAGGTTAGGTACCTGGAGACTTCCACAGGCTGGTGTGGAGGGCACCCAGTCAAGCAGGTCCTGCCTCCATCCATCCCAGCAGCCACAGACAGGGTGTGCTCACCCACAGCAGCTGGAGCTGCTCGGAGCTGGGGATAAGCAAGGACGACAGTGGCCTAAAAGTTGGAGAAATATTGACACGTGGGTGGACTTTAATTTGTGCAAGCAAACTCTAAATATCACTGCATTGAGGGCAATTGCATACTGTTCCTGCTTTTCCAATTAGTCTGAAGTAATTTCATGGGAAAGCACTTAGATTCTCAGGTGGGGAGTTTTTGGGGTTTTCTCTGAAGCATGGACTGGGAGGGACTTTTAACTGGTTTTTGAGGGTTCCTCCAGGGAGCTCCATGGGTGGAGAGTCTGAAGGCTGCTGAGCATCGCTGTGTGGATGTTGTTTTATACACATGTGGTGTTAGCAATGCTATCCCCCCACATACAGCAGAGCAGGCTGTCTTTCATCTGCCTTTCCAAGCCATCACAGCATTTTTTTTCTGGTTTTAACCTTATAAAAGATTGGAATAATTTCTCTGAGAGCAGCCAGGTCATGGATCTAAACCTTAGCTTCGTTTGGTGTAGAAATCCAACCAAAATGAAAGTGGCATTACAAAAAATTTGTCTTCATATATTCATTGCTATCTCCTTTTCTTCTCAGGCTCAGGATTTGTACTTAGGTTAACTCTGCATTTCTAACTGTCTTTTTTATTTAACAGGTTTGGCAGGGAAGGGAAGAGCGGTCATAAATTGTTTCACCATCCTTTTATTTTTATTATTACTCTAAATCAAACAAACTTTGGAGGAAACTGGTTTACAAACCAAAAAAAAAAAAATCTTTGAGGAAACTTGGAGAGCTGTCTTGTCCCATTTTCACACTGATTTCTGGAGCAGCCACTCACACAAAAAAATATGGGTGTAAAATGCTGAAGAGGATCTGGTTCTGGAAAACTTCATCTAACCTATGTCATGAAAAGTATGTTTATGTTACAAATGCTAAATATAAACATGTATATAAGATTTTCAGGCCAATATTAATATCCAGAATGTTAAAAGGTGGCCCACTGTGTCCATTTCACACAACAGAAAAATTCACAAGTGATTGCTACCATTTTCCTCATGCTTGGGTCTGAAATCACCTCCTCTGTTTGCAAATGCTTTGTGAGAGGTTGATTGAGAAGATGTGAAGTAAAACCCAGCTTGTAAGACATTAACACTTGTTGGCTCCAGAAGAAAAACCACAATGACAATTAGATTTGGCCATTGACAATGGAGCAGCTAATCACCTAAGCTAAAATCAGATTACCCAAAATGAAAATCCTGCCTGGCTGCAGCTGAGTTTCAGATGTTCTCATTGTAAGTGTACCAAGAGGAATCGCAACCCTGTTACCCAGACAAGGACCAAAAGCCCAAATCAAATACCAGACAGATTAAACTGTGGCTTCCCATGTCCCCTCCCTCCTGCTGAGCCCAGAGCCAGGCACTGCCCCTCCTTGGACACCTCCTGCCAGGCACTGCCTTCGGCTCTCCACCAGCAGCCTCTGAGCCAACTCACAACATCCAACCTGCAGATCCAGTTTAAAAGACGATGTAAATGCAAACTGAAAACTTTTTGTCTCGTTGGTCTCTTGAGCTTTTCCACTCTTTGTGTTCACAAGTTGGTTGCAAGATGGCACATAAATTCAACAACAAATTTTATCCTCTGCTGGACAGGCATGCACGGTCGGAGATGGTGCAATATCATGTTGGCAAACATTTGGGCTCCTTGGTATTTTTGTAAATTTATTAATTCAGCCAAAGTTTGCAGAAGGGTTTAGCTAAAAGGTCAATGAAAGAATATCTGCATATTGTAAATCTAATAATCAGAGAAGATGTAATTTGTGCAAATTTGTAAAAAAGCCAAAGTAAACACGTTACAGAAATTGCTGATATATCTGAGGCTAGAAGTGGGGTAATAAAAATAGAAATTATGTACATAGGACCTATTGCGGTATAGAAACTTAACCTCAACATATTGATTGAGGCAGTTCTTTTCCCTGAATTAATATATGCCTACAAGTGAGTATTTGTTTTAGGAAAGTTAAATAGAAAGGCCATGAATAAATATAAAGGCTGAGATGAAATAGCCATCTGGACTACATTAGCCCAAAATGCATAATTGAAGCAAAGAGAGCACACATCCTTTGATCCAGTCACGAACAACTGAAATGAAAGTCAATGGGCAATTCCTCTTATCTAATCACTGGAGAAGAGTTTGCAGCACATGTGAGTGAGAAGGACCACTGGAGAGATCCAGCTGGGGCCACCTCTGCAGAGGAGGACCCCAGGTACATAGCCACAGGTGTCCTCATGTCTGGTGCTACACCAGGGCCAGGGCTTCAGTGCAAGCCCTAGCTGGGCTTATGTTTAAACTGCTAAATCTGTGTGTCCAGCCTTAACATCTCTGCAGTTTCCACATGATTAGCAGCAGAACAATATGGCAGGGCAAGCTTGAGCTTGGCTCTGTGCAGCTGGAAGAGGTGGGTTGGCTTTGCAATGCCCCCATTCAGCCATGGTGGGAACACCCAGTGTCCCACAGTGAGCGAGGGTGGGCAGCCAAGCAGGGAAACACCAACCCCTTTTAATACAGATTGGTCTTGCAAGAAATGGCATGGACAGGGGGCATGCAGTGTTGTACTGCTGCATTGGAGTATCCTCTATTTGGTTAAAGGTGAGGACATGGGAATGAGATTGCCAAAAAATAATAATGGGAATGACAGCCTGTACTTTCAGAGCTTGAATTCTGCCTCAGCCTTGAATCCAGGGCTGGCTCTGGTCTTCAAAGCACATAGATGCACTTAACACTGAGGTGAAGGAGTGGACAGAACTGAGGTCTTTAAATAGGATTTGTAACCTACTGTTGAAATCCTAGCCAGCTCCTGAAGGAGCTATAAGCTAATCAGAAATTGCTTTCAGTAAGCTCTGCTTCCCTGAGCACCTCCTTGCCCAGGCCATAAACAGCCCCTTGGTCTCTTGGTCCTGTTTGTCAGGGCTGCAAGTTCCCCTGGTCCTAGACCAACAGTGCTGTGCTGGTAGAAGCTTAGAGTCTAAGCCTTCAGAGCATAAGAAACTTTTCACTGCTGTAGATGGCTTGAGGGGACCGAATGGGGGGCAGGGAGTGGCAGGGGGCTGGTGGCCAGGGCATAGCAGGGGGCCAGGAGGCAGAGGCACCTGCTCAAGAGCCAGGCAGGAATAAGATGCCCGTTGATTTGGTGATGGGCAGCACACTGCCTGAGTGAGGAGACGGCAGTGCTCGGGAAAGCAAAGCTTGCTGAAGGCAGCTTCTGATTAGTTTTTTGCTTACTCAGGAACTGGCTGGGATTTCAACAGCTGGTTCAACCACAGTGAACCAAACTGTCTCCTAGCAGAGCCCTGTCTGGAAACGGGGAAGAAGAAATTTAGTTGAATCCAAGGAAATCATTTTTCAAGATCCCGTTGTCAACTGCCAGCTTCTTGAATAGCTTTTCCATTTCTCCTGTGCTCCTCAGTTCTGTGCCTGTGGTTAATGTGATGGGTTTGTAAACAGGCAGAATGTAAAGTCAGCCCTTCTGTGCTGAGAACAGCTCTGTGGCCAACAACATAATATTATCTAATAATCTTTCTCTGTTATTTTCTCAGCTCTCAGAGCAAGGGAAATGATATGCAATTGTTCACATATATGAACATACACACACACCTATATATGTATTTTCTGACATTACAACATGAAATATTCATGAGGAGAGTTTTTCCATTATATCTCAAGCTCAAGCAGAAATTTCTTAGATGGATTTGTCTGACTGGCATTACATAGACAATGTTATAGCTTTTAAAGGATTGAGATGATAATTCCAGAAAAAAAAAAACAAACAAAAAAAAAAAAAAAAAAAAAAAAAAAAAAAAAAAAAAAAAAAAAAAAAAAAAAACCCCAAAAAAAAAAAAACCAAACCCCCCTGTCAACAAAAAAAAAAAAGAAAAAAAAGAAAAAAAAGAAAAAAAAAACAAAACAAAAAAAACCCCATAAAACAACAAACCAGAGCCTGCTGATTTTGAGAGTGGGAAAGTTTTAAAAGTTAAAGTTTCAAATCCTTGAAAAACTCTTCATTGAGTAACTTCCAGACTGAGACAGATCCCATCCAACTAGCTCTGTTATGCAATGGCAAGATTGCCTGAGTAATTGAGAGACATGTTTGATATGGCTCTCTTAATGCTATCAAAAATTATATGAGTCCTGTGACATACTGGTCATGAAGGATGTTCTTTGGTAACAACCACCAGTCAAGTGAATGTGTGTGCTCTCTTCCAGTTAGTTAGGAAAGTCTGTGTGCCAGGCAGTTACATCCAGAGTACAGACCCAGCAGTACAGAAAGGACAGCTGAGAAAATACACTACGCCTTTGAATAACAGCTCTGAGTCCTGTCAGATCCCTTATTTAAATCCAATCTCCAAGCTGGAAAATAAGATGAAACAAGTTTTCTGTCAGGGACTGTATATCACCCACTATTCTGTCCATCTTCTCACTTGAGGATATCTTTCATTTGTCCTCAACAGTTTGGAAGAACACTTTCTTTGTTTGCCATTTGCATTTCACCATATTAAATGAGTAAAACTTGCACAAAAGTTCAGAAGAAAAGAGGATGCCCCATATCCCAGGCACTCACTCTTTCCCACGCAGCATGGCCACCCTCCTGCACTGTCCATCTGCCAAGTAAAATTCAACATCTTGGAGACAAATGGCAAGGGTGAAAGATTTTTCATGAGAAATGGTTAGTTTTCATAGTAAATACTATATTCATATTTGTTAGGAACAAAAAGTACCATTTATAGCCACGTGTGGCTGAATATAAATGAGTTTGCACAGCTGAGTTAACTTTAACCCTGCTGAGGAGGAAGAGATTTAGCTTCACTGGAAAACCCCACACCAGATTTCTCCAGCCACAGCCCCCTGCACTCCTATACTGGCTCTTTTGGTCATACCACTGCAACCTGCCAGCAGCCTGAAACACTTGTAAATGAAACACCATACTCCAGGACCAGGGGAAAGAAATACAGTTGAAGATTTTTTCCACCCCATCAAATCGAAGCCCAAATGCATTTGCAAACCTACCAGGAAAGCCCTCAGTGCTCTTACTTATCCAGACTTCATCGTGGTCCCATGAAGTCTGAAAATGAAGTCAGGGTGCCCCATCTGAAACAGGAAGGGTGAAGTCAGAGGACGAGGCAAACAAACACAATTGCACCTTTTGTCCCACTTCCGAGTCAGTGTCAATAGTTTCTCATCTAGAGATGTGGCTTCAAGTTCCTGCTCTGACCCAGCTGTTCCCATAGGTGTTTCTGATGGAGCTGGCTGGTTTCTTGGCCTGCTCTTGCACTCACAGCACCTCTGTCCTCCCTAATGTAGCCAGCTCTGTTGCTAGGTCAATGAGACCCTGTTTTACTCTTGCAGCCTCCCACTCAAGCCTGGTTTGGGGCTCCCTGTTAGGACTCCCCATTGCTGATGTGGAGCTGTGTGTGCAGGCTGGAGGATGTCTGCACATGACAGTGGCTGAGTGTGCCACTTGCTGCCTCCATGCCCTCGTGGGCAAACCCAGGAGAGACCAAGGGTCTCTTTGATGAGGGTCAAGCTCTGCCACTTTCTTCATTTGTTCATCAAGGAACAGCTGGAGATACTCAGGACACACTGTGATTAGCTGATGTGGACTCACTATCAGTCAAACACAGGCTGCCAGAGGAAAGATCAAGGGATAGAAAAGAAGGGGAAAATATATCTGGGATTTGTCCTCTTTCCACCCTGTGCATGTAGCACAAGTTGAGTTTCAAGGCCTTGTACATGTGCCTGGCTGCCAGCTGAGACCTGGAGCAGCAGGTAGGCTGTGCCATCCTGCACTGCTGGGGGTGTGCAAGCTCCAGAGCAGAGCAGGACAAGAGGTCCCAAGCTTTCCAGGCATGGCTCTGGCTGGGCCCACTCAGGAAGGCAGCAGCTGCTCTACAAGGAAAGGTGTTTGTGTGGCTGTAGGCTGGGGGAGCTGGTGCAGTCATCCCTGTTGAGCTGGTAGGTCTGATGTTGCTGGAGATACTGAGCTGTGATACCAGTTAAGTGTCACAGGCACCAGATGACAACCTTGCATTAAGCAACTTCTGCCCCTCCGTGAGAAACAGGTTTAAAAGAGAACATCTTCAGGATAGCACATCTTCTAGTTCATCCTTTGAATCAAAGCTAGTCAATTGTGGGTGTAAATAGGTAACCTGAGTAACTTGGCCTTAAAATTCACATGGATGGATGGATGGATGGATGAATGGATGGCTGGATGCTTCCACCTTTGGTAAAACTCCCCTGGCCTTGGTAGCCTTGTCCTAGATCAGCAGCTGTCCACATCTGGTTCCTGCTTACTGACAGCTGGAAAGGCTGAAACAGGCTGTGATTCACCTAAGAGTTGGACCGGATGATCCTTGTGGGTCACTTCCAACTCAGAATATTCTATGATTCTGTGATGAAGGAGCTTCTCCAGATTTTTAGTTTGTCCAAGGCCACTTCAACATCAACCAATTTCTTAAAGTACATGCAGTCCCTGGAGGGAAGGTGGAGCCCTGGACTCGGCAGGGGAGCTGGCAGGCATGTGTTTAGTCCTTGATCCCTAAGCAAGAGGGTAAATACAGGACAGCAAAGAAAAGTTTTCCACAGGAAAAGGAAAAAAGGAGGGGGACGAGTCAACTTGCACACATTTTTATATCGAGATGAACTTGTCAGGAGCCATGAAACCAACACTTCACTAAGAAAGCAGAAGCCGTGAAGGGCTCATTTTTTGACAGGCTCAGTCTCCTGTGGCCCTTGAACTCAAGACCTACAGGGAGGTGAAGTACAATCATTTATATTGTTCAAAAAACCACTGGGCTTTATCATAGCCTGCCACAGGAGTACAGACACCTACAGATCTGGGAGTGTAGCTCAGATAAATGGCAAGACTAGAAAGGAGAGAAAACTTCCCTGGGGGTATTGAGAGCAAAACAGCCCCTCAATCTTCAAAGGCAGCTTAGAAAGAGAAACAGATCCCACAAGCTGATTTCTGCAGGCACTGCTTATCTTTTCCAGTGCTGGAGGTTTCACACTTTAAAGACTCACTTCCTCTACAGTGCTCACACAACATCAGTATAATATTTTTCCCGCTCCTCCCTGGTGTCAGTCATTATCTTCCAGTCTCCCATATGTCTTACTCAGATCACAAACACTGTTTGTGGGCTCTTCTGCAGAGTCACTCCTTCAAACAAACAACAAATAACTGCAAATCATTCCCAAGGTTTTTCCCCGTGCTGCCAGATTTTTTAAAGACATTTTATAAAAACCATGCAAAATTACTTGTCCTGACCCATGGGCAGCATTGCCTGTAGCTCGTGGCAAGGGAGCTGTTAGCTGCGGCCTGCCATCCTCTCCTCTCCCATTCCATCCACTGAGGTCTCTGTCTGTCTGTCCTGCCGTGGTCTATCAACCCACAGCCCCTGGCTTTTGTGCAGTCAGGAGTCTGGCAGAGGTGACATGGGAAACCAGGCAAAAATCCTGCTCTTCACTTTCACATGAATCCACAAAAATGGTACAGATAGTAGTCCTGATATGTTCCTTGTTTTCAGAATGCTGTCATGGTCTGGGAATGCACAGCTCTGCATCTTTCTAAGTCATCCTTCCTTTAAAGAACGTTGAAAGCCTGCTGTTTTGCATGTCATGTGCAGAGAAAGGCAGAACAGACTGGGTCCTCTGCAGAAGAAAGACAACACAAGAAAATTAGTAACATTTGAGGTGATTTTACCCAACCTATTAAGAACTGAAGTTCTGACAAAAGATAAATTGCCAGTAACTGAAGATGGCATAACAAGGAGAACCTGAAATATCCTATATTAGCATGTATGTTGGCTCAGTAAATTATCTAATTTCTGCTTTTCTGTCTTTGGTCCCTGCCTATCCACGGCACTCCTTCATGCAATAATAAAATGTTTTCTAAATAAAGCTCCAAGCCCAAAGACCCCACTCTGGGTAAATTAACGGAAGTAAACAAGCAAGCAGCTAACTGGAGCTAATTATATATCTGCCAGCAGCCTTGCTTTTAAGCGCCTTACAGGTGAACATTTTAATTACTTAATGTGCTCTATTGTTCTTGAATTAGATATAAGAAAAATAACATTGATCCAATCCTCTTCTTATTTTTACACACTGGAGTTGGAAGGCAAGTGGCTTTGTAAGGGGATTATGCATGTGTTAATCCTCTTGAGCTATGATAAAGCTCTCTACTTCCTAGTGAGGTTGTTTAACCCTCTTCTAACAGCTGAAGGAAGCTAGAGAAGATGAGTTACAGCTTGGGAGCGTTGAAAGCAGAAAGAAAGAAATGTTTGTTTCTTATCTTTTGCCATGCTGAATATTGCTTATCACACTAGTAGGAAGATAGCCTCAAATGTAGCAGGTCCTGTAAGAAAGCAGGTAAATGTCATTCCAGCATGGAACCCTTAGTTTCCTTTCTTTATGCTGTAATGGGCTCAGAGTATCAGTAGCATCCTAAAAGCACACCATCAGGAGGAGTGACATGTAATTCCCATCTCATCAGATGGAATTATCCATTGCTGAAGTACAGTATTCTGGCATCTAGAAAACAGCATCATGCTGTGAGGACCAGTGGGGAAAACAGATGGATGCCTCAAATCAATGGAGCATCGGGAGCAGGTACCTGGACTCATCCCTTGTAATTTGGGTGCTTGCAGGAGGTGATGCAATGTGAAGAAGGCTGGTGTAGCTACACACCTGCTCTCAGCAGTGAAGGCTCCTTTGGAGGTCACCTGCAACTCCAGAGAATAATTAAACAATCTACAACCTCCTTTGCTCTTTGAAGATGCCTATAGAATATTCTTGACTGGCAGGGAAACCTATGGGGACTCTGCACCTAGTTGAGGTTCTTCTGTCAATTGTCTTAAGAGGAGATGAATCCAAGTATCCCATCCTGCTGCTGGGAGAGGCTGATTGCTGCATGACAGAAAGTGACATGGCTGCTGAGGGAGAAGAGTGAAAAGTCATTGTTAGGGGAGCAGAACAGAGGCTGAACCAGACTGTCACCGGGCACATCTGTCACCCACTCAAAGGTGAAGCCTTGTGGGACCATACTAGGTAGAAGGATAGAGATGAGCCAGGAACCCAGCTCAGAAACGAAGGCTTTATTTTAGTTCCTTTTTCTTTTCACTTTAAAATGGCTGTTATCCTCTTATCAAGTTCAAAAAGTAATTAGTTCTTAACGAAAGATCTCTGATGAATCAAGGCAGAAGAGCATGGCTGATGGAAACAAACACCAGAGGTCTGGACAGGCTCAAGAACAGTATTTAAAAAGCAGAAATTGAAAATTTTTAACCTGGTACAAAGACACTTGGGACATTATCTCTTTAATTCTTGCTATAACAAAACAGGGAAAACACCCTCATGCAAAGATCAGCTCACTCAGCAATTGCAATAAATGCAAAACCAAAACCAAGAGGGCCTTAAGGTCCTGGTGTTAGTGGCAGGCCTTTACCAAATCATCCACTTTTACAAATTACAGTTTCTTCATGCAGGAAGGCATTGCATGCCTGGGCAAAAGACCCACAGCAAAGGTTTCTCTGGAGTCGTCCACCCAAGACCTGTACACAGCACTGCAGGTGGGGCAGATCCCCTCCCTTGCCCTGCTGGCCATTCTGCTTTAGATGCAGCCCAGGACCCATCTGGCTTTCTAGGCTGGGAACACACATTTCTGGGTCATGTCCAGTTTTTCACCCACCATAACCCCCAAGTCCTCCTCCACAGGGCTCTCAATGATTTCTCCCAGTTTGTATGCAGGATCTTCTCCTTTGCCCTAAGTGTATTGATCTGCCTTTAGCAAACTCTAATTTTACATCAGCAGCCAAGGTATTGGTCAGGAATGCTCGCTCGAAAAGGCAGGTAAATTGAAGTAAGCCAGCAAAACAAAATGAAATGAAAATCAGAATATAAGAATGGAGGGGGTATCACCTTGCTCCTGTTCCATCTTACATTATATTTTTATTTTTAACGAACTAAGAGTTGTGGATAACATTCTTGCATTTACTACACAAGCCCTTTTTTAGGAAGTCCCATGGTAATTTTCAGGTAACAGCATGGAACCCAAAGGTCTGGGATTTTACTCTTCTCTTTGTCTTCAGCTTCCTGAGGAAATGTAGACAAATGACTTACCCTTTGTCCCCATTTCTATTCTTTAACATGCACTTACTGGCCACTCCCCCCACCAAGTTTGCAATGACCTATGCATTGTTCCAAAAAAATTTCTTCAACATGGAAGTGGTACAAGAAAAAAAACTCTACAGCATGAAAGGTCATTACTGGTAATCATGTTACCATCCCTGTGAGAAGCACTGGGACTGAATGAACAGCATGTGCTGCTGAAACCCAAAGTCACCAAGTGGAACGTTTCACCCTGAGAGATATTTTGGGATGTTTAGAGAACATGTCACCAGGAAATTGCAATTCAGCTCTATCTGGTTTCTCCACCCCAACCTCTGTCCTGCTATTCCAGATGCATTTTAAATGTGGGCAAATGGAATGCATAGATGTGGATTTGGGAGCCAAATATGGCAACGTCAGCAAAAGGGCAGAAATAATAGTATTAAAAAAGTTATAAGCATCATTTTGCATCACCTACACAACCCTTACAGCACATAAATAAGAAAAACCACAAACCTAAATGTCTCAGCTAATGTAATAAAAGGCCTTGCTTTTCTTCCAGGTTATTTATTTGATTAATGGAAAAATATGACTATTAGCGATATTTTTCACTGTATTTTTTTCCCTCTCCATTAAGCACTGAAGTCAGGCTACAACAAAAACCAATACAAGCTTATCTATATTAGTGGCTTCCCTATGCAGAACCAGATTGAGAAGAGCAAGAACACTGTTTCCTCCTGCAAGGAATGATGGCAGCAATTTCTTCTTCCAGCTGACCATATAAAAGTTAAATGATTTTTTCCCCAATAGCCATCTTAGCATTAATAGATAGAAGTCATAGTAATTGGTACAAGTTGGGTGCCTTGTTGAGGTTTGTAACCAGAAGGATTTTCCAAATCTTTAGAAAAAATGACACTTAAAGGAGAAATTGGAATTCTTTGAAGATGGTATGAAGTTTTGAATGCCTGCTGATAAATAATCTGAGTCATCCAAAACTCTGAGCCTCATAAACACACAAAGCAATAACAATCTGCACCCAGGCTTCCCTGTCCCAAAGAGAGTGGCAGGGATGAGGGACAGGCTCATCCCAGCAAGGAGATAAACTCACAACTTTATGGCTACAGCCACAAACTCAAGGGAATGGTCAGCACTGGAGACGATGCCCTGGTTCAGCTGAGCTCCTGGGAGCAAAAACCAAACCACCTTTTCAAACAGCAGTCATCCTCTCCCTCCCAGTGCCCTACACAAAGCCCAGTGGGAATAGGAGGAAAGCCATAAGAACCCTGCACAGAGCTTCATCCCAAAGATCCTTAGGAGAAAGTAGTGCTCCCTTCAAATCAGGAAGGTACTCAGACAAGAAATTGGTAGTCTGTGTAAGGTGGAAACCAGAATAGATGTCTACTGCTCTTACTCTCCAAAGCCTAGAGCTATCATTTAATGCTTTAAATAAAAGTCCTCTCAAAGCTACTCATTTGATTTTATTTTGCTTTGCTTGTTCTGTAGCAAGTTTGACAACAAGGGCACTTTGTAGGACTGTGCACACGGCCCTTGTAATTAAAGTCAGCGGGAGTTATGAAATCTTTAAAACCAAGCCTGGGTGGCTAAAGCCAGTAGCCCAAAATTGGAAGCAACATTTGAAAATCCAGGTCATATTCTTTGTGTGTTTGTGTTACAGCATCACCTAGGGGCTGCAACTGGGATGTTTACTACACCTGGACCTTCCAAGGGTACAGACAGACTTGGATGCTTCCAAATGTTCAGCTGTGCTGCAGTCATTGTCACAGAGACTGTACTGAACCAGGCTCTGAGCATTTTGATGAGAAAGTTCATCTGGTAGATTTATAGGTACATAGACAAACACACACAACTATTTTATGCATTGTTTTTTGAGCAAGAACCACTAAAATACTGAACTGGAGGGCACAGCAGTTGTAGAACATACTTTGGATCACAGCCACAGGAATGCTGCTGCTGTAAATTCCCCTACTCTGAAAACATTAAATAAGCCATCCAGTTATTTCATGATCATCTGAAAACTGAGATCCTCAGAAACGATGAAAATTGAACCCATGTGTATCCTTAGTATAGTCTGGCACTCACATTGTTGCTGATTATAGGAATTCAATGTTTATAATTTGCATTCTTTCCCACACTTGCTTTTTTTTCTGCATTGAAGTAAAAACTCACTTGGTCTTACCATAATATAATTTTGACTGTTGAGGGCAAGACTGCTCCTTTGTGAGAAAAACAAAATCCAAGCATGAGAGACCAATTCTTGTCTTTAACTGAGAAATTATGGAAACAGAAGATACAGTCCAAATTAAAGACACAGGAAGGAGCTGGAAATAAAAATTAACACCTCAAATTTCCAAAGTTCTTTGAGATAATCAGGACTTGGACTCAGAGTACACAGGAATTTGATACATTTTGCTCAGCAGCTGTCCAAAGTGAACAGAGAGGTCACAAACATACAACAGAAGACTTGTGCAGGATCTACTCTTTGTGATGTTCTTCAGATGGATAGCACAATTGCAAAAAAGCCCATCTGACACTGCTGATTAAGCTCCACCCTCTACAGCAACTACCAAGACATAAAACAAAGATTGATCATTCAAATGTAGTAGAGCTCCATGCTTATAAAGGAGCACATTTTTGAAGTGTTGCTTCTTATACAAAGTTTCTTCCAGTGTTCCAATTTTTTCCAAGTATTTTTAATGCTTTAATGAAGAATGAAAAGATAAACACCTTCCCCATCCCTTCTCTAACGTAGCAAGCAGTGTTCTGAGAGAGGTGGCTCCTATAATTTTTTTAATCAGGCATTTTCCCACCCTTCAGAAGAGGTTCACAAACTGAACACTTGACTTTTAGCTATTCTTCCCAGACCATGAACAAGCTTAAGTCCTTAAGTTAGGCTGTCCCTAACTTTACTACAACCTCAGAATGTATGGCCTCTCTGTTAACCAGAATTCAAAAAGATAAATCATGGTGAAGGAAAGCTCTTCCCAGCAAATCAGTAAGTCCCAGTATTCAATGTCTGTATAGAGAGGAACTGAAGAAGAAAAGGAAAGCTATGCTGCTTTACAAACTGCACATCTGGCTCTGAAAAGCAATCAACAGCTCACAATAGGTCTTAGGTATAACAGAACTGGAAACTGCTGTTGTGGGAACTGTCAGCAGTGGAAGCCAAAGCAAAGTGCTTTAGACACTCAGTGGCACCTTTATTACTGGCTGTGTACTGCTGGCAGCCTGTCCTACAGTCCTTGTACAGGAGGCCTCGTTTCTTCTTTGAAGGTCTGTCATGAGACTATCTTGCAACTCAGCTCTCTCATCCAATAATAAATAAAAGCCAAAAAGAACAAGTAAGACAAGAACTTATTGTATACACTAAAAAAGCTTCAGAAGGGATAATGTAACTGTTCTTGTTATCAGATCTGCTGCTCCAAAATAATGAATTACAGCAAAACCTTAGAGTGGCTCAGAAACAACTGCATTTGTCAAAATTCATTTACTTAGAATAAAACATAAGAGCTTCTAAAGGCAGTATGTCAATTTTCTATGCCTTACAGGTACAGACAAACACATATACTGGTGACATGGGTTGATTTACACAATTATTGCAAAACAACAATACTTTGCAACCAATATAGAGCAATTCTATTAAAAAATTATTAAATATGTGGTAACATCTGTGTCCTCTTGTGATAAAAAGTAAAAAAAAAAATTTAACAGCTGGAACATCAAGTTATGATCTTCACAGAAGAGTAACAAAAGAATTGGTTGAAACCATACTCAAAATATTTAATTAGATGTGGTGCATGATCTGTGCAGCAATCTTAATACTGGAATTCAGTACTCAACACGAGCTCTGGTTCATTGTATAAATCTATTTAAAACTCTCCACTTTAATTTAATCTACTACTTAAAGTTCTTGCCACTACCCTCTGCTTACACCATGCTGCCTCAAGTTAGCCTCCCTTCAATGACTGACACTGATGGGCAGCCTCTGGAGGGCCAATTCCAATCTCTCCATAGCAGCACAGGAGATCACTGGAGGACAGAGAAAGGAAAGAACATCAGAAGCAGGAAAGTAGGAATGAGAGGCTGTGGCAGAACAAGTAGTTAAAAACAGGACAGCACATCCATGACTGTTACAAAACACTGTTCAAGCAGCAGAACTCACCCATGGATGCTTGTTGCTAAACAGCTCAGTGATTTGTCATTATAGGTGTTACACACATACAGAATTCAGCAACAGCCCAGCAGCTGATAAAACCGAGATCACTAATTTTACAGCAGTGATCAAAAGCACCTTTCCAATGCCTTCCAGTGCAAAGCTCACATCCAAAGTGATGGGCTGAAAATACACTTGTCAGTCAGTGGAGGATTTGTGAGAATACATGTGAATTCCAGCCAGAACTGCTGATAGAGGAGACAAAGTGCCATTTACCAAGCAGCACTTGAAAGTTTCGCTTCTCCCTAGCAATCTCTTTTTTAAAGTAAAGAAAAAACCCTAGCAAATGCAAGCAAAAGAAAAAAAACAACCAACCCCCCCCCCACAAAAAAACCCAAA